>VNJN01007281.1:0-26600 GCA_008042485.1 Drosophila mayri | reverse complement strand
GCATACTTACTTTTTCAATAAACAAACGATTTAATTTTTTTGAATTTTTATAAAATGTATAAAAATTGGAAGCATTTTTTTGGCTCATTTTTTGGGAATTTTAATGCTTTTCAATTATCATAACTTGGCCTACACAGCATTAATTTCGAATCGGAAAGCTGTTCTATGCTAGTTTTTAAAGGGCTAACAAATCTGCATACTTACTTTTTCAATAAACAAACGATTTAATTTTTTTTTAATTTTTAAAAAAATTATAAAAATTTTAACCATTTTTCTGACTCATTTTTTGGGAATTTCAATGCTTTTCAATTATCATAACTTGGCCTACACAGCATTAATTTCGAATCGGAAAGCTGTTATATGCTAGTTTTTAAAGGGCTAACAAATCTGCATACTTACTTTTTCAATAAACAAACGATTTAATTTTTTTGAATTTTTATAAAATGTATAAAAATTGGAAGCATTTTTTTGGCTCATTTTTTGGGAATTTTAATGTTTTTCAATTATCATAACTTATCATAACAAATCTGCATACTAACTTTTCAATTAACAAACGCTTTAATATTTTTGAATTTTTATAAAATTTATACAAATTTTAACCATTTTTTTGGCTCATTTTTTGGGAATTTCAATGTTTTTCAATTATCATAACGAATAATTAACAGTTCAACTAACAGTCAAGCTAACAGTCACGCTCACAGTCAAGCTAACAGTCAAGCTCACAGTCAAGCTGTAAATATAATTATGTCAACAGTCAAGCTATTAATTATTGATTCTGTAATCAAGTTTTTTGCCTAAGTCTTTCATTTTGGTTTTTATTTATAAATATATTATTATTAATTAATAAAAGTCATAAGCCCCTTCTTAAACTAAAGGAAAAACTACACAAATTAAGTCCTTTGCATTTATTAATATATTTTTATTTTCTCAAATTAATGAATTAATTATTTAATTATCTTAAAAATAATTAATTAATTAATAAAACACATTAACAATTCAGTTTTTTATTTAATTTTAAAATTAAATTAAATTAAAAATTATAACTACCAACGTATGTAGATCCATTTTGCAGCGATTCATTTTGATCTTGAGAAGGAGGAGCAGCAGCAGGCAAAAAGCAGTCAGAGAGGGGGCCCAGAGGAGGGGGAAGAGAAGGAGGAAAGAGGAGCTGGAGGAAAAAATATTATCTGGCTGCCGGAAATCAAAGCACACATCAAAGATCGCCGACGCCGCCGTGGTCGCACTCGTACAGTTGTAGTTGCAATTGCTGCTGTAGCGTTGCAGCTTGTGGAGGTCGCGGTATTCAATTGCCACCTCGCTAGCACCTGCCTCATCTCCTCGAAACCTACACACAAACACACAGAAAAAGCTAGCACCATCCCCGGCCTGGTCGTTGTTCAGTATTGTTTGATGTTGCCTGTCGGCTGTTGCGGTTGGTCGCCGCTGCCGATCGAATTTTCACAGGCTACACTAGGAGAAAAATGTATAGGGAAGGTTTCAAAAAGTAAAATATATCAATTTAATATTAATTCTATTTTAAACAGAAAAATCTTTGAAAGATCAATGTTTCATAGTTTCAGGATTCTTAAAAAAAATTTTATTGCCTAGCAGTTATACTTGTCTTTATTTGTTATTATTGTAACCAAATTAATTTAATAATAATAAAGCTACTGATTTACCTTAAGGAAGTGTAATACTCATAGCTGTCAGGTTATGCCACTGCCAATAAACCATTAATGTAATTGACAGATCACTTCCCCTTTTTGAAGTTTAGAAATCTAACCAAGCCATACTTCCGTTTCTAGAAATCTGAACCTGCGTATGTGCCTTCCGCCCCATCTTGGCGCGTCCGAAAGCACCATATGTAATACATTTCTGAACTTTAGAACTGACAGAAAAAAGGGAGAGGGACGATAAACTTGGAATATATATAATTTTAATTTAAAAGGGAGGACATTTTGAAACAAAGTAAATAATTTTTTAAGAAATGTTAGTTTAGTTTTTCTCTATTTCTACATTATATAGTAGTTCTTATAATTTCTAAATGTTTGTAAAAAATGTTTACAACCTATATTTTCAGTGTCCCAGTTTCATTGGGCATGTTCGTTCCTCTGAAAGCGAACAAAACCCAACAACCGGAGACCGATTGTCGGCAGTTGGTTCGAAAGACACCGAAAGAGCGGTCGAAGGCGGTGATTATCAGAGTGCGAGACTCGAAATCGAATAAAAAAACATCAACGCGTAATTTTCTTAGTTTTAAAAATATTGGAAGAAACTATTAAAACTATTTTTTTTAAGTGCTCGCGAGTGATTATACAAATAAAGAAAGAGTTATATAGAAATTTAAAGAACCTGCAAGATGATCGGCTGATTGAAACATATCATATCAGATCATCGATCCAAACTCCAATATGTTACTGATCCCGATCCTGATTCAGTGCCTGGTTAGCATAAGCAGCGGAAGCAATCTCGGGCTCAACGATCACCATGTGTCGGCCGGCTCGAATGGATTACAGTGCCAGCGGATCAACGTTTCCGCCTGCCAAGGTCTTGGCTATAACATAACCGCGTTGCCCAACCTGGCGGGTCACACCAATCAGCTGGAGGCTGAGCTGCAGGTAAACGGTCCACATTCTAGTCACTAAGCCACAAAGCAAACCCAAAAAATTAGTTGACTGCAACTCACCTCTCTCTCCATTGAGCTTTATGTATGTTTGTTAGGGTGTTTTCCGGGCGTACTTTGTATTTAGCTTTTTTATCTTCAGATAGAAATTAAAATGCATTTTCTGTAAGATCTCTCAATTTTTTTGTTGCTGACAGACAAAGGCAGCAGGCATCAAGCAATAAAAACGAAAGCAGACCGAACCGAACCGAAACAACAAATCGAATCGGAAGCACGTTGGAGCAGATCAAAGGAAATCAGAAAAATAAGAGAGACTAAAGAGACTATACAGAATCAAAACCAAATAAGATTCCACATCATCTTCGTTTTTTTCTTAAAGATTTTTAATTTGGCTTTAAATTGGGGTTTATTTGTCACGGTTTCAAGTTTTTATTAGTTTTATTTATTAGCTTTTTCTAAAGGGGTTATTAGTTTAATTGTTTTTTTATTAAATTTAGACAAAATACGTTTCAGTTAACGCCAAAAGATTTAATTACTGGTTATTCCAAAGCCTAGGAATTTCATACTTGACTTTTACTTTAAAATTTTAACATTCTAAAGTAAATTCCATCATTTTTTCTGAGTTATTTATATATCTTGCAATTTATCTCTGTGTAAGTATAAACTTTTTGTCGTTGGAATTTTTTCGGCCTGGCCGCAATCCCTTCGCAATCGTCGGTCCGGCCAGTTGCAATGTTGACGAAAAGCATTTGACAGGCAAAAATAAAAAAAAAAAATAGAAAAAGAGACAAAAACCCCAGAGAGAGAAAGAAAAAAACAATTAGTTTATTCCTCTGCTAAGGCGGTTGCTGATGCTTCTGCTTGTTCTTTGCAATAAATGCGCCAACGTCAAGCCAAGCAGCGCAGAGAAGAAGAGGGTCATGAGAAGGAGGAGCTGGGGGAGCAGCAGGCTCTTTGGAATGCTGGGATTGACCAAGAAAACCCAGAACCGGGAGACAGTTAAGTAAAGAGAGAAAGGGGGAAAAACAAGAGTTGATTGTCTAGAACTCGGGAAACTTTGAGCTTTAGGTCTCTAAGTTTAGTTTACAAAAAAAGTCAACTTATACTTATTAACAAGTATTTCGAAGGTACTTTTCTACTGCCTTTTTTCTTATGTTACTTCATAAATTAGTTTTATGAAGAAATGTACCCCATATTTATCTTAAAAAATTACCAACCAAACTAGCATATTATATACGGAATACTTAAAGATGTGCCAGAAAAAGATGAGGCTCTGTCAGAGCGGCAGTAGCAGCAGCAGCAGGTTTGGGCCTTAAGTCTTGTTTTTGCTGTAGCGGCAGGATGTTGAAGATAATGGTAAGCTTTTGCTTTTGCTGCGGCTGCTTTTGTTGTTATTGTTATTGCTTGTTGTTGTTGCTGTTATTGTTGTTAATGTTACTTTTGTAGTTGTTGCTGTTATTATTGTCTCTGCTGTTGCCGTTGCTCGTAATTACATGACAATTAAGTTAAATAAACTACGCGCCTGCGCTCTCGTGAATTGCTCTCACTCCCTTTATTTCCTTCTGGGTCCGATCTCAATGTGAAAATAAAAAAACAAATTAAAGATGAGAAAAGGAAATATTTGGGAGGTTGGGGAGGGGTAAATAGCTGGCATAATTTCGCGCTGGAAGCAAGGCAAAACGGCACCTCATTTCGGTTATCCGAAATGACAAAATGTCAGCGATGCGAACGGTAGGGCATATATTAACCGATGTCTATACAATGGCACGGTTTGTCACAGTGCCAATGCCAGTGCCAGACCCCGACACGTGCTGAACCCGAAAGGGGGACGGGATCTTCATGTCGGAATTGTACTGCCACGAACCCCAATTGCGCCTTTGACTGCCCGGATCGGATAGAGATAACATTGAACAAACATTGAAATAACAGATTTTAACCTCCATGAGTTGGTGCTCTTCATTATTTATAAAACGATAAATTCAATTTGTTGTTTTATACAATAGAATTTTTCGAACAACATTCCTGGTAAGAACGATAGCTAGTGGCCTAATCACTAGCGTGAAACCAATCTTCTGAGTGAAGTTCTTTTGGCTTTTTCCTTTACCCCTAGCAACGAGATCCTGGCGGCTGTGGTGCATTCCGTAGTCCGATCGCAAGACCTGGGCCTGGCTACCGCCGCTGTTGCTGCTCGCTTTGCCTTTGAACGACAATCGTTGCCATTCAAAATGTCAATTAATTGTGAGACGACGACATTCGTATGTCGTCAGCGTCACTTGACAGTTCTGTCAGCGGTCATCGGCCGGCAACGGCGGCAGCTTAGCTTAAAGCCTTCAGGTAAGACCAACTAAGTCGGAGTTAGCCAAGTTAGGAATGCATTTCAATCCGTCCGTATCCGTATCTTATCTAAGCTAAAGCTAATTAGGAATGCAAAATGTATCTTTGCATCTGCCGCTAATATCATTGTCTCTTTCATTCCCATTCCTATTTTAATGTTTGCCTCTTTTGGGCGTTTAAGCGATTTATTATTGCATCGTTGTCACCATGGGACGGCATCTTAATTATGCAAATTACAGCACAGAATCTAGTCAGCGATCTGTCTAGCGATTGAAACAACTCCAGCGGCAAAAAAAGAGAGATATATGTATAAACCACAAACTCTAACTGGGGATGGCTAGGAAATAGGAAAAGTATCGAAAATGTTGAATTTATTGAATTAAATCAAACCTTTAAATATTTTGGATAATTAGGCTATTAAATCGATTGAAATATATTTTATTTATGTTATTTAATGTTACTTTTCTTTATTATTTAGTACTACATATTTTCAGGTTTTGTTGTTTATTTTGTTGCCACAATATATCAAACTTATCCCGTCAATATGCCAACATCACTAGCTTCGAACCACAAACACATAACATACAGGCAACTGCGGTTCGCTCGCTAATTGCAAACGCTTTCCAAGCAAATTAAATCAATTGACTTTGAAGTTGTGCCGACTTCACACACACCTCCATCCTCTCTAGTCGCTCAGCCTCATCCAACTCGACCTCCACCTCGCCCCCCGCTCTGTGATCTGGCAAATGCTGTCAATTCGAGTCAGCGGCGGCTCTCAAGTCCGAGCAACTCTGAACGGCAACTAAATCAAATAAAGTACCCACAAGGCATGAGAGCGGAACAGGTCGACTTGGAGATGTTCTTCTTAAAAAAAAAAATATAGGAAAAAAATTCAATTAAGTTTTTTGGAGATGCTAAATCTTCGTTTAAAACCTTGAAAAACACGAAAGAACACGGATATTTCTTAAAATGTAGGTTTAACCAAGCAAAAATCTAGCGGCGTATCTGTGATATACATACTTTAACCCGCCAGCGGCTTAGAGGAAAAAAGGCACCGCCTCCTGAGAGCCGATCAAACTTGACTTCGCGATGCCAAGTGGCCAAGTAGCGGTGGTGGTGTTGGTGGTGGTGGTGCGTCTGGAGGAGGTCTGACTGTCTGTCTTTCTGGCGTATCTATGTGTGCATCTTTTGCGTGTTCGGTATTTTCAGCTGACATTTCGCTACACTTGTTAGCCAATAGCTGGCAAATTGTTTCAGGCTGCCCAAAATCTGAAAGCTAAAAGTCAAACTTTAGCCGTGAACGAACACAAAGCCAATGAAGCGAGCCGTGTAGATGCATCTGGCAGATACAGAGATACATACATACATATATACATATAACTCTCTCAATCAGGGCATCCTTTAAAGGGATACCATGAGCAACCCGTTTACGCAATAATTTTAAAAATAAATATATAACAAATTTTCCAAGACTAATAATGGTAGTGCAAAATAATCCATAATTTGTATGCTTCAATCGGGCCAAAGATGCTCCGTAGATGACAATACGGAGACCAACCACTTTAATGGACACTGAACAGTGGACACTCCTTCGTGGAAAATTATAAGTTAATCCATTACGTAGATTATGCAGATGTCTGAACGCATTAAAGGTCACCCGGTGGATCGGGGCAAGGATCGAATTGTGTATAATGAACGAACACATGAGTGGCATTAAGCCTGAGCGAGATTTGGTTTATTTACTCATTATTTTGCTGGCTCAAAAATATTTATTTAATCTTTCCGTATGATACTTGCCTGCAGTTTCTTACCGTGCAGACATTTTCTGCCTTTAATTCCTTTCAAAAAAATAAATGGACACATATTCAAAATCAAAGTGCCGCTGAGAGCAATTCGATTCTCCCCTTTACTTTCAACTTTGAGTTGGGCTACAAATAAGCATTAATCAAAATCGAGAATTCATTAGGTCCGCGTTTAGGCTGCGAGGTGTCAACTCTCTTATGGTTGTTGCTGGTGTGGGCCTTGTAATTGAATTGTGAATACAAAACTCGAGGCTCAAACCCGAGATCGGGCACCAAATATTGAAGGAAATTAAATGTTTCTCCTTTTAGCCAGACTTTGGCCCAAAAAAGTGTAAAAAATGCTGCGAAAGAAGCCATGAAACGGTAAGACAAACTTAAAAGAAATAGCCGCGAGTCAAACAAAGAAAAAAACTTTTAAAAAAGAGGTAGAGTTGGAAGAAAACCCAAAAACCGAAACGAAACGCCGCGTTGGACGAGCGGGTATTCATTTTTCAACATTTTTTAGTAAATTAAGCTGAGCTCTTTGTATTTTTTATGTATCCAGCCAACCCATGACAAAACTTCAAACCTTTTAAAGCAGAAAGCACTGTAAAAAATAACAAATTGTACAGAAGAAGGTTGGAAAGTCACAGAAAAGCCATCTCTAAATGCCTTTAATAATTGCCGAATAATCCAGCCACAAAGGTTTATGTTTTAATATGGATATTTGTTTATATATTTTATTATCCTTTTACATAGGAATTTAGGACTATTCGCATATGGAAGTACAATACAATATGGCAAACATATCAAATGAGTATCGATCAGTTTACCATCTCAAAATAGACTTAAGGAAGCTAAATATATTATTTCGTTATTGATTTATGTTATGTATTTATTTTATTTTAAATTTAAACAGTAAAAAATGTTTGAAACCTTTGATTATGTTGCAGATTTAAGACAATGTTCTCCCACTCGTAAGCCAAAGCGGCTCTATTACGCTGATTACGCTTACGTCTGTTTTCTTTGTACTGTTGGAGTTTCGTAGGGCATACTGATGATTATAATGATGCGGGACGAAGATGAGGTTCACTTGCTGACTGCATCATTCAATTATTATTGCCGGCAATCATTTTTCAGAGAGACGCAGCAGCGCACAAAAGCCACAAAAATTGGAAATCGCGTGTCTTATGCTCCATTCAAGAGGCCCGCCAGTTGGGATCTCCGGCTCTATCTCTCGATATCTCTGGATTCTTCGATACACTCTTTCGTTGGTTCTTATATTTTCTTTATTTTTTTAGGGTCTAATGAAGCTTAATTATACAACAACAAAACTGGTTGCTTACTGTTACTGTTAGGCCACATCGAAAGGAGATGACACTAAAACTCGGCCTTCTTCTTCCAAAGAAAACGTCCCTCGATAAGCTTTTTTGGACTCCTGTTTTCCTACCTGGTTTTTAGGTCGTTTGACCCAAAACTTCCTTTTTCTCTGAGCTTCCTCCGCCTGTGTGTGTTTGTGGTCTTGTTTTTTTTTCGCTCGCTGACTTGTCTAAAATTCCACAAACTCATGTATTTTTGTGCCTAGTCCAGGTTCGTCATCGTCATCAATGTCAGGGCTTTTGTATGATAAACAATGGACACTGAGCACGGCACAGAAAAAAGGGTTTCTTTTTAATTTCGAATAGTGTCGCATTAAATATTAAAATATTTGTAATATTTTTTTTTTTTTAAATACTGGAATAACGTAAGAGTTTCACAGGCTATCAATCTTTATAAAAGCAGTCTCTACATCTTTTGCCCTCAGTGTCTGTGATTATTTCGCATCTCAGTTAAAAATGTGGCTAGGAATTGACAATTGATTGCCCGCGACAAGCTGCAAATAGAAATGGATGAACTTCACTCCAAACTGGTCATGTCTCCATGTCTCATTCTTGGGTTTTCATGTGTGAAGTCTAACTCAAGTTTCCACACCACAACATAATGCGGAAAAACGTGTAAGATTGTTAATGGAAAATAAACAAG
Organism: Drosophila mayri; assembly: GCA_008042485.1. Taxonomy (NCBI): domain Eukaryota; kingdom Metazoa; phylum Arthropoda; class Insecta; order Diptera; family Drosophilidae; genus Drosophila; species Drosophila mayri. The sequence goes on along the minus strand of VNJN01007281.1, from coordinate 17,840 downwards.
AAAGACTTTTAAATATTAGAGTTGCAAACAGCAAAGCTGGTGTAAAAAAACATAATGTTTTTTTTTATTCTCAGACCTTTCATAAAATACAATAAAATATACAAATTATTGTGGGATTTGAAATGAATGTTAAAAATATATTTTTACATAAGCAAACATTTGAAGAAGGAATATGTAATATGTAACATTTATATACTTTATTTATTTATTTTTTTTTTTATATTTATATTTTATTATCACTAAACCTATTTCAAAAAAATATTAAAAACTACCCAAAGTTAGTTTCCTTTTTTATTTATGCAGAGGTTAAGGTTTAAAATTAACTCAATATGATCTCTAAAAATTGTTGTTTTATTATGCCTATTTAATTATTTGTATTATTATTATATTTATTTATTAAAATAAATAAAATTTAAATAAATTTTACTTAAATCCCTAAAGAATTTACAAATTTCGCAATTTTTCCCTTAATTTTTCCCGTAGATCGCCAAGCTGCTTCCCTTGATAGAGTGCGGCTGCTCTCGGCGCGCCCGCTTCCTGCTCTGCTCGGCCCTGTTCCCGCTCTGCACGCCGGACGTGCCGCGTCCGGTGATGCCTTGCAAGTCTCTGTGCGAGGCCGTCCAGAGCGAGTGCTCCGAGAATGCTCCAACCGAGCTTATTGAGCTGTGGCCGCCGTACCTGGGCTGTGCGGGTCTGCCGCAGCCGGAGAAGCACGAGCTGTGCATGCGAATACCCGAGAAGAGCGAGGTGCCCACCACGAGTCCTCCATCGAGTCCACCTGAGGGCCATCTGCCAGCCCTATCCACGACAGACAGAGAGATATCCTTGCCGCAGCAGCAACTCCAGGCATATCGCTTCTGGAACGGTGTGGGAGAAGAAGGGGAAGTAGTAGGATCTGCCGTGGGATCGGGAACTGGAGGAAGTGCCACCCAGAGATTAGCTTTTTCGACAATTTGCCCGCAGAACTTCAGCGGGAGCCACCTCGATCGGGATGTGTGTGTGCCGCAGTGTCAGCGTGATGCCTTTTACACGACGGCTCAGAAGAAGCTATCGGAGAGCGTGATCCTGGGCCTCTCGGCGGTCTGCTTCGTGCTCACCCTCTTCGCCCTAGTCACCTTCTGGGCAGAACCCACTCGCTTCGGGTATCCAGAACGACCTGTGTTGTTTCTGTGTCTGTGCTACAACCTATTCAGCGTGTGCAACCTGGAGAGGATTGTGTTCCACAATCAGGCAAGGAGTTTGGCACAGCTGCAGGAGCAGGGTCGCCCGGCAGTCATAAGATTAGCCTGCTTGCTGAGCCCCCCGTGCCTGGCCTCGTATATAACGACCTCATACCTGAGTCTATGCGCTGCTAGCTGGTGGCTTATCTTTGCCCTGTGCTTCTACCTCTCCTCGCACAAAAAGTGGTCCAGTGAGGCGCTGGAGAAGCGCTCCGGAATGTTTCACGTCCTGGCCTGGGTGCCACCGCTGGCGCCTCCGATAGCTGCCCTGCTCCTGGAACGTGTGCGACCCAGTGAACTGACGGGTATGTGCTATGCTCCAGGTTTCGTAGAGCTGCCTGCTATGGTGCTGCTGCTCCTGGGTCTTTATTTTACGCTACGCGCCTCCAGGTCGCTGCTCTCCTTGCAGCAGCAGCTCCAGCCCACGTTGGCCCTGGCCCACCATCGTTTCGGCCAGATCCGGAAACGTTTCGTCACATTCTCGCTGCTGTATTTTGTACCTACGGCTGCTGGGGTGGTGGCAGCACTGTGTGAACGTTACGCGGACTCGGTGGTGCCTAGCTGCTCCACACCGGAAGATTGTGCCTCGCCCATGCCAATGAGTGCCTGGCCGGCGCTGCTGAGGATCTTCTTCCAACTAGTCGGTGGTTCACTCACAGGCCTGTGGGTTTGGTCCCGAAAGACCTGTGAGAGCTATCGGAGTCGGCTGGTAGCCAGCGGCACAGGAGGGGGAGGACTCGGTGGCACCCACACATCGGCGCTGATGAACTCAACTAAGACGGGTATGGGGGTCGGGGCGGGCCCTCTGCGCAAGAAGCATCTATATACGAGCGGCAAGTCCATAATGCTTAGCGGTGGCATTACGACGCCGCTCTACGCGGGCATCAGCTTCCACAATGTGCCCGTCTATAACCCGGATCAGTCGAGGGTTTAGCGGGCGTTTACTGTACCAATCCCCTCATCATGCAGCATCACCAGCAGAAGGCTTTAAGCTCTGATCTGAGTACGTGGACCTCCAGGTACGCTTAGTATGTAGGGAATAACTGAAATGTGTTAATAGTTTTAGAATATTATTTGTAATTATTCTTATAATTATATTATTCGTCTAAGGTTTCTTAGTAGTTATTTAGCTAACCGTAAAGCTTGTACATTTAAAGGTTTTTTTTTTGTAATTTTATCATGTCTATGTGTAAAAGTTTAATTTTATTGTTAGTGATAATAAAGTTGTGAATATTTTGTAGTAGAAACGAACTCAACAAGTGTTTTTATTGGGAATAGCTAAAAATATCAATAGAAATAGATAGAGAAATAAATACATTTAATTAATAAAATATTCAAATAAATAACAAATAAATTTAATAGTAAATAATGGTTTAACGTTTGTTTTTATAGAATAATATACCAAAGTTAGCTACATTTTTCACCAGAATCTTCTTTAACATATATATGTATATATAATGAAAATTTTATAGAATATTAAAATACTTAAATACACTTTTAATTTATAGAGTTTTCCCAGGAACACATGAATATTAACCGGCACCGTTTCCATCTAATAAATTGCTGGCCAACAAGGCGAAACGCAACTACAGCAACCTGCAACTTGCAACTTACTAAAACAAAAGCAACTAAACCACAAGAAAAAACAACAAATGGAAAGAAGCACAAGCGCAGGCGGCGGCGGCAAAAAGTCACTCTGCAGCAAGCGTGCAATTAACTTTTGTGCGCCAAGATCAAAGCGATTAATGCCGGCACTGCCCCTCGACTCGAATTCTGCGACTTGGACTTGGACTCGGTATTGGACTTGGCCCAGAGTTCAGAGTAGTGATCGGCGGTAATATCCAAGACCCGAGACTGGGCGGCCCAAGAGAGCGATTTCCGAGTCAAGCCAAGCCTGACGCTTTTTCGTTATCCTCATCGCTGTTTTGTCGTTGCTGTGGGTTCTTGTCCGCTTTTGCACAGCCACAAATTTATATTACCTTCTTATTTCAAAGAAATATAATCAGATGATGTGAAAAAGACGTTATTATAATTAGTTTTGACTAATTTTGGTTAGAAAAAGACGAGAATTGCAGAAGATTTTAATATGACTTTGTGCAGGTATTTTAATAACATAGAAAACCCAAGTATATTTTATTTAAATATTTTCAAAAACAAAAGAGTATTACATAATTAACAAATATAAAAGTCCTCTCCCATTTTCTGAGTGAAATGAATAGAAAAGCAGCGAATGGGGAACAAAGCCAATAACTCTGGGCAAACAAACAGGTTAACAGTCACGGACCAACGGGTAACGTGGCTAAGAGCCAGGCTCCTCTCGGCCAAAATAGCCCCAATCGCTGGCCATTTGCGGGTGTTAAATGCGCCTAAAACCTCTGCGGTTGGGACGATTTTCCGAAATATGTAAATGCATAGCGCTCACACACAGAAAACGAATTTAGAGGCAAATGCACCACCGAAGTGCTTACCAAATTGGCCATTAATTTTCGGCCTAAAAACCGGTTATGTCCAAACTAACAGCAGCCTCTTTTCTTTCGTGGCCAAAAACGAATTCTTAATGTGGAAACAAAAAAGAAAAAACAGAGAAATAATAAGAATAAGGTTGGCTTACGGAAATCATAATTCTTGGGTGGATTTTTTATGGCTTTCTTACCAGTTCTTAAATAAATTTAAGAACATTTTTAAATTAATAAAAAATTAATACATTTTTTAAATACCCAACAAGAACAACTTGAAATTCGACAAATTGTTTTATTTTATGTATTTTACGTTTCTATAAAATTTTGAGGCATAAATTAATATTATAATCATAGTTTAAATAAAGATTATTATTAAATCGTTTTATAAATATCATTAAATATATATCACAATGGAACATATAAATTAAATAAAAACCTAGATCCGTCAAACATTTAAAATATAATAAGACAAATAAATGCATATATTTTATTTAAAATGTAAATATTACATCAAATTCTTAAAATATTTATGATTGCCTATTTTTAGGCTGCTCTCAAATGACAACCTCAACTAACCTCAGATAATGACCTGACTTTTGTCCATATTTCTAACAGATTTATCGATATCTCGATAGCTCGTCTTGCTCAAAAGCAAAGCTCAGTTAAAGCCAAGTCGTCGCAGACCGGTTTTTGGCCCAAACCCCAACTTAGTTGGTAAGAAGAAACGAAGCAATCGAAGTGGCGGAAGAGAAAGCGCATTCAGCTCTGTTGACGTGTGCAATGCCCCATTTCCAAATAAGTAAATAGTAGTAAATTTAGTTGCTTGAAAAATGGCCGCTAGCGTGGTCAAGGCGCCCAAGTGTCCGCGACGGGGCTCGGCCAAGGATCTGGTCAAGAATCCTGCGGTGCCAGTGCCCGTGCAGAAGACCAACAACCACAACGCGGCCAACTGGTGAGTGTGAAAAAGTGAGGATCAAAACAAAAGACTTTAGCTGCAATTCCGGAAATCTTTCTCTCCCCTACCAGTAACTGGTGGCTTCTACTGGTCACCGTATTCCTGATCACCTTCGCCACGCGTTTTTACAAGGTTACCGAACCGGATCATATATGGTAGGGATTTAAAATTTAATTTAATTTAATATGATCATAAAAAATACCAAGAATATAAATTTCCAGCTGGGATGAAACGCACTTCGGCAAAATGGGTAGTTGGTACATCAACAGAACCTTCTTCTTCGATGTCCATCCGCCGCTGGGCAAGGTAAAAGTTTGGTAACATTTTTAATTTCCCAAATTTTCATTATTTAAATATTTTAAATATTATTTAAAATAAATAAATAAAGTAATGAGCGTTAATATCAGAAACAGTCTAGATTTACTTTGCTTTCTTTATTTTGATCTTCAAAGATACATATTTAATGTATAATGTAAAATCATTTTAAATCATTTAAAACATTTTAAAAATTTGTATATTTTGCCAACATATTTAAAGCATATTTAAGACCAATTAATTATTTTTATTTAAAATAAAACATTAACGCTTAAAGACACCTTTCCTTTGAGATTAATTTAAGTTTAAATTCATGCTAAATTTAATTCATTTGTATAAATTATTAAAAAATAATCGAAATTAATATAGAAACCTTTTGTTATATTAAACACTAAACCCATATTTTCTTTAGATGCTTATTGGACTCTCTGGCTATTTGACGGGATATAATGGAACGTTCCCTTTTGAAAAACCAGGAGACAAGTACAACGAGACTCGTTACCAGGGCATGCGATATGTGAGTTTTAAAAAGAACATATATATATTTATATATTACATATTTAGAACATATGTATATTAATACATGTAATAAAATGTATAACCCCAATTATTTATAATTTAATTAAATGAAATTCCTGCAGTTTTGTACCACCTTGGGAGCTTTAATCATGCCCATGGGTTTCGATACTGTCTACGATCTAACGCGCTCCCATGAGGCAGCCCTGCTCTCAGCAGCCTATTTAATATTTGGTAAGTTCTTAATATATATAATAATATAAAAACACTATTTAATTCTCTGTTCTGTGCCAGATGTGGGTCTTGTAACCCTCAACCAGTACATCCTCCTAGATCCCATCCTGCTCTTCTTCATGATGGCCTCCGTCTGGGGCATGGTGAAGATTTCGCAAAACACCTCCTCTGGTGGTTCCTACTCCTTTCGCTGGTGGTGCTGGCTCTTCCTAACTGGCACCATGTTGTCCTGCACAATCAGTGTGAAATTTGTGGGCCTGTTTGTGGTTTTGCTGGTGGGTCTGCACACTGCCACCGAGCTATGGCTAATACTGGGCGATCTAGATCAGCCCATTTGGGAAACGATAAAGCAGGTAGCATGTCGGGCCATTGCCCTCATTGTGTGGCCCATTCTCCTGTACACACTCTTCTTCTACATCCACCTGAGTGTCTTGAATAGGAGCGGGAATGGCGATGGCTTCTATAGCTCCGCCTTTCAGTCCCGGCTCATTGGCAACTCTCTGTACAATGCCAGTATGCCGCGGGATGTGGCTTATGGCTCCGTGGTAACCATTAAGAACCACAAGACGGGCGGCGGCTATCTACATTCGCATCATCATCTGTATCCCAAGGATTCAGGAGCCAGGCAGCAGCAGATCACAACATATACCCATAAGGACGAGAACAATAAGTGGCTCATTAAGCCGCACAACAAGCATCGAGTGCCCAAGGACAAGCTGCACTTGCTCCGGCATGGGGATCTCGTCCGGCTAGAGCATGTGGTGACAAAGAGGAATCTACATTCCCACGGCGAACCGGCTCCGATGACCAAAAAGCATCTACAGGTCACGGGCTACGGCGAAGTAAGTACAATTGAGAAGAAATGTTCAATGTGATTTATTGAGTATTATATAAATAAATATTATATTAAAAATTTAACATAGTTTGACTTTTCGAAATTTAAAACATCACATCATGTGTATATATCATTTAATGGCAAAAATCAATTCTTTTCGATATTATTTTTTTAATAAATTTTCTCTAACATTTCCCAATCTGTTTTTCCTCTTTTAGAATGGCGCTGGCGATGCCAACGATGTATGGCGTGTAATGGTTGTGGGCGGCAAGATTAACGAGACAGTGCACACTGTGACCTCCCGTCTACGCTTCGTCCACCTCTTGCAGAACTGCATCTTGACCTCCAGTGGAAAGCAGCTGCCCAAGTGGGGATTCGAGCAGCAAGAGGTGTCTTGCAACCTCAATGTGCGCGACAAGAACGGCCAGTGGAATGTCGAAGACAACGAGCACAAGTTGTGTGAGTAACAAACTAATACATTTCTAATACACTTTTTTGTAACAAAATATTTTTGAATATTTTGTACAGTTAATTACCTAAATTATATATTTTTTATTTAATTTTTGGACAGTGCCCAGTGAGAGTTTCAGCATGTATGCCCCTGGCTTCTTTGCACGCTTCCTGGAATCCCATGCCGTCATGCTGCAGGGCAACGCAGGCCTGAAGCCCAAGGAAGGCGAGGTGACCAGCCGACCTTGGCAGTGGCCCATTAATTACAGAGTAAGATTCTGGATAGTACAAGTATTTTTAAATTTTTTCTTAAACCCATTTTTAAACTCGCCGCAGGGCCAGTTCTTTTCTGGCAACATTTATCGAATCTATTTGCTGGGCAATCCGGTGATCTGGTGGAGCAACCTAGTCTTCCTGGCGCTCTTCGTGGCCATCTTCCTGTACAATGCCGTCCTGCAGCAGCGGCAAGCTGGCCTGACTGAATATCAGGCCGGTGTCCTTCAGTATGAGTTACAGCATTCCCAAGCAGACTGCCAGGGTGTAGCCCAGGGCGAGGACAGTGAGCCATCGACCGCGGAACTCTGCAGTTGCTGTTCCTCCCCAGAGCAGAGGCTCAAAAGGGAGCAGCAGGAATTGAAAAGGAGTGCCAATGAGGATTCCATCTCAGCAGCCATGTCCTTGCAGGCAGGCGCCTGGCTCTTTGTGGGCTGGGTACTTCACTACCTACCCTTCTGGGCCATGGGTCGAGTTCTCTACTTCCATCACTATTTTCCGGCACTGATCTTTAATTCCTTGCTCACTGGTAAGCATGATATATGATGATATATAAAGATTTCCTTTGGTTATTAAATATATCCTTCCACAGGTGTCATGTTTAATTATCTCATGCGTGTCCTCCCCAAGTGGATCCAGCATGTGATTCTAGGCGGGGTTCTTTCAATTCTGGTCTATAGCTTTACCCGATTCTCGCCTTTGGCTTATGGCACAAGCGGACCGCTGGCCAACGAGCCGAACTCTACGATGCACAACCTCAAGTGGCTCTCCACCTGGGAGTTTTAGTTAATTTTAAATGTAATGTAGCTCTTTTTTTAGTATTTATTACTTATCTTTAAAAATGTTTTATTTATATATACATAGCTTATATTTTACACAAAATTAAGTCGCAAATAAAACCATAACCAAGTGTAATAAATCAAAAAAGCTTCTGAATAACATTAATATTAATAAAAATATAAAAAAAAGAAATAACGCTAACTTCGGTTCACCAAATTTTATATACCCTTGCAGATTGCAAATTTAATCAAAAAATTAAAACCGAAAGAATCACAACTAGAATGTTCATTCCAATAAGACGCTCTATGGTGGTGGCGCCATTGTTGTAACTAGGGCTGTCCAAAAAATGCATCAAGTGCAGCCAGCCAGGTAATCGGTTGCCTTTGGCGTGCACCTCTTGTTTATAAACCCTTGAAATCCACGAAATACGGCCTTTTCCCTGAACACTTTGTGGTCCCTTGGGTCTTTCTTGTTGTAAGGCGGATGGGTTTAATATTGTCAATTACTCATTATTATTTCCTTGGTAGTTTCACCGCTCCCGGGTGGATTTGGCCAGGTAAATAGGTGTCTTCGCGGGAGACATCTCGGAGCAGCCGAAAATCCTAGTGGCGATTTTTCAGTGCAAATAAACGGCTCCAACCGGCGTAACGAACACTCATTGGCAACACTAATCATATCGATAATATTTTCAAGCGTTGTTATTAAAAATTTATTTTTACAGTTCTACAAATTTCTTAATTTAATGTTATTAAACAAAAAAGATACAATAATGCAGCTCAAATAGGGCCATCTACCTGGTGATGCTCAAGATGCTTCATGTAGGCCAGAAAGCAAGTCCAGCAGAGGCTGCAGGCACTGATGAATGGCACCCGATTGCGCTCGGGGATCAGGCTAAAGTTTATGGTGGCCACTAGCGGCCACACGCACAAAGCCACCTGTTAAGGTAAGGATTTAATGGAATATAAACAATATAAAAATATACTACATATACCTTGTAGGTTGGGAGGAACTTCTTGCCCACTTCGGCCGCCGCCTCCTCCACCGTATTGGACTCCAGAAGGCTCATGATAAAGAAGAAACAGGTCATAGCCCCGGGCGTATAGGACACCGTCTCTACCGCCGCCTTGATTATGCCCGTACGCAACGATGTCTGCGGCCACATGGCACTCGAGACCTGAATGAGAGGAGCTTAGATAAGTAGACTTGGTTGGGTGGAAACCAGGACTTACCTTGACCCAGCCATAAAGCGTAGGCGCAACAAAGAAGCCGCCATACATGCTGAAGCGCAGGACGCGCCACCAGTCGTAGGTGCCTGCAGAATGAGGATGCCAGAAAGCAGAGTTGAAAAGGCATTACACCTTATCCACCATTACTTACCCCAGCCCCTGCCCTCTACAGTCTGCTGGATGAGGCTGCCCGTGGGCCAAATCAGGCTATACGATATCATGCCGCGCATTATCGGGTAGCGGGTGACAAGCACCTTGAGCCTATGCCACATTACTGCAATCTCGACGCACCTGCAGAATCACAATTGCCGGAATTCGTATGTTATTAGCATGGCTAATGGGTGGAAACACAAATGCATGGCGAGTCCAGCTCCAGCAGTGCAAATGCGGGTTCCAAACCCCACCGAAACTCAATAAATGCGCCTGCTCCACTTGCCATGCCGTCACACACCAAGAAGGCTGTCATGGGACAGAATTCAGAGCTTGTACGGCTTATCCAGCTCCTCCTAGCCGCGGTCATCGCCTTGACCTCGGCAGATCCTGGAAAGATCGTCAATGGCACCGCCGCCTCGCCCGGAGAGTTCCCCTTCATTGTTTCCCTGCGACGCGCCAAGAGTGGTTACCACTCTTGCGGCGCCACGCTGCTCAACTCCCACTGGGTGCTGACTGCCGGTCATTGCGTGCTTGGTTCCTCTTCGGAGCAGATAAACCTTCAATATGGCAGCCAAAAATTGGAACAGAATGCCACTCAGCTGCTCCGCGTGCATTGCATTTTCGTCCATCCCGGCTACGAGCCGCACGATAAATACGCCAACGACATAGCCCTGTTGCAGCTGGCGGATCGGGTGACATTCAGCCAACGTGTCCAGCCAGTACGACTTCCAGAGGCACGACAAGCTACGCCCAGCAATCTGAGCGTTATTCTAGCGGGCTGGGGTTTGAATACGGTAAGATCTACAGCCTCTTTCCGGAGTTATGCAAAACATTACCAATCCTTTCCTTTAAGACGGGCGGCTCGGTGCAGGAGCAACTACAAAAGGCACAACTACAGACGTTTAGTGACGAAGAGTGTAGCGAGCGGCATCAAACGCAGCTCCGTGACAGCCAAATCTGTGCGGGTCTGCCCGAGGGCGGCAAGGGCCAGTGCAGCGGCGATTCCGGTGGCCCCCTAATCCTCACTAGCAGCGACGGCGGCTCCACTCAGATTGGCATCGTTTCGTGGAGCAAAAAGCCCTGCGCTCGGCCACCCTATCCTGGTGTCTTTACGAAGGTCTCTGCCTACGTTGACTGGATTGTGGAGACAGTGGGCAGATCCTCGACACCTTCACCGTTGTGGATTGGCCACATTATGTGGGACGCTCGTCGCCGCCTAAACTGAACAGATTCTGAAGGGGATTCTTTCGAGCCACAATAAAAACTACCAATGCATGTAAGCTAACTCTATCTAATTCAAGTGGAACACAAGTCAGGGAATAACAACTAGCTTCTCCTCCTCGTGGCGCGTCTTCATGTAGGCCAGAAAGATGGTCCACATTAGGCTGCAGATGCTCACAAATACCACGCGATTGTGCTCCGGCACCAGCGAGAAGTTGATGGTCTGCAGGAACGGCCAGATACACACGCCGACCTGGGTTAGTAATGGAGATTAATCATTTATGAGCGGGGGCTTAGGCGGTGTAAGAAGGTTGTAGCCTACCTTATAGGTGGGCAAGGCCTTGTCCTTGGTCTCGTCCACTGCTTGGCTGAAGGTCTTTAGCTCCAGTAGGCTCATGCCCATAAAGAAGCTGACGCAGGCAAAGGGTCCGTAGGATAGCTGCTCAGTTATGGCCTGCAAGGAAGTGTGTCCATAATCTCTGGCTGGGGCTACTCACCACTTACCTTGACTATGCCCGTGCGCAAATTCGTGTGCGGCCACATTGCGCTGGTTAGCCTCACCCAGCCGTACAGCGTGGGCGCCACATACAGGGCTCCAAAGAGGCTGAAGCGTAGGGCACGTGCCCAGTCGTAGTCTCCTGAAAAGGAGAAGGAGGGGGAGGCCGTGATGGGAAATGAGCAAGGTGCAGGCGATGAAGTTACTCACTTGGCTCTCGGCCCTCCAGCGCCTGCTGGATGATGCTCCCCGTTGGCCACATCACGGCGTATGTCATGGCGCCCTTCGCCATGGGATGCAGTTTGGCGCGGCGCCGCCACTGGGAGGACAGCGAAGCTTGTAACAACTTAATGGCCTGTGGCACCATTATATTCTTAGATTCTACCTAAATCTGGCGGCGGAGCAGAAGGAATCTTGAATCTTGATCTGGACCAGAACTACTGTCCACAGCAACAACAACAACAATGAAGGAGGAGACGGACCAGAACACAAGATACAAGGCTCAACGTCGCTAACTGTGCCTGCGAGAGCGAGAAGTGCAGGCAGGCTGGCCATGGTCAAGGCCAAGGCCGTTTCCCCCCCTTGTGAATACTTGCTGTGCGATGTGGCTGTGACTGTGATCGATATTCAGACTCGCCGAACGCTGTACAATGAATGAGTGCAATTTCAAAATTTGAACACCATTATTAAGCTTTTTTTGCATTATTTCTAAAAGTGAGTGAATTTCCTATTGGTTTGCGTTTCTCTCTCCCTTTCTCTCTTTTACACAATGCGAAAAGAGCGGCATGGCGGATGTACTTGCGAAAATGGTACTCGCAAGAACTTTATGTAACAGCGAAAGGGAGGGAAGCTGTACGAATGAATGGAAAATAATGGCGCGTTTGGCTCTCAGCTCACGTAGCTGTGTTATTACGTAGCTGGTAAACTAACGGATCATGTCAGGTCGATATAATTTAACGTAATTGTGTGTTGTCATTGTCGAGCTTTGTTGTTGTTTTGGTTGCTATGCGGCTAAATCTTTACTCACTTAGAAGTTTTATTGCAGCAGGCGGGAAGGAGAGGGAGGGGGAAATTAGCCCTGGTCTAACTTATTGGAATTTTGATTTGTACTGTGGTTACGACGTCCGCATCGCGCGCCTTCTTTCCGTTTCGGTTCCGAATTCTCTTACTAACAAATACGAAACAGCTTGAAATGTTTTGCTCAGTCAGCTGTTCGAGGCTAGCGAATGTTTCCCACAACGTCATCGTGAAGCTTTGTTAGCTTTTACGGGGGCGGACGGGGGCTTCTGCACTGAATATAATTAAGTGGGTGAGAGGCATCATTGGTCTAGTTTATTTCATAATATTATTAATTCTAATGTTTCCGAAGAAAACACGACGTTACGAAACGGTATAATTTTTAAAACAACAAAATTGCTATTCGATAATATTAGATAGAAATATCGACATCAAGATTTTAGTGTTCTTACATACATGTTGCACATCTCTAATCGGCGGAAAACAAAAAATGCGACAACGGTGGTGGCTAGGGCTACTCAACTGGGTGCTTCTCCTGTTTGTGCAAGCCACCGCCATCCACCGCAGCGACATCGCCATCAGGAGCGTCAACGGCAGCAGTGGTATTCCGCACAGTTTTAGTCCCTCCTGCCCTCAGCGACATCTCGCTGAGATCTTGCCGCTACCGAACACCTGTCCACCAGAGGTGCTGCATCTACGGGGCACCGTGTACATCCTGTACGACGTCAATATATCCGAAGGCTTCAACCTGCGCCGTGATGTCTACATCCGCATGGCGGTCTTTGTCAGTCGACTTCGACAGCGACGCAAGCGCTTTCGCAACGTGCGCCTGGTACTGCCGCCATGGCCACGCCTCTACCACTGGCACTCGCAGGGCCTGCACCAGAGCGATCTGCCTTGGAGGCACTTCTTCGACCTGACCAGCCTGCGTCGCTACGCTCCCGTGCTGGACTACGACGAGTTCCTGGTGGAGCAGCGCCTCTTTGGCGCCCCTAGGGCGGCGCTCGTGCATGTGGCGCAAGCCTTTCGGCTGCAGCACTACGAGGTAATGTTGGAGCAGGGCATCTTCCGGGACAAGTTCGAGCGCGTGACAGACAAGGCGACGTGCAGCGAGCAATCGCTGGCAGGCGGACCACTGTTGCAGCAGCCGGAGCTACAGGTGGAGCGATTCCATTGCGTCCGTTTCCAGGGCACCGCCGGCCTGCTGGAGCAGCTGCTGCGCGCAGCCATTGCCGAGGACACAGCGGGACCGGAGGACGCAGATGATATGCGAACTTACGCCCTGCTCAGCGCTGAGACCGTGCTCCATGACCACTGGGGCGACGAGCACTTTTGGCGTGCGCGACGCTCCATGCGCTTCGCCAAGCGGCTCAGCCAGGTGGCCGACGATTTCAGACAGCAGGCACTGGCCACTACGGACACCTCAGCGGTTGTACAGCGGCCGGCCATGTGGGAACTTGAGCGACCCAAGAGAAATGCTCGCGGCGGGAACTATCTGTGCGCTCATTTGAGGCGTGGCGACTTTGTACGCTCACGGGAGTCGACCACGCCCAGTCTGAAGTCGGCCGCCCAACAGATGAAGCAACTGATGCGCGTCCTTAACGTGAGCACAGTGTTCGTTGCCAGCGACGCCACGCCCTACGAACTAATGGAGCTTAAGGAGCTCTTCTATCGCTTTCGCTTCGTCCATTTTACACCGGAATCGAATGGCCAGCGTCGCATGCTGAAGGATGGCGGCGTGGCCGTGGTGGATCAGCTGGTGTGCTCGTATGCCCGCTACTTTGTAGGTACCTACGAGAGCACCTTCACCTACCGGATCTACGAGGAGCGCGAGATCCTCGGCTTCAGCCAGGCTAGCACCTTTAATACCTTCTGCAAAGCTTTGGGCGGCAGCTGTTCGCGGAACGCCGTCTGGCCCATTGTCTGGGTTGACCACAGCGACAGCGAAACGGATGCTTACTGAATCCTAACCATTGCCATGGAAAGAAGGGAATCACTCGAATTCTAGCTTTAAGATGACCAACAAAAATTCCGAACAACCTGCGATTATGTACCAAAAAAAACTCACAAATCAATTCTGCCATTAGGTAAGGAATTGGTTAATAAAACAAATATTTTGTAAATATGTAAGCGGAGTTCAAAAACACATTAAGTATTTTTGTGAGTTAAGTTCAGTTTAGTTTTAAAATGTTTAATAATCTCGAAATTTTTTAATTTCCCCAAAAATTATTTAAAATTTAAGCCGCCTTCTGCAAAACATCGATTCATCGATGGGCGGAAGAAACAATAGTGTGACCAGTTGCATGTACCTAGCCGAGTAAGAGCGGGTCGTACTGTTGAAAACGATTATTTTTTTGCAATCTCTTTTCGCACTCTCGCAAAAAAATTAAATAGAATTCATCAATTACCAAAAGTGAAGCGGTGATGTGGGAATGAAGCAAATGATGTAAAAAACAACGAATTAGTCAATGAAGTGAACGCGAAATAACTCCAACTACCGCGAGCCCTAGCTCTCCACACACAACCCTGTCCGTTTAGCGTTGAGTGCGAGTGTGTGTGAGTTTGCGAAGTTCGGACTTGGATTGCCGTTGTCCCCCCACCTCCCTTTTGGAGCACACACACACCTGGCGAATCACATCTGCGCGGAAATTCTCAGGATTGCCTGGCTGCCAGCCGAACATCTGTGCCGAGAAGCCGTCAGGGAAACTCACAGCTAAAGCTGGCCTTCAGCGGAACAGGATTTGCCTAGGATCCGAGAGACCAAACGTCGCTGAACGCCTGGATGCCCGGCTTCCACCTCAATGAGATGGGTGAAATGGTTCTGGACGCCATCGATGACATCGGCGTGGTCGATGTGTACGATCTGGCCTCGGACATTGGTAAGGAGTATGAGCGTATAATGGATCGCTTCGGGACGGACGCCGTCAGCCGGCTAATGCCGAAGATTATCAACACCCTGGAGCTTCTAGAGGCCCTGGCCACCAAGAATGAGCGTGAGAATGCCACCATTCAGGAGCTACGGGACAAGGTGACTCAGCTAGAGAGCGAGAAGCTGGAGAAGGCAGAGTTTCGGCGCCGGTTCGAAAAGGAGCTGGAGCTTATCGAGGAGCAATGGCGCAGTGAGACTAACGAACTGGTCGAACTGGTGTCCTCCCTGCAGGACGAGAACAAACGGCTAGTGAAGCAGACGCAGGATTTGCAGTCGGCCTCCGCCCAAAGCTCTGGTCTGGGGGCCAGCCTTACCGAGAGCATTATTAGTATGACCAACCATGAGCTGCACAATGCCCTATCCGATACCCAGGTGCTCCAGCGGCTCAAGGAGCAGATCTACAAACAGCGGGATGAGCTGAAGCAACGCGAGCGAGAGCTGCAGGACAAGTACAGCGAGCTGGAACATGTAAGGAACACTGCCAACTTCTTCATTAAACACTAACTGATCCGGTCCTTATTATTCCCTATTTCCAGCTTAACATTCAAGCGGAGCGTCTGAAAGGCTCTGAGCGGGACACACGACGCCGCCATAAGCTAATGCAGGCTCAGGTCAAGACGCTGTGCGAGGAGCGTGCCGATTTCCTCGCCCAGCTGCAGGATCAGAGCCGCGAGATCAACCAGCTGCGTAAGCGCTTGGGCTTGGCCGAGAAGGAGAACGAGGATCTGGTAGCCTCCTACGACGATGGTCAGAACGATCCGAATCGGCCGCGTTATACCACGCGCGAACTCAAGGAGCTAATCAGCGAGCGGGACGAGCTGCTAACCACTATTGATGGGCTGAATGAGCAGCTGGCGGAGCTTAAGCCACCACCGCCGCCTTCCAAGGCTAAGCGCCAGCGCCATTTCTCCAGTTCCGATGACAGCGACGATGAGGACGATGGTCATGTGGCGGACAACGATGACGATGACGAGGATGATGATGAAGAGGAGGCGGCCGAAGCGAATGAGGTGGAGCAACCAGCTGCTGGAGAGACGTGAGTCTATATACATTATAAAATAATAAAATTAGTGTGATTTATGGTTTTTAAGGGTATTAATAATGATCACTTCACTATTTAATTTAAACACAATGACTTCCATGATTAATGGGAAGGTTTAGATCGTGACTCATTGTTTTGTTTATTTTTCGTGCAGTGCTAATATTTAAATAGACCTCATAATGGAAGCACCCATCAAACAGGTTATTCATCATTGGTTTGGCGGTTATTTTTGAGCTTTTGTTTATCAAGGTTAAATATTTAAATATGTGGTTATATATACATATGTATATGCGATCATTGGACTAATTGCATTGAATAAGGCTTTCGGTTGCGGTAATTCTCCAAGTTTTTCTGTGTAAACATATATTATATTTATGGGATAGGGAGATACATATATAAATTTATTGCGTGTATGCCCCCCATATACTCTTTATAATCCCGCTTCCTTTAATGGTTCTAGTAGTAATCCTAGGAATAAAAGGAAACTGGAATATGTTGACAATGGAAAATTTTTAAGCGATAAACTGTTGGATAATCTTTCCAGGATATCATAATAATTATAAACACTTTGAATAATATGTTGATATTATAACAATGAAAGTAATATTTTTCGATATTTTAAATATAGAAATATCAAATTTTAAGAAATTTTCAAATATTTTAGGGGAATTTTTCTCTCAAAATATGTACATCCCTAATTTATCCCCATTTCGCAGGCCGCCTGGACACGATGCACCCGTGCAGGGACCGCTGCCATACGAGCCGGACGATGCGCCATGGAAGAAGAGCTCCGAGTCGGGTATACGGAAGTTGTAAGTGCATAATAAAATAATAATAATAATATATATAATTTAAAAAAATCTATCAATTCTTATAGCTTTCGGAAACTGTTCTCGGACCAATCGGACGGAAATAATACATTCCCGAAACGTTCCTTGGCCACGCTCTCCAAGATGGCTCTGTCGGCCACGCCGGGCTCCGTTTCCAATACCGCCTCCGGGGCGGCGAAGTAAGCGCCACACCCAATTAACCAAACATACGAGTTGTTTGGAGTGCATTTCATACTTTTGTTTGTATTGTTTTCTGTTTTTCCGTTTCCGTTCCATTGCGTTCCGTTCTGCACCCCTGCATCTGTATCTTTATTTATTTATTTATTATTTATGACTTATTGTGTACGATTTGCAATTTACGATTAAGATTAGGCAAGTGGCTTTTCCATTTAAGCCCGTCACTGGCCATTTACCTGCTCCGCCTGAGCTGTACATACATAGTTTATACACTCGATTGCTGTGTCCTCGTAATTCTAAGTTGTTATGCGATTTTATTTACGTAATCCGCGATTACGTTTTTGTTTTCTATTACATTATAACTGAATCTATTGTACTATTTTATTTATTCTAACTTAAAATTAACGACTACCAACTAAGATAGACCCCACAAAATTGATACCATATATACACACACGCCCATACATATGCATTTGCAAAGTGTTCCAAAGAAAGAACGATTGCCGAGTGAGTTTTTAAAAAATTTAGAGACAAGAGATGCCTAATAAGGAAGGAGAAATGTAACGAGTAATGAAAATACATGAAACCCTTAATAACTCTAGAATCAAATCGAAGAAAGAACCCCAGAGTTTTTTAGAAAATGTAAGAAGAAGAATGAGATGGTTTGTGCATCAATTATTCGTAGTCTAACTACCCAAAACACCCACCCCCC
>VNJN01007279.1:0-97040 GCA_008042485.1 Drosophila mayri | reverse complement strand
TGATTACAAATTATAAACAATATTCTTATAAATAGAATATATATATTATTTAATTATTTACACCCTCAATTAATCAAATTTCCAAGGCTTTCCTCTAGTTTCGAGTGTAAGCAATCTAACAAACACACATAAACCCAGAAGCACACAGAAAACAGAGTCAAGATTTATGGCAAATGCAAAAAGGAGTTCCCAGAAAATTTGCAACAATTCCTTGTGGTCCCAACTCCCTTATTTTCCACACTAAGTCTCTGTGGTTTCAGTTTCGTTTTTTTTTCATTTTTGTATTTTGTATTCAGTAAACAAATTACACGAAAAAGAGAGCCCAACTTTTAGCGGAATTGCTACCGGGCCAAAAAGGAAAAACGGGGGGAAAAATATCTGAGCCCGGTAGCCAAGGCGGACATTTATCAAAGCGTCGGCTCTGGGTTTTTGAAGATGCACCCAAGACAAGGAGTAAAAAAAAACCAAACCAAGTCCCCAGGGCAAAGCCCAGAAAGCAAAACCCAACCCAATGAGTTTCATTAATAAATTCCAGAACAAAACAGCCAGAAAAATATATACAAAAACCGGTTGCCGCCGCCCAGAAATATTTTTTGTGGGCGTTCAACTGAAAAATAAAGGAAAATATTTGGTAAATATTTGCGGGCAGACCCAGGCAACAAAAGAGCCTGGCCACAGGACATGAGGGAAATGAAATGCGTGAAAGATGCAGGATGATTGGCAAATGTCCTGGCCAGACAAAGCGGCACCGAGCGGAATAATTCTTAACATGATTTGGAGATCTTAAAGTCTCTCTTTATAATTCGATTTTAAGACTTTAAAATTCTTAAAAGATTATAAATTAGTTTTTGTCTAAGAAAATATGTTTAATGTTTATGTAAGCTGAAGGTATAGTATTACTTTCATGCTCGACACACATGTTGCTTTTATAAATAGAAACTCTTTAGTGCTTGGCTTGCTTCCGCTTTTAATGCTTATCGCGCAGATTGAAAATTGAAGCAAGTGCCATGCGGAAACTCACCGCTGCTTCCTCGTCTTTCACCCCAAAAATTAAAATGAAATTGGAAATGAAAACGAAATAAGAATAAAAACATATAATATGAACACGTGCCTCCCACTTGAAACCCTCTTGATAGAGAACCCTTTAAAGCCGAAGCCCCGCCAAGTGAACTTAAGAAGCGGAAATGCTGCAGACATGAAGGGAAACCGAAGGGAAACTGAAGTGAGCAAAGTGAAAAATGAAACAGTTTCACCGAGAAAATGGAAATTCAATACAGCTCAAAACATTAGCTCTCTGTTATTAGTCATCATTAATCTTGAAAATAAAATAAGAGGTAATTATGTATCTTAGTTTGAAATATATTATTTTATTATACCAAGTTTTTTAGAAAATTAAAAATAAATATAAAAACAAGACTTATTGAATAAGCATATTCTTGATTAATTTCATTGTTTGTTTCTTAACTTAAAAGCAATATTTAAAACCAAATTTCAGACTAAATAAACTACTTTTACAATGAAAATTCTTATAAAAAAATATAGAAAAAAAAACCTAAAATTTCAAGTACTGTTTCTTTCCTGATAAATTATAGCAGAAATATGTCCTTTTTCTTCTCTCCTCGTTGACCAGAGAAAATTCCTCAAGTCTCCTTGCGGCCAAAATCAAAGTGAAAGTGTTCGATTACCCAAAGAGATCGTTAAAGATCGCAACAGGACAGCAACAAAGAAAGGAAAAAATATGGGGAAAAACCCCTTATATATATTGTAATTTTGCCGACAAAGCCAAGGGCCAAGTACTTTAGCCAAGTATATGTACTTGATGTGCAGCATAACAAGGAGAAAGTCAAACGAGGACAGTTAGCCGCACTAATTAACAAGCAAAATTGTTTATTTTTACAAGTGCCAAGTGGCCGGCTTTCCCTTTGTTTTCCCAACTTGTGTGTTTCCTCCGCTGGCCTTTTGACATTTTGGTGACATACGCGACTGCCACCTAAAAAAATATACACAAGACACACTCTCTCACACACATATGGGGAGGAACACACAAGACGCATTTCCCCGGGTGAAAGTGTCACAGTGACATGCCCACTTTGTAGAAAGAAAAGTCTCAAATTACTGAAATCACACATCACGACACAGGATTTTTCCGGGATTAGTTAGTAAGGATCTCGACCGAAGTCTTTCCTTTAAATTGGCGTAATGAATTTGACGAACTGTCTGTCAGTTTCTACAATTTTCCCAACGATTTTTCCTTTGGCTTTTTATTAGCAACTCAACTTTGGCGTTTCAGGTTAATTGGCACTGACAAAGGTCTTGACTTGGGCCTGGGAAATCCAGCGATTTGTTGACATCTGTAAATATTCCGGGGGGAGGGGAGGGGGCCTTGTCACAATATGGTAATTTCAAAATATGCGTAATTATGGCAATATAATTGTATTGATGGGGCGTTGCAATAACATATAGAGGAGAGATCTCGATCCCTGTTATTTGTTGTTTAATGGTTCCGCCGCAGGGAGTTTTAGTTATTCGGTGGTTGGTCGCCATAACTGATAGTTTTGGTTAGAATATTGGTAAGAAATATTGTCAAGGTAAAGGGTTGGTTAAGACTTGAGTTATTCATAAGGGTTCATAAATATATATTTATCAAAATACAAATATATATAAAGAAATATGAAATATCGCACTTCATTCACTTCTTTTCATAATTATTCATTTATTTATCTTATAATTTAAAAGAAATTGAAAAGAGAGAGAAATAATTCAATAATTCAAAATGTATTAAAAATGCATGCTAAGTTCTTTCTGTTTTTATTTTTTGGACATAATTTAATATTTATTAATAATTATTCATCGCTTGAATCCCCAATATGTATATACCAATTTACCAATATATTCTCAGAATATTATTTTAAACAATTATTTGTTTTTTATCATGAAATAATATTTTATTTACAAAATATTTAACAATTGACAACACTCATCAAATAATTCCATAAAATAGTACTAGTAAGCAGTTTTTTCCATTAATATTTTCTGTAATATTCTACAAAATATTAAAAAACAACATATAAATAAAATAATAAAATTCAAATAGAATACATTTCAAAAGCTGCAATAAATTCTGCACGCACAAGATTCCTGCGTGGTAACCTTGACTCAAGGTCCATGTCCTTGCAATAAATAAATGGGAAAATGGCAAGAAAAAAAGGAAACACCATGAGATGCAACTGCACAAAAAATCAACAAAATTCAAACCAACAACAAAAACAGAGTCGAAAATAAACTCACTCAAAAACATACACCTCATCGGAACGTGTTGGAAACCAAGTGAAACACACTCAAAAAACAGGCAAGAAAAGAAGGCAAGGGCAGAGGGACAGAGAGGAGATAACAGGAAATGGAATGCGACGACAACGGCGAAAAGTTGTCTGTAAAGAAAATTACAAAAAAAAGAAAACTCGGAGTGTAAAAGAAATGAAGAAAAACCGCAAGCGAAACGTTGGCACTTCATAAATGAGCCAGAGCGAGCGAGCAGATACATTTGTATCTGACAGATACTGTGCGACAGAGAGGGTGAGTGCGAGAGAGCCGGCGAAGCGCCGACATTTTTAATTGTAAATGAGTTATGACGCGCTGACAAGCTCTGTCTCTGTTGCGCGCACACTCCCCCGCTGCATTTCCAATTGGAAATCGAGAGAGCGCTCACTCCGATGAGTTTCCACTCGACACAATACGACCCGGCATACAGAGGTCTTGCTTGCACCCGCCAATGCAAGGCGGTTGCAGATACAGATACATCGGCGGCAAGACTGTTGTCTCGCTTACCCTAAGGCACGGTAGGCATGAGGGAAAACTGGTTTCCCGAGTTTTGCCTGCCTTCTGCCGACCGCCGTCTTTCTTGGCTTCTCAGCGGCAACACGTTCCTGACACAATTCAGTTAGCCGTCGCCTGCCAACCGTTGTGCACACACACGCTCTCTCCCTTCGCGCTCAGTTCAGTTCGCGTGCGCCACACACAGATACTAAGATACAAAGATACACATATCTGTGAGATACTCAGCCTCCCAAAAAGATATTAGATAGAAAGATAGAGATACACAAGTGTTTAAATAGTGAAAATGCAGCAATTTTCCTGAGTGCCAAGTGTGTTGTTGACAATACCAAAAAAACGAAAATAAATTAAAGGAAAAAATCCTCAGCAAAAAGGAACTCGAGAAAACCGCTGCCAAAATGTTGGTCGGTTCGCATCCGTATCTGTGCAATGGCGCCCCCGCTGCCCCCGTGGCTGCTGCCACGGCACAAACCACAACAACGACGACGGGCAGCAAAAGTGCCGCCGGCTCAGCAACGGATTTCTCCATAGCCGCCATAATGGCCCGCGAAGATGCCTCCAGTCGGGAGTCCTCCATTCGCAGTGCAAGTAAGTTTTAAAATGCATTTTCTTTAAATTATTATGAAATAGGGAAAATAGGTGGAAAACTAAGCTAGGGTTTGTGAAATTTATGAAATTTAATGGAATTTCCTTCCTAAAATGTTTGATAAGTATTTTCAATAGTAGTTTGAATAGGAATTCTCAGGGTTTTAAGCCTAGAACCCAAAAGAAAATTGAGTTCTATCTTAGTTTTATGAATTTTTAATAAATAAAATATTTATACCTATGAAAAATACATCAATTAACTTAATAAACAGTTTAAATATGTATTCCTAACATTCTAAACTGAAGAAATATTTAATAATCTTGCCAGAAATTAAGTTAAATGAATGTTAGAGGTCCTTTGCTACTTCATTTAAGATTTTATTTTCCATTTAAAGTGTAAAATAGGTCCTGCAATCTTAATAAATTAATAACTTAAACCCCTTTTCGGGAGATTCCAAGCTTTAAAATATAGAAAACCCACACTCTCAACCTGCATCGAAGCTCATTGAACGACAATTGCTAATTGATTGCACAACAAATCTATTAAATAAATAAATATTGTCGCTTTGGGTGAGCAGAAATCGAATTAATTGCCATTGACAATTAGCAGGCTAGGCGGCGGTCAGCGATAACTTGTTTCTACCACAAAAGTAAATAGTGAAAAAAAGCGTCGACACTTGCAACAATTTGCCAGCCGACGGCATCCGCAATTAAGCCAAGTCAAGCCAAAGATCGCTGCCGATAAATAATATATACACAAAGATACAAGCTGTGTATCTGAAAGATAGGTAGACACACTTGCGCTCATTTATGGCCGATAATATGCAAATTGTGCACAGCAT
Organism: Drosophila mayri; assembly: GCA_008042485.1. Classification (NCBI taxonomy): domain Eukaryota; kingdom Metazoa; phylum Arthropoda; class Insecta; order Diptera; family Drosophilidae; genus Drosophila; species Drosophila mayri. The sequence continues at coordinate 91,782 of VNJN01007279.1, read as the reverse complement.
CTAATCGCATGGAATTCACATTTCCGTCGGTGGGGACGGGGACTACTCCAAACAAAAGCTGCTAATTATGTTAATTAATTTTCAACAATGTGGTGCTTCATTTTATTAATTTTACGAGGCGCAGAAAATTAGCGACGGCCGCAATCAAAACAGAGTCAGGAGAAGAAACAACAACTCAAAATCTTTAACGATCTTTTATTAAAATATATTTAGCTTATTAAATTTATTTATTTTGTATACCTTTCGTGTGTGTCTGTATTTATAAATATTTTTTTTGTTTACTTTCGTGATTTTTTGGTCGTTTTCCGTTTTCCGTTTGCTTAGTTTGCATTTTAACACCTACCAATGTCTGGTCTCTGCACAAAATCGGGCTTATTGGTTCAGCTAATCAGTTGGTCTTTTGAGACAAAGAAGAGGGCTAACAATTTCGCCTAGGGCCTGACCCATAAAAATAAAAAATTATTCATCAAGCTTACACCTTGAAAGGCAGTACATTATCTCTCTGTCCCGCGTTTATGCAATGCAAAAGAAAACCCGCTAAAAAGAGCAATCGCAGCTAGAGTTTTGGGTTGTTTAATTGCCAATTTGTGTTCAGTTTGCCAATTAAGCGCGAGCGGCCGTCTCATTGTCTCATTGTAACGCGAAGCGAAGCGGAAACTCCAAGAATATGAGACGACTCCACGCTGTCTGCCGCGAAGGGAGCTCAACTACAGCCACAGTTCAATGTTGTCACCAGCGGCAGTTAAACGGCCTTACATTTTGGCCTAATAAATGAGGAAAAGTGGCTTTAAAAAATTTGGAAAAATGTTGCAGAGATTGTGAAGAGCTAGCCAAAGAAATATAGTGAAATACAAGTGGAGAGTGTGGGTTTAAAGGGTTTTCAATGTGGTTTAAAAGTGTAAAATTACAACTAAAGTTTAGAATATAAATATATTCCAGTCTAAAGTTCATCGGGAATAGTTTTACTGAATGTTTAGCATGTTGTTATTCCCCTTAAATGTTTTTGTTCATTTCAAATATTAACATTTATAATTTAACTTCGTTTTCCTTCATTGTTAAAGCTACTTTTCCTCTCTAATACTAAACCTCTAAAATTTCCCGATTTAATTTTCAATTTTCGCTTTGCTTTCTTTGTCATTTAAGGTCCCATTTCGGTGGAGGATGAGGTTGATGTGGATGTAGTTGATTGCAGTGATGCTGAAGAGCCGCCAGCAAAGGCTCGCCGTTTGAACCATCATCAGCATCACCATCACAGTCACAGTCACAGTCACCACAACAACAACAACAACAATCACAGCAACAATAACAACAACAATAATGTGACACACAAGAGTCGCAACAGCGCCGGCGCCGTGACTCTGACATCAGCCTCAGTTCCCTCGGAATCACAGCTAAACACCAGCTCCACCAGCAGCCAAGGACGCTGCTCTACACCACCTCAATCACCTGGTACAGAGGATAGTGAGGAGCGTCTAACACCGGAACCAGTGCAAAAGGCACCCAAAATTGTTGGCTCCTGCAATTGCGATGAACTGAAGCCAGTGCAATGCCACCTGGAGACCAAAGAGCTGTGGGATCGCTTTCACGAGCTGGGCACCGAGATGATCATCACCAAAACGGGCAGGTAAGCATCAAAAAAGAGATTCGAAATTATCTAAGCAGGGAAGCAATGAAATAACAAAGCAACCAGCCATCCATCCATCCGTCAGTCAGTGCAAACAGGCATTAGTTTAAATGAATGGAGCAACGTGGGAGAGTTTTGGTGGGGGGAAAGGTTTGCTAAAATAATCTTTTGGATTATATAATATCATTTAACTTAAATTTATAGTACAGAAATCTATTAATATCTATATTTCTAGCATATTCCTGTTTTAAAGTGATTCTTTTCTTTATCAATCTTCCTAAAGACTTCTTTATGTTTCCCACAATATTATTTGCTCATCACTTTTCCTGCAAATTCCTTTATTACGAAAATGTCAACTGTCTTGGCTGTGTTTAGACCATTAAAGATTTCCTTTTACATTATAAATTGGCATTGCCAAAATGGTTTGCAATGTCAACAATAATTTCATGCCAACTCAAAGACCGCTTGTGGGGTCTTCTCTGAGTTTTCCTATACCTGCTGCTGCTGCTGCTGCACCAAAAATGTCGTAGAAATGTTGAGGAAAATCAGAGTTATGGGCGTTGCTGTTGTCAGCGGGTAGAATGGGAACAAGTTCAATCCCAATCACCACGGGTTGTCCACACCTTGTGCTCCCACACACACACACATACTACACCTAAGCAAACTCTGACCACACACACGCATAGAGTCACAACGCACACCTTAATGATATTGTAAAAATCACACCTCAGAGTCGCAGACAGTTGGGCAGCCATCAGGGCGGTCCCCGTAACGAAATTCCTCGCCCTTTTTAGCCCGGGGTTATGTCACCGGCTTTGGAGGGACATTAAACCACAGGATACACAGGCAAGATAGTTTCGTTTTCTCATTTTTTGTTGTTAAAAGTAGGAAGAGTTTTGCTTTTGTTTTCATTGTGTGCACTTGTCAAAGCAAAAGGGAAATGGGGGGAAAAATATTCAGGAAATTATGGGAACAGCTAAAGGAAAAACCTGCCCCTCAGCTGGGGTTATAAATTTAAGATTTAACTAGCTGTGTGTGGCGAAAGACCTAAAGGTGAATGAATAGGAGTATCTAATCGATTGTTTTGTATTTAAAATCTTTTTTAAATCCTTTAATAACATTTTAAGTAAAATGTTTATAAAGGAAGCCTTTAAAGACTTTTTCAAACAATTTAAAGATTAATCCAAAGGCAGCTAGTTTACTTCTTGTTTTCAACTTGTCATAGCAAATGGAAAATATTTTGAGAAATCACTACCTGTGTGTGGCAAATGCCCCAAGAATCTGAACAAAAAAATCTAATAAAATATGTTTCCATCTTCCCTTTCAGACGCATGTTCCCCACTGTGCGAGTGAGTTTCTCGGGTCCGCTGCGTCAAATTCAACCCGCCGATCGCTATGCCGTTTTGCTGGACATTATACCCATGGATTCGAAGCGGTATCGGTATGCCTACCATCGGTCCGCTTGGCTGGTGGCCGGCAAGGCCGATCCCGCCCCACCAGCCCGCCTCTACGCCCATCCCGACAGTCCCTTCAGCTGCGAGGCGCTGCGCAAACAAGTTATCTCCTTCGAGAAGGTGAAGCTGACTAATAACGAAATGGATAAGAATGGACAGGTGAGTTGCGAGAACGCCAAGTTGCATGGTTATCTGAGATACTCCCAGACATTCTGAGAGATGCTGAGGTAGCGATTAGCTACGAGTGCTAAATGATTGATAATTTTGCGTTTTGAATGCATAAATATAAAGTAGGGAAAATGCTGAGCTTGCTGAAGGTTTAATTTTAGGGAGAAAACAAATTTAATAGGGAATTTAAAGTAGCTTTAAATCTTAAATCAATCATTTTTCTTACTCAACTTCAAACCAGATATTTTTAAAACCACAGAAATACTACAATGACATCCTTTCCCTCTTCTTCCATCCCTTTTCCAGATCGTTTTAAACTCGATGCATCGCTATCAGCCCCGCATTCATTTGGTTCGCTTGAGCCATGGCCAGAGCATTCCCTCGAATCCCAAGGAGCTTCAGGATTTGGATCACAAAACCTATGTCTTTCCGGAGACCGTTTTCACCGCCGTCACCGCATATCAGAATCAACTGATCACCAAGCTAAAGATCGACTCGAATCCGTTTGCCAAGGGTTTCCGTGACTCCTCGCGGCTAACGGACTTCGACAGGGATCCCATGGAGGCTCTGCTGTTGGAGCAGCAACTCCGTTCCCCGCTGCGATTATTCCCCGATCCTCTGATGCAACAGTTTGCCGCCCAGCAGGGTGATCCTGCCTCCATGGCACTGTTCGAGAAGGCCCGCCAGCATCTGCAAATGTTCGGTGGCAACTCCCCCTATGCTCAGTTGATGATGCCGCAGATGTATCAAGCGGCGGCAGCAGCAGCGGGTCCTCCTCCCCCGCCCCCTGGACTGGGAGCTTTCCACATGTTCCAGCAGCAGTGGCCTCAGCTGACGGCCGGTTTCCTGGCCAGCGCCAATCAGCAGGCAGCCGCCGCTCAAGCCGCCGCCCAAGCTCAAGCGCAGGCGCAAGCGGCCGCAGCTGCTGCAGCAATGGCCGCCAACAGGACACCCCCGCCTCCGCCCACCGCTTCAACGCCGTCGTCCACCTCGTCGGGATCACCGTCGCCGGATATGCGACCGCGTCAGTATCAAAGGTTTAGTCCCTATCAGCTGCCCGGAGGTCAGGGGCCGCCCTCCTCGGCTGCCGGTTCACCGCCGGCGGTTACACCCTCGCGCAGCCCCGCCCACTAGGTGGTAGCACCGCCCCCCAAAAAGCCCTCAATTTCTTGCCAAGAGCAGTATTAAAAAAATATACTAAAATCACTGAGGCAAAAAGTCGTGCTTAAATCAGAATATTAACAACTAAAGCCCTTAAAAAAATATATCAAGAGTGAAACAAAAAATATGTTGATTTTAAAAAATAATTTAAACATTTTTTTTTTTAATTTTAAAAGAAAACAAAAACTGTTTTTTATTTTTTAGAATCTAAAATCTTTAATTTATAAAACTACAAAGATTTTCTTCTTCTTTAAAAAGAAATCGTAAACCCGAAAAATCTACAAAAATGCTTTTAAAAATAATAATTTTAAAAACACAAAAATAGTCCCTCAAATTCTCCAGATTTTCCACCACTTTTTGCCTCAGGGTATGCAGTTAACTAAAAGAAAGATAAACCCTTTGTTTAAATGTTGTAAATTATTTGTTGTTTATAAAAAAAAAAACTCAAACAGAAAACACTTTTCTCTATTTGTTGTAAAAATTTAAAATTATTTTTAAGCTGTACAGTTTTCTTCTCACACTTTCCCCTTAGAGAATTCTTTATATAATTTAGTTTAATTTATTGTACAAATGTTTCAAAATGTTGTTCGAAAACTCATCTCAGTGTAAAGTTAGAACAAAATTCACTACAAAAGCTAAAAGAAAATAAGCAAGAAAAATTATATAAATATGAAAAAATACAAAAAAACTCAGCACGAATTGTAAACTATATATAGCTATATAGTGTAAACATTAACCGTTAGTTACGCTATTACATATAATGATATATTCATAGTATTAACAATAAATTCATAGACGCTTCAGTTAGTTCTATTTATCCGGCGAAAGCAAAAAGATTTATTTAGCATAAATTAAAGAAAAGTAAACCATAATCTGTATTCAATGTGAAAAGCTAAAAACAAGTGAAAAATACGAAAAAAATCTAAAGAAAAATTATTGAACAAAAAAAAATTACAAAAAACAACACGCAAACAAAATAAAAACCAATCAAAATTGAATAAAAATATGTGAACCAAATATTTAAAAATTTTATTATTGGGATTTGGGATAAAAATGATGAAGTCTTTAAGTTATATTTAAAGTTATTTAACTTTAATGATCACCATTTCTCTTTATAGCTTCAATATATTTCTTTAATGCAGTTCGTGCCTTTTTTATTTTCAACAATTTCCCCTTCATCTCAGGTTTCCTTTTGACTCGAATTACCCGCTACTTTTGTTCAATAAAAAATAGAAATGAAATACTTCCCATAAATTACGCATTATAAGGCCTTTTCACAGCTATGCAAAGTAGCCAGAAATCCTGTTTCAATTTCTCAGCCAACAATCCTTGACGCAACCAGCACATATCCTGTTCCACATAGGCGTAATTCCTTGGGTGCAAGTGTCGCCTTGCCGGCAGAACAAATTGAAATGCCTTGAAGAAGGGGGCTAGGGGAAAATCAGATACAGATACACACGAAGCAGATACAGATACATCTACAGCTTCAGATACAGAGTTTAACGAATGCATTTTCATGGTCACTCAAAGTGAAATTCATTTTCTCTCATTCTCCGAGTTGTTCGGAAAATTCGATTGACACGCCAGCAGCAGCAGCGGCAGCGGAGTTTTGGGAGTTTTAAGTGGAGTCTTGATGGATGATTGGGCCGGATTTTTGGGTCTCAGTTTTCTGGTGTGGATAAGCGTATGAAAATTGGGAAATTTCCATGCTTCGTTCTATGATTGAGGGCCCGAACTAATCAGAAATGATTGGCCAAACATATTTGATAACTATATACAGGGACAGATAGAGAGAGCAGGGCCGGACCCTTAGCTCTTTGCCTAATTATAAAGAAATTAACTTGGAGGATAAACATCTTGTGGGTAGGGAATGTATATAACCATACACTTCCTCTAATTATATGGTGAACTCATTGAAAAAGGTGCTATCGGCATTTGTCTATCTGGCACCTTTTACCAATTGCCAAAAAAATTATACCTGCCGCGGCTATATCTCTGATGAACGATCTCTGACTTCCGAGTTAATTACAAACTAATCACAAAAACAAACAAAACATTAGGCTATCGCCTGGCGGTGATCTTTACAGAAGCCAACCACTATACTATACTATATACATGTGTCAAATGTCAGGGGGTAATTTATAGGCCGCCGCCACAGATCCATGTAGTCCAAGTGTCAAAACAAACAGAGAGCCGCGCCCGCCTCTCTAACAAACTCATCATTTGCCTGAGCAGATGAGAAACTCTGGGATCTGGGATCTTGGGGTCTTGCCACTGCTTCCCTTTGGCATAAATTTCCTTTTTGGCGTTTTTCCTCGACGCTTTCGTTTTAATTTGAATGTAAATGATGCTGACGCAGCTGTGGATCTCTCTCCCTCTCCTCCTTATACATATATAGAAATGGGGAAGTCGGCAGTCTGACGAGGACCAGACTTGTTGTGGGGCTAAGGTTAAATGTCGGCTGTCCAACAAACAGTGACAAAATATTTAAATTCTGGCTGCCGAAGGGGCGTTTGTAAATATTTGAGCCACTTAATTGGAGGGGCGTGGGTGGGCTGTGCCCGGGCATGGAATTGATTTATGCCGGCGAAGGGAAATCGATTTGAAAATGAAACCATTAAAATTTAACATATTTTTCAAGTGAATTACGGTTTAGAGTTCCGTAACTAAAACTTAATGGGGTGCTTCTTTAATTTATTTAGGATTAATTGGAGCTTTGCGAGTAATTAAATTAAAGGAAGTACATATAATCATAGAAAATTATTTAATAGTAATAAATCAATGAATATATTTTTAAAAATAATCAAACATTTGTTTATAAGTTCTTTAAGTTCTATTCTTTAAAACCGCTTCCTTAGATTAAAGAATATATTTTTATTATTTAATCCCATAAATGAAATTCCCCAGAATGACTTTCCAAAAAGCTTGCCACACGCTCTCGCTCCCGAGACGTTGCAAGTTGAACCGGCAATCAACGGGCCGCCCTGCCACGCCCCACTCATTAACCCAAACATGATCGGGCAAAATGTCTCTAACGGTAGATGGGCGGCCAAAGTGGGCGGGGCACGTGCGCCCAACTGCCGCGGCACGTGTGCCAGAGTGTGTGGTGTCTGCAGTTGGTGTGTGCGTTTGTGGACGACAGCCGTGACATGGAGAGGTGCAACCAAATCCCTTGTCACCTTGGCTTGGCGCCACGGTGAAAATTTGTAGAAATTAACATTTTTTGTTTGCCACTGTTTTGTCATTAAATGAAATTGCATAAAAATCAATAGCGGAAATTATTACAGTGTGGATTCCAAGGGGTGAGATGTTGCATATGAAAATATGTGATATTAAAGCTTAGGATATTTTTAGAATTATTATTACATTTAATATTTATTTAATAATTGGTAATAATTTGATTTAGTATACAAAAAAAAAACAATAAATTCAAAATAATAAAATTAAATTATGCCCTCTGTTCTCCATCATAATTCTTTTTTGAAATATGGTTACAGAATGGTAAATAGTTTATTAAAATTCAAGGAACATAATAATACCTCTTTTAAAATATAATATATCATATCTATCAGTCACAGATATTTATATTTTATGAAGTTCATTCTACAGAGTGTCTTCTGTGGATAAAACAAATGCTAAACAAAAAGCTTTGAGTGTAACTGAGTGTCACTGAGTATCGCTGATTGTCGCTGAATGATGATGATGTGCAGGTTGGAACAAAACTCATAGCACTTTGAACTCCATCCACCAGCTGGCTAGCTGCTGCCTCTGCCTCCTCCCGGTAATGACTTTATAAACACACACAACCTGAGGTCCGTGAGGCCTACAAAACTGTCCAACTGTCAGGCTGCGCTGACTAAGTAACATGCTAGACTGGACACACAACGGAATCAATTAGATGGATATAGAAGCTGATGGGTTGGAAGTTGGGAAAATCGGAGAACGAAACTCATATATCATTAACAATTTTCATGTCATATCTTCGAAGGAGAATGAGAACCTTTGTCTATCAGCTTGTCACTGTCCCAACGAATCAAACTTGTCAAAGTCATCAAATATTCAAATACATTTTACACATGCAACGGAAAAACAAAATCCCTAACAAAGTCAAGGAGGGGGGAAATACATATATACATTTTCGGGGGTCAAATTGTTTGTAACGCCCCCACATAACAGTAATTGCCAAGGAAAATTGATTTTTATATTATAATTGAGGAGTTTTCCCTGCTGGATTTAAGCATTTTGGGTCCCATTAAAATCCCGAGAAACGAAAACCAAAACTAAACCTCGGCTGTCCCCTCAATGAGAACTTAATGCCGCTCGAAATGAACATTTTTGCGGGCTAAAAATCTCTTCTCTTTGGGGAATACATGTGTGTGTTGTGTGTGCTGTGTGTAGTGTGTGTCTGGGGTCTTTTTGTATTTTTGGCAATTGATTAAAAGGCTTAACATTTCAGACTCAATTGCCTTGCCCAGACTGGCCTTTGTCTTGCGGTGGGTCAGAGACCCAGAAACCCCTGGCATTAGTTGCAAATTAGTGCAAAATGAGAAAATTCTGTTAAATCTTTGGTGCTTAATGTGTGACTTTATGGTTGGATATGGAAAAATAAACATGTGTGAGGCTAGAAAACTTGGAGAACTAGAGCGAATTTTCTATGAATTTTATTTGTATTTAATTTAATTTAAAAGGGTAGAGAAAATATAATATGGAGGATATATGTATTTTGGTTTATTGGTTTTGTTTTATTGATTTTGCGACCATTCATATTCAATATTTTTATAGATAAATATTTAAATATTTTATTGACTAAAAATAATTCGTATGCTACTTTGAATGATGATATTTTGAAGACATCTATAAATTATAATATCATTATTTTAGTAACGAAACACATGTTTATTTATCTAAAAGATACCTCAAAATTGCATATTAAATCCGTAGATAAATTTCAAGATTCCCTTGTTTTAATATCCACCATGGAATCTTATAAAATATGAGTTAAAAACTCAAACTCCCGTCGCAACTTTATGCAAAATACAAACACCATAAATTTTATAAACAATTTGTATTATATACAAACATATATACATATTTTTTTACCTGTGCAGTTGGCAAGTTAAAATTTATTGATTTCTATGATATACGCTGACATTTTGATGAAACGTTGCCATTGAGTGCAGATAAGCATAAGATATGAGTTGTATGTGAACGTTATGCGATACCTTCAAAACGAAACGAATTTGTAAAATCAGAAAACGTGTTCTGGCCATGTAGCATGCAAATGAAACACAACAGCAAATAAAAAAATCAAATTAACTTCTGGTTGGATTGAACACTTGGCCGCCTTGCCCCTCTCTCTCTCCAAATGACATAAAACTAAGCGAACAGAAATTCACTTCATTAGCAGCTCAGGGAAAGGTTGAAAAATCCCAACAAGTTAATGTTAAGGAGAAGTTGTAATAAAAAAATCTGCGGGCTCAACACGAATCTTCATTTTAATTGTTTTCTCTTTCCTTTTTGATTAGTATAAATTATGCAAAAATCGTTAATAAAAAATAAACACAGAGCCAACGACTTGAATGATTTATTGGTATGCAAAAATAGCTAAAGAAAAAGATTGTGTCGCATAAATATCTGTGTTAATAATGTCTTAATAAAAATAATAATATTTTTTCACTCAAGCAGAAGGGCAGGGCCAAAGAGACTCTTTAAAAATGCAGTCTTGAACTTGGTCAGCTTTTTCGTACCTTTTCACTCAAGGTTTTGGTCAAGACAACGCCCCCAACAGAGACAAGTGTCAAGTAAACAAAATAATTTTGTTGCTTAACTCTTGAAGAAAGAAAATATTGAGAAAATACACAACTACACCTAGACAACCCCTGGAAAATTACCCACATTTTCCTCATATATGATATAGATGTATCCGCATCGTTAGCCGAATTTTCTGTCATTTGCCAATTTTACCCTCACTGGGAAAATGTTCAACCACCAACGAAACTTTTTGATGGGAATATATATATTTTTTGGCGGGTGCTGGTCCCTGGTATCCGAACCATTGAAATTATTGACACCAAATGACATTTTGCAAGTATGTTGCACTTGTCTCATTATTACTGCCACATGTGTGTACGTGCCACACGACTCACGAAGGCTTTGATGTTCCCTCCGAGTTCGGCACTTGTCATTTTTATGGCCAAACATATTTCCCAATATGTGTATATATATCGTATGTCCCCCGACGTGTGCGTGGGAACAGCTTCGAGTCTTTTCTCTTATTCTGGGTGTCGATATGTAATTGCTAATTTTGTTATGTGATCTGTTTCGGTTTTTTTTTGTCGGGGAAAATGCACACGGCAAGGAAAATTGTAAGTGATTTTGAAGTGAAAGGTGTGGGTTTTAGAATATTTTATTTAAATATAAAGACACAAACAGAACTCTAAATAGTTAAAGCGAAGGAACCTATATTATGCATACCCAAACTCTCTATAATATTTTCATCCCACTGTAATTGATATTTTCCTCAAGAGCTAAGGAAAAAACATATATAATTTCAAGTGCAGGATATGGTTATAGAGTTGGGTCACTCGCCTAACCCATCCATAATATTTTCCCTGGCTGTTGCCAAGCAGTCTGCACGTTCTGAGACTTTGAAGTTCACAATTGCAACCGCACAGAAATGTGCCACATGTGGCTATGTTTACTCACTACTAAAATAATGGAAACATGTTGTAAAAAAGTATAAATTTACTATGTAAACAACAATGAAATTGTGTGCCTCCCACTGAATTATGAATGAAGAAGAAACAAGAAGATACTACATACTACAGTAGGGGAAATCATTAAGTAGATGTTTATGTTTCTGGCCGCTTTCATGTGGTCGTCGTCACATTTTCTTATTTTTTTTCTGGGGTTTTTGGGGCCTTTGATGGGGTCCGGCGGAGAGAGAAACTGTCGCCTCTGATGTGGCAGCAGCAAATTGCTCATACGAACAGGAAAAAGGCGCAATTATGGTCAAGTTATGGTCATGCCAAAGGCTGTAAAAAATATCAAATTGGGGGTGGTCGTGGTCTATATACATAGGTATTACTACTATGTATATATACCTCTACTACTGCTATATTTCCGCTTCTGCAATTTCGCCATTAGACGCATAATCAAGTTGTTAACAATTTGTTAGAGAGCGCCGCCTGGCTCCGCCTCGAAATCACGGATCCATGAATTGCGTGCCCACGCATAACGAGAAAGTCCAATAATAAAATATGTAAGTACAAATAATTTGCCATGCGTAATTTGTGCAAATAATATGCGTAATTGTCGTGATGAGAGTGAATGTGGAGGAGGAGTAGGCTCCCTTCGGCACAACATCAAAGCTAATGGCCACATGATGTACACTTTTTTTTTGCTTTAAATGAATCGAAACCGAAAATAAACAAACTGAAACGAAGCTAAATAGTGGCTGCCCTTTTTTTTTATTGGTCACAAACAATAGTAAAATGAAATTTAAGGCGGCAGGCGACAAAGTAAACACCATAATAAATGAAGGTTTCTTTTTTTGAGATGATCAGCGAATGGGAAATACTCTCTAGGGAGATTTATATATTATTTTTCTGAGAGAGAATCATTCAAAACTTTTTATTTTAATAGAAAAAAGCCTAGTTTTCATTTTAAAAAGGAAACATACTGTATAAACAACCCTATTTTTTAATAAAACAGATTTAAGTGATTTCTAATCTGAAAAATAAATTAAATATTAAATCTTTAAACGTTATTTTTCCTATATTTCTTTATTTACAACTCAATTTCTTTGCTTTATTATTTTAAAAAAATATTTGAAATATTATCTCTTCAATAATTTAACCCATTTTCATACACTCTTCCCTCATAGACCCTGTTGAAAAACTACATAAAAAGGCATTCATCATGATGAATGTCTGATGAAAGGGGAAGCTAAAACTAGAACGGAAGTACTTAGCCATAATGAAAACATTAGCATCGAAGGCACAACTCAATTTCAAATGGTAATGTAAGTAAGTAAATCAAGTAATTAGGATAGCTGCGATTTTTGGTACCTATATGTGACCTGTGACCTTGCCTGGCGCGTCAAGGCTTCTACCAAAACTCAGGACCATTAACTGCGTGTGGCACTTCATTATGGGCATTTAGAGCATAACAATATAGGCATTGATTGAGCCTAAATGACTTTATGGCCAAGAGTGTCCTTGAGATGCAAAACGAGTAATGGCAAGGGCAATAACTATACCTTGCTCACCTTGATTTTTAGTGTTTGACATTTGACACGCGCATTTACAAAATTAATAATGGTATGCGCGTGGTTCGCTTGCCAAAAATCGAAGGATATATCCCTCGCGGGTGTCGTCGCCGTCAGCGCTTGTAAAATTTTATTGATTCCACATTGTCTTCCGATATACTCATGGATATTGAGGCATTGTCGAGTCAGTGTTTTTGTTTTGGGATTTTAGGGAGACTGTTTAAGTAGTCGTCGTCGTGCTGCTTCAGTTGAGGGACACGCGACAGGAGCTGGTGACAAGTTTTTGTCTTTAGATGGGAAACTTTCCAAGGATCTACAAAAGATCTCAAGGTCGCACTGCCGGACGTGTGCAGTTTAGCCTGGAGCTAGCAGAGACAGAGAGTCCTTGGAAGACGCACATCTAGCTGTGGGAGATGTCAGGGACAAACATATATCCTTTGGGGGTATTATGGAGGACTTTGCTGGGAGGATATACAAACATTTCAAGGTGATTTTTGTTTGAAAATACACAAGAGAAATGGGATTGCTTTCATTGGATTTTGCAGAATAAAATTATATATTATTTTTGAAAGTAAAACCTGCCATATTAATGTACTTTTAATGGCAATCTCCTCACGCAGTATTTTATTTAAAAATTCTAAGAACCCCCTCTCTGCACTCTCCCCTTTTATCCAGAACTCAAGTTACACGTGTTTCCATCATTCACACAATCACATCATTCAATCAAAAGGATCACGAACAAGGTTAAATCCAATCAAGTGCTACCTGATATCAGTCTCGCAACGCCCTTAAACCGAATCGCCCTCAACTTTTCGAAGGGATCATGGGTCCAGTCCCCTTCGCCCAGTTCTTGATCGCACTTGTAAGATGCTGTGATTAATGGTCACGAGGCCCAGTTCTGTGGACAGCTCAAAAACTCACACACACCCATTAACACCGGGGTGTAGCAAGCCCACCGAAAAAATACACATTTATAGAGCCAGTAAGTAAATGGAAAATAGAAGAAACAACCTGGTGGCAGGAACTGGCTGGCTTCCACGAACCAGACACAATTGCCAGGCCACGTTATTAATTACATGCATTAATTTCTGGCACAAAAATCGAGAGACAAGTGATGCAACTGCACGGAGAAAAATTATATATTTATGGGGAATTTACAAGAATTATTTATAATAAAATTTCTAATAAATAAGGTAGAGTTTCAAGGGATATACCCAAATAAATTAAATTATTTTTGGTAAGAATAATTTCAAAGATTGAACCTTTACAAGCCTAATTTAGCTGGATATTATAAGAGTATAAAAATGAAATAAATGCTTCTAAATTCATTTAAAATAGCTTTAAAATTTTGTTATTTATATCAACAAATTGTAAAAAACTTTTGTTAAATCTTAAAAAATCTTTTAACCCCTATTTTCTCTCTGTGAACTCCAGTTCAGGCCCAAAGCCAAAAGCCAGACTCGAATGCAGGCGCCACTGTTGATGGATTTGTGGCTGGCTGCGTGGTCCGCTGATGAACAGCCGTCTAAATTATGGAACGCTTGTCACCCGCTGCGAGTGCCATTGGGTGTGAGTGTGAATTCGAGTGTGAGTGTGTGTGTGTATGATCGACCCCACAACAAGCCGTTCACCAAGCCATGTGAACGGAGGTTTTGGCACAAAAAAAAAAAGAAAATAAAAGAAGGCAGCACCACCTTGCCACTCACCGACGGGAAAGGTATCCTGGCCCCAATTAAAGGTACTAAAAAAATATATACAATGTTGCTAGGGTAGAAATTCATTAAAAAATTGTCTTGAAGATATATTCAGGAAGAAAACTTAAAAAACTACTGAAAAATTTTATCTAGAAAGGTGGAATAAATTAAAAAGATCTCTAAGTTCATCTTCTTTACAAGTAGAAAATAATAAACTATATTATAATTTTATATTATATTTTTTTAGTTTTAGATCAAAAGATCTTGTAATGAGCCTCTAAAAATGTCATAAATTTGTAGGTACAATTACTCATATTTTATTTTAAAAGTGACACAATCGTTAAACACTTAATTTTTAGCCAAAACACTTGCAATTTATATTTATTCCCAGACATTAGGCTATGCCCAACCGAAAGTATCTACAAATATCTTGAGAGTGGGCTATGCAGCTACGATTTTCAACCCAAACCGTCACATATACATATACATACTATATATCAAAAAGCCGCCATGTCGTTAATTTAATTTGTACAATTTTCAGGCAAATATTTTCCACACTACCGCGAAACTGCCAATAAAGCCCACGCAACTTTGTTGGCCAAGCGAACAACCAGTCTTGGTTGGTCGCCTAGAAAAGCGGCTACTACCACTAGTGTCAGTTATATCGCGATTCGCGAACATAATGCAATGTATATTTAGCCATCTCTTTCTGGGCAAGATACTTATATTGGCAACAAGTTTTTCCAGTTTCTTTTTTTATAACCATTTTTCGGGCAAATAATTTTCTTGTACGCGCGCAATTTTTTCATAATAATTTTTTTACCAGGTTTTTGTCTCCTCTTTTTTTGTGTCGGGTTTTCTGTTGTTGTTACATGTAGGTTTATATTTATTTTTATACTTTTTTGTTCTGTTTTTTTTTTTTATACTTTGTTTCGAGTGAGACTCTCTTCCGTTGCAAAGAATTGCAGTCGCTGCAGTTTTGGCTGACTGCAGCGGGGGCTGCACGCTCCATCCGTCATACGATCGCGGGGGGAATATACATATACAACTATATATGCCTCGATTCAGGGCCATAACTGATGATATAAGAGAGTGTGTGAAAATGTTTGACTCAATTCCTGGAATTACCTCAATACGAAACGGAAGCGCAGGCATTTTTTTTAATATTTATTTTTTTGGCCGCGTCAGTAAGTCTCGATTGAGTTTTAAATATATATCTCTCTTTTTTTTGGGAACCTTCAGAGTATTCAAGTATTGGTTGTCTGACCCAGAAATGCGTTGGAGATCAAATACAAGACCCCGGATCAACTTTGACGCGTGCCTGACTTCGCGGAGGCATGACTATGGGGAAAATGTGTCCATAAACGATTTCTATACCCTATAGCCTGCATTTGTGTCGCGTCATTGTTGCAACATCAGCGCAAACAAGCAAGAACACACTTCAAAAAGCCCAACAATGTCGAGTGCTAATAAAACCCACTGAGAGGGCCTGACTGACTGACAATCTCAACAGCGATCGTCGTGAGTTATTCGAGAAGGCTAATCCCGTGAAGGCACTGGAAGAAATTGTATATATTTATAAATATTTGTAGTTATTTTAAAAATAATTTTATATAAAAAACCTAAATATATCAAATAATATTTCCTTTTAAGCAGATTGTTTAAATAGTTTCAATGAACATACAACTTGAAAAGAAGATGAAATCGAAGAAGTTTCTTTTTATTTGATAATAGATAAAGTAAAGTCCCCTCATAGGTATTTCTTCCGCTCAAATATCCTCTCAATTTTCTTTCTTTTTTCGAGTGTAATCTCCAGTGTTAGACACTCGGGCGTATCTGTATATTTCTGGCCAGTGTGTGGGGAGCTGAGCTGCTCAACAAACAAGCTATTTAACACCGCCAGAAATGCTGAGCCAGCGCCCGTGACTGGGCGAAATACTGGGATACATGGATACTTCGGGATAGGATGGAACTGGGATTGCCCAGGGGCAGGGCAGCTCGGAGGCGGAGGCGGCGGCATTCATCGGGGAATATATATACTGGTCACAAAAGTGTCGAAGATCGAAATCAGCAGCAGCAGCAACAGCAGCAGCAGCCTCATCGGCGGAGAGTCGCGGAATTGATCGCGTCGATTAATTTGTCTTGCTCCTCTCAACCTTTTTTCCTCCTTTTGGCCATGAGTGTGCAACTCGCGGGCTGCATCTCAAATGGAATGCACTTAATCACGATTAGTTGTAATCGATAAGCGAGAGCCCCGGCTAATAATGCACTCTCCACGAGGCTTAGACGAAGGTATTCCTATATATTCCCATAGATGTACTTCGGGTGGTCCCTCGATCCATTTGCATATGAAAAAGTTCCAGCACTCAAATGGCTAACCAATGATTTCAACATTATATTGTCCGGCTTTGTCTGCTTCAGCTGCATGATAAATGGCACAATTTATTTAAATCAAGCGACCCGTGGAGAGACCTCCGAAAAAACAGAAAGAATAAACAAAAAACAAACACCGTATTCGGTTAATAATTTGTTCATTTATCAACATTTGTTAGCAGCGATTATGAATGACGTGTGTGGTGGCTCCTCTCTCTCTCTCAAAATCGAAACGAAACGAATTTCAGTTCATTCATAAAACCTTGCTTCTATTTTGTATAACTTTTTGTCACAGCGGGTTGGCTTGTTAAGTTAGGGGAAATATATAAAAACACCAGAATTTAAAACCCAGAACTAGCTCCTTCTTTAATTATATGCAACCTGCATTTGCACACACACCCCTTCCTGGCACCGAATTACTTAAAATATTACCTCGAAGCGAGGCCAGTTGACATTTTTCATAATTCCGTGTCACCTTTTACCCACAATCAAATCCAAAGGCTCAGTCAACACGCTAATTAAAGCCACGCCAAAAGGCTTGGAAATAATCGTAAAAAGAAAAAGGACTTTGGGGTCCTTCAAAGCCATTTGAAAACTATTTTTATAACGTACTAATAACTGCAAAACTTTCACTGCTCGTTTTTTTGCCACCCAGCCAGTAGCTTTTATTTCGTGTTTCACTGCTGTTGGTTGCTTTTTTTTGTTGCTTTTTTTGTTATTAATTAAATTACACGCCAGGCATTTTACAACATTTACAGCAAATTACAAATGCCCAGCCATGGGCACGCCGCGAAATAGCAGAAGAAAGGGTCAGGGTAGAAGGGGCGGTTGTAAAAAATATTACATATATCACCAGAAAATAATGTATGAGAGGTTTTCAGGACTAGACACACGAATAGAAAATACCTAGTAAAATTTTAGATATATTTATAAAATAGAAAAATATTTAGAGGTATTAAATAATGCAATATCTAACATTTTTCTTCCTTTTAAGTGTTTATATTCTAACAAGTAAATTCCCTTTCTAAAAACTAAACCAAGCCAAGTTCCTAGTTCTTAGAGTTATTTCACCTTTACCAATTTCGGTGGCTATATACGAGACTTCCCCGGTTGGCAGTTACCAGTTACCGGTTACCAGTCATGGGTCCAAAGGCATATCCATGAGTGTTAACACTCATAACAACTGCTAAAGCCCATTTTCGCATGTTGGCAGCTTATAAAAAGAAAAAAAAAACAGAATGCAGCGCTCGGAACCATAGAGCCATATAGCCACACATAGCACCCACTCCTATGACATATACATATACATATAAGCCATCCCTTTACCCTTCATCCTGCCAAAGGTGTGTGCAAGTTTCCAAAAGAGATTTTGTGGCCGCGATAAACACGCGCCCAGGCACAAAAGTGTAAATTAAGCCGCAGACGCTGTGGCGAAGAAGTGACACACAATAAACATTTTTTTAAATAATTTAAACTAATTATTTTTATGAGAAAAGTTGTGATTAATATTTAATAAGATAAATTAAAGCAGAAAATAATATTTATGGAATTTTAAGTATTGAAAGTGAAGTTAAAAAATGTGATCTAGAATAAACTATCGATTTATTGTTTAAATATTAAGAAAAATTCTTAATTTTTAAGAGGGTTTGAAAAAAGTTAGAAACCTAAATTATCGAAAAATGTTTCTTATTTTTTTAAATACAATTTTCTTTGAAAATCCCATTTCAGACCTAATTTTTTTTCCTGTGCTCTCAGTCGTGTGTGGGCCCAAGTTTGCTGGGAAAGGAGCGGGAAAAGCAAGCGGAAAATGAAAAATTATGAGTTATGCCAGGCAAGGACATGGCCTGCTCAAGCTTCATTTACTAAGCCATGGAGTCATAGTCACAGACATACTCAGGAGTTACACTTGAATTTAATTTGTTTCTTGCTTCTGTTTCATAAAGAAATTATGTTTACACTTGCAAACAAAGAGTAATCTTAATTTAAATTAATATATTTACTTAAAAGCCGCTCAGAACATAAAATAAAATTATTATTTTAAGATAATTTGTTCTCAATAATTGATTATAATTATTTCTTAAAGCAAATAATATTCTTAGCTTTTAAAAAATATTAAGTAGTTATACAAATTTTTTGAATAAGCAATATTATTTAAATTTGTATATAATTAAAAACTTCGATTTTTAATATAGTAAAAACAATGAGAAGACGTGTTTATTTAATTTATATTTCCCTCAGTAAAATGAATTTTCAAATAAAATTATTTCCCCTAGTGCAATCGGTAGACATAGACCCCAGGCCTATGAATATATCCTAGAATGGTCGGTCGTTCGGTTGGCTATGTTCTGGCTCCGGTTTCCCGGCAATTGTTGAGCTGGCCCAGTTAGCGTGTCGCTCATTAGCATGAACATTTGCTGGGGAATTTATGGTGTCCATGCCACATGCGAAATGTGGGTTAGCAATGCACATTTGCCGTGGCAATTTTATGCTCATCAGCGCGGCATTTCTCAGCATTCAACGCAGTCGGCATTCAGCATTCAACATTCGGCCGGATGACGGACTCATAAATTAATTAATTTTTGGTGTGGCTTTCAGCGCGTTATCACCGCCGCGAGATCGCCGCTTCGCAATTGTCTGTGTATATATCTTCACGTGAGATATATATCCCACAGCCCCAAGGGCAGCTGCGATCAATAAAACGAATGGTTAAGACTCATTATCGGTGGGCAGTACGAGAGGATCCCTATGGTATCCCTATCCCTAAGGGGATCAAGGATAATCGGAGCGTAGTGCACGATATGCGAGTTCAGCTGGCAACGTGTTGCAGCGCCGCAACTTGATTCTTATGCAAACAAGACCCGGAGGTTGTCCGACATCGTGTTAAAAAACTTGTTCGCAATTAAACGATGTCCTGCCGGCAGGCTGACTGAATGTCTGCCAAGGAATGCCCTTTCTTCCAGTTTTTGTTCCACCGAAGTGGGGCACTGGGAGAAATTATGGATATTTATGATTAAGGGAAATATTTTAAGATATTCAATTGTTTCAATGTTTTAAGCCCCCTCTCACTTGCTCTTTATAATAAAATTTCCTTTTTTGGGTATTAATTTATAAATTTGCGAGCTAATCCTTTTTGAAGGTATAAAATATTGATTTAATTCTGTTTTAATAATCCTTTAAATTTTACATTTTCCAAAGTATTTTCCACACATTTTTCTCCCACTGCCTGCGCCACGCATGCGCGTTTGTGACTTGTTCCACCTGGCATCCTCTGCTCTTTCTGGGTCTCTTTCGACCAGACAAAGGTTGCACGTAAATGACCCAAGTTATCATAAATATGTCAAAAGTTGAAAATTAAATGTACAACATGCTGAGTCCCCCCGTGTCCTACTCGAGCTCCATTCTGTTCCATTCCTTACCTCCACCCCCGCATTCTTTATTGATATTTTTGCACTTGTTTACATTTTTTTGATTTAAAGCCACTCACCGATGCTCGCGTCTGCAAGGACCACACGTGGCGCCATCTTGTTTATGATAAGTGAAATCCTGTTTGTGGACCGAGATTCCAAGGCTTTGGTGTGAGTTTTCGGGATGATTGAATGCGTGTCGCGGTTTATGAGTCACAAGACAGTAAAGGTTCTAAGCGAGAGGGGGATCCAAGGAGAGGGGAGGGTTTTTAACCAAGAAAAAAAACTATAAAATGGGGAAACTAAAAAAATAAACTGACTGAAAGAAATAAGCTTTTAGCTTGAAGGAGCTCAAGGACTTTGAATTCTTTTATTTTCATAATTTAATACTTCATAATTTAATATGTTTTCAATTTTGAATAAATTCTAAATGCTTTTTTATAATTAATTTTAAACTTTCTTCTTTTTAACATTATAAATCCCTTTCCCAACTCCTTCTTCGTATCGACTTTCCCTCCTCAAACCCGAAAACCTCAGCACACGCACTCCCAACCAAATCCCTTCGAGTCCCTTTGCATGCTCGTAGGAATGTGCTCCTTGAGGTCCGTGCAGAAAATAACTTTGCGATAATATTAAATTGCTGTCAACAGGAAAATATGTTGGATGGATTTTCCAACTACGACTACAGGCTGCAGCAATTGATTTTCTGTCAGCGCGGCACAATGAAAATGGGCGGCAGTAGGGCCAGAAAATGGGGGGCAAAACACTTTTCCAAGTGTTGATTTGTGTTATATGGTAGTTTCTTATCAACAATGCAGTCTATTAGGCATTACCCTGGATTGACTGACATGCAATTCGCAGGGCGGTGGGCTGGGGAGGCAAACAAATAAACGGCCCAACATCAAAGGTGCAAGTAATTCCAGGTCTTTTGTGTCGTAAAACATGAACACAACATAAAATAGAAAATATTTCTGGGTGCCAGGGCGCCAAACTATTAACGGAATAGGAGTAAATTTGTTAATGCCTTTGTCTAAGCCATGTGCGTTGGCAGGTGGGAAAGGGTTAAACGCAGGAGCAGCTGAACCCCAAAAATAAAAGGGGTTAAAATGTGTTTATTTGTTTATGGGGCCCCCCCGCCTATGAAAAGGGGTATGAGTTTGGGTTTGCGCTATATATAGCCCCGATATAGGGTATGTTCGTACGACTGCCGTTGACTAATGCCTCATTTGCATGCCAAAAGCAGTTAACAAGTCTTGCCTCGCCGCCAGTTGGCAGTAAGAAAGAAATTATGGCTTGTCTTGCTTTTAAAAACAACTTAGTGGATAATACACCCCTAGTGTTAAGCCAGGCGGAGTCCAGGGCATCGGCATCCGAGCTCATATATAGTATACTATATAGCATTAAAGGGTGGAGAGGAGCGAGCACACAGCAACGACACATTCATTTCCTACCTCGGCGCGCCTCAAGTGTTGTCACCTGTCATAATAAGTGCGGAAGCAGCAAATGGCAAACAAAGAGACAGCCAGAAAGAAGGAAAAAGTGTACAAAATGTAATAAGAAAAATTTTAAAGGTGTTAAAAACGAAATTGAAGATACCCTTGTAAAACAAAAGAGCTAAGAAAAGAGTGCGATTTAAATAAAAAATAATTCTAGTTTTCAAAGCAAAGAACAAATTAGTCTCGGTTAAAAATAATTAATTATGCATTTGTATTTTAAACAGAAATTAATTATATAATAATTCCAATAGGTACTGCGAATATCTGCATATAAAATATATATTTTTTTAATGTGTTGTCAAGTATTATTAATCACCTGTCGCCACTAGTTCAATCATTAATCACTTAAAATTTCACTCAAGCTTTCAATGCACCCTGACAATTCAAGGTATTATATATAAAACTAGAATAACTAGAACAGATTAGTTATACACGGGTATTAAAAGATTAGATAAGCTTAATCTTGGAAATTACATTAACATAAAACAAATCGAAAACAAGATTGAATTATAAAAATTATTATTTATAAGCTATTTATTTTAAGAATAATTTAAACGTTAAAGGTTACCGAACAAGTTTTTATAAATATTACTTTAAGGTATAGAATTTCTGATTATTTCTTTAAAGGGTTTGCTAAGTATTACTAATTTTATAATTCATAAAAAGAGTTATTGCATTAAAAACAAAAATAAAAATAAACTAAATCAGTTTCCTTAATGAATAAATTGTTTAACTTATTCATCTTAGAGTCTTGTCCATCTAAAACTGATAAAGTTATAAGATACCATTGCCAAAAATTAATCTTAAGATAAACTTTTCCATAAATTTCCCTAAAAGGAAAGTGCATCCAAAAAATTAAATATCCCTAATTTTATTTTCAATTTATAAGGTGGCCAACCGACATTGACGCTGCTGCCGCACTGCAACTTCTGCAACTTCTGTTGCTGCTGCTGCAGTGGCTTTGGCTTTGGCTGTTGCTGCCTCAAGTTTCCAATTCATTTTCATAATTGCAGCAAATGTAAATTGCAATATTTTTTCTCATTTTTCTCTCTCTCGACTGGCCTTTTCTTTAGCTCTGCATATGCGTGCTGCACTTGAATTTGTTGGACTGTCGCACTTGAACACTTGGAACACTCGTCCGAGGCGAACCTGTTCCACGCGCAAGAGATGGATTGCTGTGTTTTTCAGATATTTCTTTTCTGTTTTTCCTGCCTTTTTGTTGGGGCGCTGAAACGGAACCGCAAATTATTTTAATTTGCGTTAAATAATGCAACGAGGTGAGAAAAAATTAAGAGCATTTCTCAGAGTCAAAAACTTGAAAGAGAGAATGCGGCTGAGGCAAAAATAAGCTAACTCTAAGCTCCTTTTCAGTCAAAAATAAATCACAAAGGAAGTACTGTTAAATATATAAAATAATATATATTTTTAAGGCATAAATAATTAATCTTTTTAGGATTTACCTTTCAAATAAATTTATAGGATTTTCTAAAAATACGAATTTAAAATTGTTTCTGTATCCTGGCAATCTTTTATTGAAATTATAATTTCCCCAAGGGTTTCTGGATATTTTTTATATATTTTCATTTGTGTTGTACATTTTTGTATAAACTTTTTAATACAAACTACTGGGACCCAGCTCATTACCAGCCCCTTTCAGCCCTTTGTTTTTGTAATTCTCGTTTCAGTTGCAGTGTATCCTGCCACAAAGTTAAAAGCGCCGACCTGTAATTTGCCAGCAATAAGGCGGCGGCGCAATAAACTCAATTTGTGCTGCTCGATAAAAGCCGAGTGCCATGTCAGGAGATGCATAAACACATAGTCTCAAGATACTAGATAATATTTGTAAGATATCCCTAAGATATATTTAGTATATTAAGCTCCAGAGAAAATACATTTTATAAATAAATTATTACAGAAAAATATATTTTGCAGTCAAATGATAATTAGTTTTCTCTAAGAGATTTTGAAAAATGTATTATACATTTTTATTTAATTAAATAAAATATTAATGAAAGTTTCCAGCATTTCCCGAAAATATATTTTACTAACAACGTAAAAAGGATTTAGAATGTTTTTTTTTTTTTAAATAATAAAAGACACTTTTGCGTAAAATTTATGTCCCTAACAACTCCTTATTTATGTAATGAAAGCCATATATTTCTTGTTTAGTTTTCTGACAAGTTCTATTACCATTATTCCCTATAATCTTAGCCCCAACTGTGGTTACTTCTACATCTGCATGTGATGTGAGCACAGTGTGGTTGTAACGTGTTCATTTTTCCTCTGGGGTGCTAAAAGCCGCACAATTCAAGCGCAAAAACTGCGCGGACCAAGTCGGAGTTGGAACTCAGTTTAGCTTTTGACAAGTTGAAGCCACTCTTTGGGGGCCAAGGCGTTGCCCAAAGTCCCAAGCTTTGTTATCTTTGCATATATATCTACTGATATATTCGTGGGGATATGGGCTACCGATCGGCTACACAATTTATGCACGTTTCTTCGATCATAACTCTTAATTAGCAGTTTGGAAACCTTGTCAACTGTGTTGACTGACAAGTCTTTTAAGATTTCGGCAATCAACAAACAAAATCTACAAGCCAAAAATATTTTGTGCGTAGGCCAGAGACAAGTGAAAGGTGTGCCTCTTATAGAAACAAAAAAATAAAAAAACGAATTATAGATACAGCTATGAGAATCGATGCTGAAAACTAGAAAGGGAAACTGAAACAGAAACTGAAACTGAAGACTATTTGTATTAGAACATTTTTGTAAGAACCTTTAAACTATTCGGAAACATCATTTAAAATATAATTTCCGATTGATTTACAGGTGAGATTTTGTATATTGTTTTGTATAAACTTTACGACCATCTCCCCTTCTAAGCCCGATCTTTTGGTGGCTATAAAAACCTGATACTCTTAGCCCGAGGCTAACCCACATGCAGACACAATGGCAGCACAGTGAGTTGAAAAAAGCGAAAGCCACCCACATGGGCCACAGCACAACACCGTAAAGTGTCGGCTGACAAACGCTGATCGATTGGACACCGAAAAAAAAATCATAAATCCATATACCAGCCATAAACATGAGGCAATTATTTTATGATAACTCGCATAGAGAACCATCGAAGTAAAATCCATATGAAAGGACGACAAGTTGTTGTCGGTCTTTCGGATTCAATTGTTGCAATCGTTCGTTCAGTCATCAATCATAATTTTCAACGATCAACAGTTTTGTAGGCAAACGTTTTCATGTAAAGTCTTAAATATTTTCACACCTTATAAACAATGTGCAGTCACGATCTGTGGGAGTCTCGGGTCTAATGCGGCTATTGTCCGCCACAATTCAAGCCAAGCGACAGTTGGACATGATTCGAGTTGGATTTTTGTATTATTCTCCTACTTTTCTAGCGAATTATGACGTGCTTCGGTGGGGATGATCGATCGTTGAATGTCTCGGTTATGAAATTCCCTTCTATTATTATTATTTTTATTATTCTATAAGGGCACCGTGAATCACGTCATAGATGAGTCAGAATGTTGGAGGTTTTTTTCTTGTTGATCGGTTGGTTGCCTAGAAAGTCGCCTTTCACTTGGCATCCAGCACCCAGCGATTATTGGCTGACTTTGCCGACTGACTGACAGCTTCATTAATACCACTCAAAAGGTGAGCCAGAGACAAGTGAATGCATGGCGATAGGACTAGAAGTCGAAGGTGACAAGTGTGTTTGCTTATGAATTTTGACAGGCAACGAGTTGTGGGTAAAGTATCTCTTTTTTACACTGGAATTTAGCTACTAAATATTCAATGGGCCTTTAAATAAATTCATTTAAAGAGGTTTTACTTTTTTCAGTCAGCTAAAATGGCTTTTTGTAGTCTAGGTTTTTTTGTAGATACTTTCAAAGGTTTTCAAATTAAATTAAAATTAAATTCATTTTTAGGGCATAGAATATAGAATAATAATACATTTTTTGAAGCATCTTTGGTAAATATTAAAATATATTTTAGACATTTAGTTTACATTTTTTTTATACTAATAAAATCAAAAACCTATTCTTTCTCTGTAGCATACTTTTCTTGTGTATTTAGACCCCTTTTCAATAGCTGCATATACTTTGTATTTTAGCATTTAAATTACACTTTGTCTTATGCTAATCGAGGCAACCGTCAAACAGTCTTTTCTGTGCAATTTATAACCACCTAAGTGACAACCGAGTGCAGCAGCCAGTAGCTGCCACTGAAGGTGAACACCGCCAAACCACTTGCCATTCAGAGGTTCAATGACATATAAGACCTCCAAAGATGCGGCAGATGAGAGACACCTACACCGAGCTGGGAAACTTAAGCAGCTTCCAAAGTTGTCAGCGCAAAATAAGACAAATGTTTCAAAAGGGAGAAAGATTTCTTAAAAATTAAAAAAATAAATGTATAATTCTCTCCCCACCTCAAACGCTGTGTGGTCCAATTAAAGACGCTAGCGGGTCTGGTCTTCTTGGCATCTTTTTTCTTCTGTCTGCCACCAAATGTGCGAATGATGCGTGAATCTCTTGAAGCCGAAATAAAAACTCACAACTCACAGGAGCGCTGACTGATGGGACCTCAGGCTACAGGCTGTGGCATTAATTGGAGTCGGGCCTTTCGGCTGGTGAATATATTTTATCGCTATTGAAGCGTTTGGCGTTAATTAAGACAAAATCAGGCGAAATTTTTGTCACATTCTGGCCTCCCTTTATGCCTTTCCCCGCGCCCCTCTTTGGCCGTGATTAATTGTGCCCTGTGCTGCCTGCCAACTGCACACAAGTCTTCAGTTTAAATATATATAGTTTTCCTGTTTCTTTTACACATTTTCCTCCCTTGGATTGTACTCGCATTTGCGGGCAAGAAAATGAAAAATTAGTCGAGAAAATCTGGCGAAATAAAATGTCGTCGGCGACATTTTGCAAAGAGATTTTGCCGCCGCTTCTCAGTGTGTGGGTGGGTGGGTGAGTCGACTTGAATGCTATAGAGAGCTGTATAGAGACTTGATCCAACATATATCCACTATATGCCACCATATATTTGGCTCAGCTTCTAATCGTCGCGCATTAGTCAGTGCGTTTTGTGGGTTCCTCTTAGAGGATAGGGATTTCAGTGGATTCGGTTTGGGTTACAACTTGGATTCTCTATAATAAGTATTATATACATAAATATAAATAATCTATTATTTAATAAATAAAGGAGTATTTTTGTAAAAGGTTCAATTTATGGAATTTCTAGGATGCTCTGTATTAAATAAATAATAATCCAAACGTCCACATTAAAAGCTAAATAAAAATCCTTCATAAATTAATTCGTTACAAAGAAATTTTCATTAAAAAATATATATTTTTCCTTCTCATTATATAATTCCTAATAAATTTTCAGTTATTTCAACTAAACAACTTAAATAAAATATTTAAAGTCTCTAAGAAAATCTTCCGCCTTCCTGTCAATGTTTTTCCCCAAGTATCCTTAGCTGTAGCGCCCTTGAAAGTCCCCTTAACCCATATTTTCCCTTTTAGCTGCATACCGCACTACACTTTGTTTTTCCTATATTATTTTCCCCACACTGCTGCAGCCATATAAAAAGATCAAAGGAGGTGACATTTTGCTGTTTGCTGACTTGGTTGACACATCAACGCTTCTCTATCGACACCGCGAATGCGAAATAATACTACAAAGACACTTTGGATACCAAACAGTTGGCAAGGCTCTGCCCCTAATTAATGTGCTTTTAATTATGAGCTGTAAAAAATGCAGGACTTGATGGCAACCGCAAAAGCTTAGCGGAGGCACTCCGTCCTTCCTGTCCTGACCGCAAACAGTGAGTGACGGACACAAAAAGGGTTCAAACTCCTCTGCGACACGTCACTTGTAATAACAATAACTGCTCAAGACAGCCCAAAAGTAACACATCCGCAGGAGGACATGCGGGGCTAAATGGTAATGGACAGGCCCAGTCAAAGGATCAGGAACAGGAGACAACCTGGCTTGTTAGCACACGACACGCTGTGGTCAGCAAATGAGCCGGCAGCTGACCAGAAAAGGGGATACAGCTTACACTGGGGGAAACCAAGAGGGGGTTTAAAGGGCAGAAGAAATTGTATTAAAATTAAATTTTAAATAATAAAAACAGAATTTGAAATGTTTCTTTTGTTAATTTCCTTTGAAATTTCTTCCAAAAATTTTACAAAGTTTTAAATACATTTTAGCTTCCTAGTATATTTTATTTCCCCATTTTCTCATAGTCTTTGGCAACATTGTAGAGCCGTCCTCCCCCCTGTTGGCCCCTTGGCACACCGGTGTAATTGTCGTGTCAATTTTGGGTAAAACAGTTCCATCTCCGACTTGGTCTTGGACTTGTGCTTGCACTTGTACTCATTCCATACCATTGTGCGTCGGTGTCAAATTTTAAACATTGATTATCTGGAGACATATTCAGCAATTAGCAAATCAACTCGGCTGTGGCTATGTAATCTCTTCTTCTCAGCCCGGAATTGGATGGACAATTACCAAATGTGTCAAAAGCATTGGCTTCGTTTTGGGTATTTGTTAAGTTTTAATATGACAGCAGATGGACACGGCAAATATTTTATCAGCCAAGCCGGAGTCTCATAGCAATTTGCATACATCAGGAGTCGCAGGACTCAGTCGAGAGGCTGCCTCTCTATGATGTAAGAAAAATAATAGAAGGAAGGAAGGTCCCGAGATATATATATATATATATATATATATATATATATATATATATATATATATAGGATGGAACACACCCTGGATTCTCTCTCCCTACGGACATGTTTAACGGTTCAATTTTACACATCATTTAATCGCAAAACAAGTTAGCTCGCCCTGTTTTGTCACTCAATTTAAATTTATACAAGAATGGCAGTGGCAGTGCCGGTGGATTGATTTATGACCCACTCGCTTCCGTGAACCTTTCACTTGACAAGATTCCAGCTCACTGATTCGGCACTGGAAAATCACAAATTACAAAGTGTTAACACACACGAAAAGAGCATCAAGACAATGGCTAACAGATGTCTAAATATATTTTGGGTATTGTTTAAAATTTAATTGAGAAGGGTAATTTGCATATTGTATTATTGGGAGTTCCTTTTCTAAGGGGTAATGTTTTTTGCCAGAACTTTAAAGCCAAGAGTTGAGAAAATTATTTATCATTAATTAGTTTTTTATTCATCCAACTTGTTGGTACATTTTTCTCTTGGATTAAAATATTTCAACATTATTTTTCTTTTATTTCCAAATCCCACCTTGGGTGTTGCATGTTAGAACCTAGTAAAAAACCTCAAGGAAACCCTTTGAAAGTGATGAAAGCCGCCGCCAGTTCGCACACACTCCCCAGACGTGGCGGCAAGGCCATTGTCTGTCTCAGAAGTTGCAGCTTTATAGATATAGAGCGGGTTATATATATCCAACATATCTACACGATGGGCTTTTGGGATCGCATTGACAACTGAAGCGTTATCGAGGTGCATGCAATTTACTCATCATCACAGATGGAGAGCTGATAGCGGACATGTTACTCTTTTAATTGACGCGAAGATGGCCCCAGGAATGAGTTATGACTGCGACTAATATGAGGCGCTTGCTTGTGCGGCAATTACCAACCAGCGGCAGCCAGCTTGGGACTCCAATTCGCACTCGAACTTGGCCAGGATGGCCGGTTGGCCAACATATATACATGGCCTATGTTGAAAGACAATAATGCTTAATAATGAGCTGTAAAGTTTATTAATTGCCACACAACGTTAGGGGTTTTCTCCTCTTCACTTCACTCCGCCTGCTGCCCTGCTAATGAGCCATTTGCGTGTCGTCGATTTATTGCATTATTTGCACACAAACACACACAGGGACACCGGGCACAAAAGACACATTAAAACTAAATTATTAAAATTTTTGCAAAACTGCCGGGACATATGTCGTCTGCTGCAGAGATGTCCGAGTTCATTGGACCTTTGGAAAATAATGATATTATCGAGGGGAACTTCAGGAAATGAAAATAATCCAATTTTCTGTTAGAAAGATAAGTTGGTATACCATAAACTTCCTTTAAAATTTAATTTAAGTACAATTTATGATGGTCTATTTTAGTAAAAATATGAACAGTCAACAATTATTTATTTAAGTATTGCTTCTGAATTAATAATGCAAGTTTGAAAATAGCGTATTAAATCATAAAAAGGGTTTTCTTCTAAACTAATAGCTTCCTTTCGATTGATTATAAATTGTTCCTACGATTTTTCCCAGGAAATCTTTAAATTTAAATATAAATATTCTATTCCTGACCCTGTTTTCGGTCTATGGGTTTTTGCCCTACTGAAACTGAAACTGATTTCAAACTTGACTGATTTTAACAGCCACCAAAGTCAAGAGTCATTGAAGCATGTATGGCGATTTACCCCGTTAATGAGACCATAGATAACAACGAAAATCAACTGTCAACTTGGACCAAAACAAAAAGGAAGCTCCGCTCCGCCGCTGATTAAGTCAACCTTCTCCGCCATCGGGGAAAAGTTCACCGCCCCTTTTTCACAAGAACCCCCTGAAAAGTAGGCTAGAAAACAGGGGAAACAAGGGGGTAAAATGTGCGAAATATCACAACTTGGCACTCGTCGCGGGCAGGCAAGCAGCTCTAAAGTTACGCCGGATTAACAACCCTTGCTCGGAACGGGTCTCTGGAACCCTCATCCTCTTCCAGAGATATGGCCAACCCCCGGGTGCCTGTGCAATGAGAGCAATTTATAAAATTGTTACGCTAAATAAATTAAAGTTTCACTTTTAAAGTATTGGGCGTGAAATTGAGATTAGCCGGCACGGGGGATAAGGGAATTTATAAAGGAGGGTAAGTGTGAGTTTTTACAAAAAATAAAAGGCAAAACAAAACAAAGGCTTTCCACGTGCCAAGGGAATAGGCGGAAAATAAGGAAAGTGGGTCAGCAAATATATGTATATATTTATCAGTGGGAAATATATACATACAATTTATTGCTTAATTTGTAATATAAGGCTCATCCTTAAAAAATTTATAAATTAGTATGAATTTATACTTTATAATGTAAATATTTATATTTTCAATAAATGTCAAAAGTTTATAATTTAATAAATATATGTAAATTAACATTATAAACCCTAAACTCCCCCATATTAAATACCGAAATTCATTAATAAATCAACTGGAAGTTAATTTATACTAATGCCAAACCTCTCGGTCGATATTATCTGAACAATCATTAGGAATTTGTCTGCTGTAGGTACATACTACACATATACGAAGCAGAGATCCTTTACCTACCCGAAAGTCTATCTGAAAAATGCACCTTATCTTGTTCGACCCGAAATTCTAATCAAACAAATTCTCACCTTGCCGGTGGATGTTGTTCGTGACGATGTTGTTGCTCCATGTTGCTGTTGCTGCTGCTGCTACCCTTTACCTTTTCTCGATTGTTGGTGGGCGTGCTCGATGTTGAACGTTCTGTCGGCATAAAAGAGGCGGCGGCATCCACAGCGGCAACATTTCTGTGTTCTTCACTCGTTTTTTTCTTATGGAGTTTTTTTTCTCCTTTGGCTGCAGCCGCATTTAACTCGCGCCTCTGTCTGACATGTGAGAATTTGCCGTAAATCAACCTGTTGCTGTTGCTGCTGCTGCCGCTGTGTGCTGCGGCTGTTGGTGTTGCTCTTGGGCAGTGGTGGTTAAGGGAAATATTTTCAGGGGATTTTTAAAGAAATACTGTGTTAAAATTCTTAACATTCCATATTTAATACCCTTTTTAATGTATAAACATAACTATTCGTAAATTTATTTAATATAAAAAGTAATTTAGTAATTTAACTTTTTTAAATATTTCTCAGGCCTTCTTCTCCAATAGAATTGCATAAAAATTAAATTTAATATAAATATAAGTATATAAAAAATATCCGTATTATTTAAGGGAGAGTTTTCAATAACAACCAACGTAATGAATGGTTCACAAGAAACAAAAAAATCACTAACAAAAGACTTAGGCAACAAACTTGACTGTAGAACCAGTAACTAACAGGGAAAGGGGAAGTAAGAACGAAAACGCCATCAAGCGGCCACAGTTTGAACTACAGAGAAAAGGACCCCCTTTAGAAACGCCCCTGCTGCTGCCGCACACGTTTTTCGGGCTTATGAAGTGCCACCGAGAAACAGGTTAATCGATTTTAAATCGGTTTCGATGTTGTTTTGATCGCCTGTTCTACAGCCTGTTCTAGTTTTATACTAGTTTGCTTTTGTTTTTCTTCTTTGTTTTTCCTTTGTCTTTTTGACGTTTGAACTTGATTACCGGTGATTTTAATAATGATGTGCCTGCTGCTGCCGCTGCTGCTGCTGCTGCATGCATACGAAATGATCGTTAAAGACAGTTCATTAAGTCTCGACCGGGCAGGTTGATGGAGAGCAACAAGAAACTGGATATATATATATATATATATATATATTGGTGGGATCTGGCTAGATCCTTACCCGTTCTTAACCATATTAGCCACTTGGCTAATTAGCTGTTAAACGAATTGCCCATTCATTCCGCTCTACTTTGAGTAGCTTTGCCAGGAAGATTAATGCCTATCCAAGGGGGAACAGCGAAAGCTAGATCTAGGGGACTATTAAATAATTTCCTGTAATTGTTTTAAATATTTCCAGGCTTTCTAATAATTTCTTTAAAATAAATGCAATAATATTAAAGTTTCCCATAAAACTGGAAAACACTTAAGCCGCCAGCCATAGAGTCATCATTTTCAAGTGCCTGCCCACCGATCAGCAGCCCACAGAATGTGCAACATACAAAACATACAACATAATTTTCCGCCACATTGCAGACAACACTCCACCAAACCCCTAAAAGACAAATAAATAAAAACAATGCTAAAAAAGGGGGAAAATGCTATATAAAAGCAAAGGAAAACTGGCCGTAAAGTAGAGCAGAGGATGCAGGATGGGCAAGATGATTTATTTGCGAACTCGTCTGTTTGGTTCCATTTCAATGCGAATGACAAACACGACGATGACGATGCGCCGCAATGAAGTTGGCAGTCAAGCACTTAAAACTGCAGTAATTGCCGAGCTGCTGCTGCTGCTCCTGCATTTGCAGCACCAAGTTTCAGTAGCAAGTTGCAGCAGGAAGTGCGCGGCGCGAATGCAGATCATCGCAGAGATCCCTGAGATCGCAGATTGCAGACGCAGATCACTTTACACAGCTCAGCGCCGAGTGCAGTCAGCCGCATGTCAAATGATGAATTACAAGCGGAAGAGAGACATTTCGCTGCGGCAAAGGCTGAGGCCACAAACACTGGGCTGTCCCGGCAGTCAGCCGGAAAGTGCACTGGAAATATGCCTGGGGCTATGTAGTATTTTATTCAAGAATTTAAAGGTTTTTATTTGAAAGAAACACACCTCCTCTTTATCCCATTTCTAATTAATATCCAACACAAATATTTTAAAATTTAAGAGGGTCTTATTTAAATGTAATTTTAATTTTAGAATTTATGTTTTGCTATAAACTTTACCCACATATTGACTTTTAAGTCTGTGCCCCCAGTATTGCAGACAGAAAATCATGTTTAACTTTTCTCTGGCAATTACTGGTTTTCCAAAAAATATGCTAAATTATTTTTCTATTTATTAAATCTATTAAATATTTTAAAAATTATTTTATGACTTTTAAAACTTTTCAAACATTTTGTGTAAATAAAAATCATAAAAAATATATGCGGTTCTTTATATCATAATTCTTGCACTCATTCGCTAAAAAGTAGGCAAGGTTTTTTATCTTAAAAAAGCATTGTTAAAATTGTATATTTTTTTACAAAAGAAACTTTTCTAAATATTTTTAAATATGTTGTTCTCTTATAATAAACTAAAATGAATTTAATTGTTTAAGGCTATTAATAATTTTTTTATATTTATATCAGCAGTTTTTTGAATGTAGAGAATTTTATAAACAGAAAAGACTGCAGAAGCTGGCAAAAACCTAAGTAAAAAGTAAGGAAATATTAAATATGAGGATTTAGTGTTATTGAGAGGTAGTGTTAACTTTAAGAAAATATCTATTGATATTTATTTAATGACTTATTTCCCAGCTGTAAGCAAGATCTTAATTTCTTCGAGTGCATCTGGTGGGGCCTCCAAGAATCAGTGGCAGACTCAAGTGGCTTGCTTCATTGCTCAGTGACAGGCGCGCTTCTAGTCGCCACACACACAACCCATACACACTCTCGCACACACAACCCATACACACCGCACACACACTCGATGCACACACATACTAATTACCTAGTTAAACTGTCAAATTGACAGATGACAGTTTTTGCCTGCCCAATGGCAAGCAACACTTTGTCTGTCAGTCAAAGGCAAGGCGGCCAAGCGGCCTGCTTTTCCTTTTCTCAGTCTCGATTTTTTTTACTTTTTATTTTAAAATTCCTTGCAACATATTTATTTGTCATATGCGTAAATATTATCCGTTGCTGCCGGCCGCCCATTCCTGTCAAACGACTGTCTGTTTTCGTTACAAAAAAATCATAATTAGCCAGCCGGCAAAGAGAAAAAGGGAGACCTTCGCAGAAGCTGACTTTGTGGAAAATTTGCACTTTGATGCCAAAGAGGAAAAATAAAAATCAGGAACCAGGCAATGGCCCTGCCTTCTGAGTTGACAAGTGCTCTATTTGAGTATTAATTATGCGAACGTGTGAACAATTTTAATTGGGTGTAAGTAAGGCTGTGCCGGCTGACAGTGAATGCAAATTTTTGCTTTCAATTGCAAATTCTCAATTTGCCCCGTTTTTTCTCTATATTTTTATTTTTGTTGTTGTTGTGCTGTTGTTGTTATATTTTCCTGCCTCGACATATAATTGCGCGCTTTCCTGGCCACAATTAAATTGTCATAGACATGACGTAGCATTATGATGGGGCAATTATAACTGTCAGATCTGACAGCATTACGGCTTTCGTGGCCAGTTTGCGATGCGATGAGAGTTTCTGCCAACGGGGGGAGTCGTACTGCAATTTTTGCAAAACAAATTGTGCATTTTGTTTTGACGGACCACCCATAGAGATGGATTTTGAAATGATTTTACTATGAGAAACTTCTACTTGAAAATGTACAGCTAAACTCAAGGGGAATTCCTCTAGAGGTCAGTGTAAAGTTCAAGCTTCAGGAAAATTATTAAGAAATCTTTAAAACTACTTCAAACTCGTTATAACAAATCCATCCAATAAGAAACCATAAACTTGTATATTTAATAATTCCCTCCTTATATTAAATTTATGCCCAAACCCCTTAATACCTTTGACCTGTCCCCTACCCCAGCTACAATGTTGCGAATTGAAAATCGAAATCGAAATCCTGGCCTTGTTACCTTCAGCCCGATTTATGGCCAAACATTAATAAGCTGTCAACACATGCGTTAGACCCCAAAAAATATGCCCAACACAGCAGGCCCAAAAATAAATGCCAGAGTGTTAAGGCCAGAATTCCAGAGGATACTCTCAAAGTTCGGGTCCTCAGGTACCGAGTTGTGTTTTCAATTTCACTTAACAAACTGCATACAAGCTGAACGCTAATGAAGGCTCATAATTTTTGTATGGCACAAAACAATTTGACAGTTTTATATGCGCTTTTAATGCCCAAGAAGGTATTTGTGGCTGTCTCTCCGTTTTTATAGAAGCATTTCGAAAGGATGTGCGTATAAGCTGCTTTGCAACTGAACCTCATCGATGCGAGAAGATGGAGGAAGGGGAAAATATATTTTTTTTCTTGTATAAAGATACTTTGGATTTATTAAAAGTATTGTAGATTTTTTTTTATTTAATTTCTGTCATAACCCTTCGAGAACTATAGAAAGTTAAATCCATATAGGATTAATTTATACTTCTAATTTATAATTTGAAAGAATTTATCATTCATCGTAATTTCAAAGATTCCATACACATATATTCTCTCAGTGCAGCTCGTTGTCGAGACCCCTAACATTTGCATACCCTCGTTTATATTTTGATCGATCGTTCGACATGCAAAAAGGCCAACTGCAGGTCTCCGAGACTCAGAACTCCGAGCTCAGAAACTCAGAACTCAGACCGCGAGTCGCTGTCTTTTTGGGGTCCGTGTTCGCTTTTATTAATTTTTTGTTTGACTTTTGCTTTATGGCGTGTTCATTGTGGCCAAATGCTGTCCGTCTCCCGTTGCCGTTCGCGGCCATTTAACTGATTATTGGGTCCTGTGTCCATCGCCCAGCAGGTGGTTTTCACTGTACGCCAAGGCGTCGTCGCTTCGTCTGCCTCAGCCGGAATATCGTCATCGATGGAGCAGTGAAAAATGCTTCTTTATTGAAGTTTCAAAGCGAGAAGGGAGAATGGGAATAATTCCACCCACGCCAGCCTTAAATCAAGAACTGAGAAATCGGGAATCCCAAACACCTTGGCCGTGCAATAATTGTGCCTGGTTAAATGTCTCGATAATCCTCAGATAGCTGAGTTAGCCCTGGCCCCATCTCGGCCACACCCTTTATGTTAATCATAATAAAAACATCAACGTGAATATTTACAAGCCGCCCTCGGGCTCTCTAGGGAGGTGTATAGTGAGATCTCTTGAGAGTCCCTTCCACAAATCCCTTGGAATAGTTTGTCTCAGACGGTTGCTGCTGGCATTGCAGGTTGCAGGTTGCCGGCTGATGTTGTAACTGCTTAAGTGCAACAATTTTATTTGCAGCAACAGTGCATGCAACTCAACTTGAACTTGAGGCATGCGAATAAGTGGCACTGGGAGAAAAATGGGTGATCAAATTAAAGCTAGGAAAATGGTTGACAGAAAAATTAATACATAATAATATGTACATAATTTACCGACTTTATTATTTTTAGTGACAAATTCTATTTTATTTTTTATATTTTTTTTTGGGGGGGTCTTATGTATATTTTAATAATTTTGTAAATTTAATTTAATAACTTTTCTTTGATATATCCTTCAATTTAATATATTCTTCGAAATATTAAAGGAAAATCGGAGTTTAAAATACGCCTAAAAAATGTAATTTAGAGTTGAACAAAAATGTTTTTAGTTTTAGCTTCAGGCTAAATTAAGTGTTTAATTTAAGATTTTATTATTATAAAAATCTTGTAATAAATTTAACAAGTTATGGATTTAATCAATATTTTTCTTGCAGTGTCCACATCCCTTTTAAAATCCACCGCATAATCTCTCTATTCCACAGCCCCGTCACATTAATTATGCAACAAAAATTAACAATTAATTCCAATTATTCCAATGTATTACTTTTTTACCAGTGTGCGAATTTCCCCGCTGCCTTTGCCCATACATATCATCTCGTTCACATTTTACTTGTCTGTCAGTTGGTCGTCTGTCCGTCCGTTTGGCGTTTCTGTCTGAAATTGCCAACATGCCAGAGATTACCAACTGTCAGTTGAATGTCATGCCAATGGAACATGCCGTCAACTGAAGTGTTGAACTAATTTAACAGCTGTTGAAAAAAATATATATATGGTGCATGCACCACATACTACACGTACAGTACTCTATGCTGCACACACGGCGTATGAGTAATGCAGGCAAAAGAAATTAAGCAGCAAAAAAATATGCAGGCTGCAAAATGTGAAATTGAAATGAAAATGCACCAGAAACAACAACAACAAAAACAGAAAAATGTGAAAAAATAACGTAAAAGATACGAAAACGAGCAGGCGAGGAAAATGATTGAATTTAAGTGCAGGGCAATTAAAATACTTGCTCAGTGTACGGCAATATGATTGCAACACAATTAGCTGCACATTAAAACCATACGATAATTAAGGAGTACATTCCCGGTGAGGGGAGAAGCGAGCTGGTGGGGGGAGAGGGGGCAATGATGAGGGGCAGGGGCTGAGGGTGGTGCGCCAGGTGATGATGACCAGCGGGCATATCCACACATTTCCACACTCAGACGGCCCACGCCTTTGGTAGTCAAATGAAATCAGCGCGACGACGTCGCTGAAATATATGTGAACGCTATCATATACACTGGAGAAAATGGTTTAAAATAGTTCAAAGAAAATTATTACAAGAGCCTTAGAACATAACTGAGCAGAAAATTCCCATATAATAAGAAATTCATAAAAACTTGGGTATTATAGGGATTATGAAAAAGAATACCCAATTTATTTAATTAAAAAACGTTTAACGTAGCATATTTTCTAAATAGAAACAACCTTATTTTTCTTATGATTTCTAAAGAAATATATTACATTTCTTCCAGTGCATCAATCCGCTGCATCCGTGGCATTCCTCGCCAGCGTCGCAGCGGTGAGGAGCGTGGATGGTCATGTAATTAGAAAATGTTGTGCATAATTGGAATTGTAAATGAGCTCCGGACCAGCTCGAGCTCAGAGGCTCAGGAAGTAGGCAATCTTGGCCAGCACCAGCAGCAGCAGCAACTGGCGGAGAAGTGCACCTTCCTCTGCTAACGTGTTCGTGTCTCGCGCTTTCGTTTAAATGTAAATTATACAATATTTTTGCACATTTGTTTCGCAGTGTGTTTGCGCCGCTTTGCTGATTTTTATCTGCAGTTTAAAAAAAGGTTTGTGTTGTTTTGTTTGTCTGCATTGATGTTTGCCGTATGTAAACGTTGATTTTAATGATGTGCCATGAGACGACCGACCGACCGTCCGGTGCATCTCGTGATATTTCCTTTCATTTCATGCGGGATAACTCAGGCATTTTATTAGCCGCTGAATGCTGAGCGGAATGACCAACTCTGGTTGACTAACTTGGCTAAGTTGATATGTCTGACATGGCCGCGGATAGCTGCTGCGGCTTAGACGCTCTGCTGCTCAGCCAGTTTACTTGGCCAGAGCTTCAGCTCCGCATTAATTCGATTCAAAATTAAACCGAACATGATTTTAAATGTTGATTTTTACGTTTTAATCGTCGCGTTTATATTGCCATAAAAAACTGAAGAGAAAAACTCTCGACAGTCTCTTACTGTAAAAGATATTCAAAGTAGAAAAAAAAAACGACAAGCGTTTCGTGTTACACGGAATTGGAAAACACATTAAAATTGCTTTTGGGAGCGCGTTCAAATCAGAGAAAGGAGGTGGGATAGATGATACCCGAGATGATCGATAGGGGAGCTGGCCTATTGGGTTTCCCAAAAAGTCCCATAAAGCGTTTAAAATTCTTTCAAAAAATTAACATAAATACCACAATTTAAACAAAGGAATGGCAGCTTTCAAATGGTCACTGAATTTAACTGCTAAATGAGCGTTAAATATTGGAAATCGAATTTACAAGGGATTTACAAGGCATAAAATTTGGTAAAATCATTTAAGAGAGATTTCTCTAATCCTCTGCTTTTAAATATGTTTTTTTTTTTTAAGACTTTAACAAAGTAAAATGTTTAAATCCCATTTTGAACTCTCTCTCAGGATTTTTAGTTCCCAATTTTTAATTATCATCAGAAACCCTTGCAATCCATCAATCCACCAAATCGAATTGAATGTAGAGAGAAACATTGTAAGCTTCTGCGATCCTTTTACAATCACTATCTCTGATCCCACAAGATGCCAAATATCAGTAACCACTTCGAAAATTGAGATTTTTTACAGCTCATAAATCACTAAACACCTGTAAAATGAGTTTAATGCCACAAGGCAAGGAAGAAATACCAAACGATACTCTGAGTGGCTATAAAGCGAACCCGATTTAAGCCAAAACAGTTACAATTCTTCGACAATGCCACACCAGGTGAGAGAGTTAACCCATGAAAAAAAAGAGTAGGAGATATAGGAAAAAAAAAACGACCATGTTTTTTATGTGCAACGAGCAGCGTTTTGTTGAAAATATCATTAAAATATCAAAGTTTATCACCTTGCCACACACGGCCCCGGCGTTGATCCGATGTAAGATCTTTCACACAAAGCACCAACCATGAAATATCGGCGGATGGTTCCGATGGGGCTGCGGAGACCGCGGGGGATAGTTAATCCGTTCATTAGGTTTACGGACATAAGCTCGTGTTGTTTAGTGAGGCGTTAGAAGCGAGGCACAACAATGGGCCTGGACCCACCTGGGCACCGGGTCTCACATGAGTGTGCTGCACAGCCAGAAAAAAACTTGAAAATTGTGAAAAATATATAAATAGAAATTTCAAGATGTTGTATATAGAATTTATACAGTAAGTTTACATTGTTACAGCCCTAAATAGATTTTATGGACAGAAGCAGGCATCTATGCTTCAGATATAGACTCGATTTGATTTAAATCTAATCCAACCTTTTCCCATCCCTTTTTTCTTAAAGTGCACACATCTTGAGCAAGATTAAAGCAGGGGGGAATCTCTTTCTGAATGACAATGACAATGAGAGGTGAGTTTTGAATATGCTTGACAGCCTGACAGC
This sequence comes from Drosophila mayri, assembly GCA_008042485.1. Classification (NCBI taxonomy): domain Eukaryota; kingdom Metazoa; phylum Arthropoda; class Insecta; order Diptera; family Drosophilidae; genus Drosophila; species Drosophila mayri. The sequence goes on along the minus strand of VNJN01007279.1, from coordinate 51,700 downwards.
TTCTCTGGCACTGGGCCGAGCACAATATTTTGACATTTTTACTGCCCGCTTATGAAAGGCTGAAAGAATTCCCCAGTTGGGTAGAGTCAAATTAACGTTTCGGCTTTTAGTTTAATTAAATTCTAATTTATTGCATTTTATCGACGCTTAAAGTGTGTTTTCATGTTTGAAAATTCATATCAACGTTGCCGCATTTATCTTACAGATTCGATCACTTTTTGCGCAACCTAGTTTGCATACGATTTGATTTCTTTAAGCAAATTAACACTTTATATTGTCGAAAACTTAAAATACATAAGCTGCTTAGGGCGGAGAGGTAAACGTATAAAACTCAGCAATGGTCTCGACTTTTGTCATGGCTAAGCTGCTTATATCAGACAATAGTTATCACAATATTATGACTTGATTATGGCGAAAGACTAATTTTTATTTGTCCAAGAACTTTTTCATCATCGCAGGTTTGCTCTGTATTATGTGTTAAGTTGCTCCTCAAGGTCGCTGAGACCTTTCACATGGATATGTGGCCCCGAAAATGGATGGGAATTTTCATTCAACAATGATGGAAGTTTTTTTGTCCCTATTTGGATTTCATAATTGAGGAGCAAAAGTCGTAAAATCTGAAATAAATGCAGACCGTAACGGTAGCAGCTCAGGGGTAAGATTTAAGTACATATTATAGCCGGAAAATGATTATAAAGAAATGTTTGACTTGACTTTTTGTTATTTAAAGTTTTCACTTGATAATAAATAAATCTCTGAACTATCTAAAATACTTATTTTTTCATTTAAAAACTGTCATAAACCAACCCTATTTAACTCTGGCGACCAACACTCAATTTTCTAAAACTCAGATAAGCGTCGACACGCAGTTTTAAAAAAGATTTGAACGCAGTTAGCACAAGCGAATACATATGCGAGGCAGGGTTTGGGGGTGAAGCCGGAAAAAATGTGGAAATCATATGAGCCCCAGGGAAACGCGGAAAAAGGAGCAAAAGGAGCTCTCTGAGGATAAGTTTTTCGCCCCGGCCAGCGCACACACACACGCTCCCCGAGCCAATTAAACGCGCGTTATCTGGGCGAAATTTTAAAGCGTTGATACATAAATCCTTTCGTTAAGCCCCGCAGCGTTTTTGACAGCCAAGGCACATGCTAACATGCCATTTTCCACACCACCCGGAAAAATCCCCCAGAAGTCGGCTACCCCAACGCCAAACCGAAAAAGGAGCGCGAAACTTTTTCGAAAGAGTTTTTCTTCTTGGGTTCTCGGCTCCCTCAAGGATAAGCCAGTTCGTTGGATGTATTTTAAAATTCAACTGTGGCTTAGCATGGGCATCATAAAATAAATTTTAAGCGCAAGTGGCGCCATTAAGTCTGCTTTCAACTTTTTTACACCCACTGCGCGGAAAACGAGCTGTTGTGGGGTGTGGGTAGGGAGAAAAGGGGTTAATGCTGGGAACAACAACGGGACAATGTTGGCCATATAATGTGTAAAAAGTTTATCAAAACCCTTTCCGCACCCGAAAAAGAGTAAACGGGATGAACATATTTATATAAATTGAGTGGAGGACAAGGGTTACTCAAGAAATTCATAAAAATGTTAAATGTTTATAATTTTTAAAGGAAATATGTATTTAGTTAGTAAAATAAGCAAAGTCTTATTTTGGTGTATCTAATTTTATAACTTCGTTATTTATTATCATTATAGTTTATAATATTTAAGTAATTCAATTTTATATTTAAAGGTTTTTTGGTAGGAACCAAATTTAAGTATTTTAATATTCCTTTGTACAGGAAAAACCTTTTAATCCAAAGTATATCACCCTAATCCTTTATATACCCAAAAAACAAATACATTTTCGACAAATGCTTTCCCATTTTCGGTGTGTATGTGTGTATAAAAGGGGGAGGGTATCCACCCACAAACAAAATGGCGGCACCACATAACACAACATTTTTTGGCTACCATTTTCGTGCCGCAAAACTTTTCGACGCGCTCTTTTACAAATTACCAACAACTTTAGTACGTTTTTTACGATCGACCAAAGCGTTTATGTTTATCTCTCTCGCCCCAGAGAGTGTGGGTGGCACAGCTAGAGATACAGATACATAGAATGCACATACAAAAGATACAAATACATAAACGACTGCCAAGTACCAACAATGATATATTGTCGAGGAAAAACTAATTGAAATTGCAGTTAATTAGCCTTAAGGTTGTTTATGCTGAAGTGATACTATCCCAGCTTTATCCCCGCGTAATTGAATTCCACTTCCTTTGGAGCAAGGCGGCAAAGTCGACTTTTTTAATTAAATTTTTTTCACCAAAGCCGGCTTTTTGCAAAAGGCCATTAAGAGCTGCGTTCTGACATTTATATTGACAGCCAATAATAGACAACATAACTACGAGGAGCCGCCAGAGAGGAAGCGGCCGAAAAAACTGGAAACTGCCAACTGGCCCCGGCGTCTCTGGTGTGAAATTAAAACCCTTGCGGTATGGAAATAAAATGCATGTGGCAAAACCAGTAGCCGAACGCTTGGCCAAGCCGGCATAAATCTTAACAGCGATTTTCACCGCGGCCAATACCGATTGAAGTACATACAGATGGGGTCAGAATAATAATAACTTTCTTACTTTTAAATTGCAGTCACTTCAGCTTAAATATTAACTCTTTAAACTGATAGAAAAGATATGGTTTAACCCATCAGTAAGCTATTAAGAAATAGAAAGAAAGTACAAAATATGTACAAATAAACTGAAATAACGAAATTTCTGATTTGAAAGATCCTTATTCTTTTAAATCAGTTCAAAATGAAACTAAATCCTCAATTCAAATTAAACAAATAAAATCTTTAAAAATTTATACACAAACTACCATGAATGCTATGAGCTTTTTCCTTCCTTCAAATTTAGTTTGGAATTAATTTGATGCCCATAACTGTATTTACTCTACAGCCACGCGAAATGACAATTGTGTCAGCTACTGTATCCTGGCCCACCGCATAATCCTCAGCGTCGACAAGCTCCTAGGCCTGATGGCGGCACCAACTTAGATGTTCAAACTAGCGAAATAAATTATTTTTATGCATTTGCATTTTCCAATTTTTAACACCTCCGGGGGTCATCAAGCGTGGCCAGCCAAGTCGAACCGGCGGATGAAGCCCAGACAATCTCCGCTCTAGTCAATCGTAATTACTAAGTGAATTACTTTAAATAGTCGGAGATAAATACCCAGCAAATAAAGTTAATAAATATATTATATTTCTAAGATTAAAATAAGAAATTTGTGAATTTTGTGAATATTTAAGCATATAATAATAATTAATAATAACCGAAATAGAATTAAACCTTATTTATAATTCAGCTTATCTTTAAAAAATATTGAATTTAATTATCTTTTTGGAGGATAATCGTTGCCAATAGAACCCTATTTTCTCTCCATTAAGAGGTAGCACTAAAGCGGTAAGCGATATCCAGGACTTATGACTAGCTCGAGGATCAAGAGCTGAGGCTCTGAACTGATCGGCGGCGACCAACAATTATGCGGCGTGCTACAAGCAAGACAAGCAACCAGGCCATGTTGACGTACCTTTTGGGCATAAAATTGAAATCCCGGCCAGGATGCGAGGCAGCCGCTGCCGTTTGGCATTCAATTTGCCACAACATCGACACACAGCAAACAAAACTAAAGAAAAATATTTTTAATTTAAGTTTACAAATACTAAAAAAAAGTTCTGAAAAAAGAATTTCAAAGCTCTTTAAAATAAAACACTTTATTTTGATCTAAAATAAAATAAGCAAAATAAATTCTATGTTATTGTATTCCATTACATTTTTCTGGAAAATCTAAGCCTGTAATGAGACCCCCTACCTTATTTTTAAGAAGTTCTCGGTATTTTTTTCAGTGTCCAGCACCAGTCACCAAAGACAGGAGCTGCACCAGCAGCACTGAAGGGGCAGGAGGATGAACACCAGCAACAGCAACATGAGCAGCAGGGCGATGGCAACGACAGCAACATACAAATTTATATGGCTGCAGGGCATGCTGAAATTATGCCATCAAATTGGTATCAACAGCCCAGGAAAAGCAACACAAGCAACAACAGTAGAAGCAACATCAGTGGGAGAAGCAACATCCACATGAGCGGCTAGGATGTTCTGGTTTTTTAGGCCTTTACATTGCAGCGACAATTTGTGGGCAATGTGTAAAGTAAAATGTGGATGGGTGTGAACCTAATGCCATATAGCAACACCATCCCAAGTGGCAGCAGCAAGAAAAGAGCCAAGAGCTTGTAAGCAAATTAGAGCAAGTTGCTCTTGCAACAAAAAATGCGACTCTAATTGGTTTGATATAGACGTTAGGCCTAAGCCTGGTCATGAAGAGGCTGTTAAGTGTGGAGGAAACCATTTAAAACATAGGTATAACATGTAAGAAGAGTGAAAAGGAATAATATATGATAAACCTTTTTAAAATGAGGAGAAATCTAAGAAAAGATTACATTGAATAAATATCAATTAAGTACGAATATCTTAAAGATATCTCAGAAGGCATTTACTAAAGATTAAGCTTACTTTGTGAATAGAAATCCATTTAAATAGAATTTTTGAATTTTTTGAATGAAAATTTAATATGAATATATCACTAGCCCTGCCAATTCTGACTCATATGCCTTACAAAAAATGTAATAAATGAAGCAAGTAATTTCAATAAACGAAGGGGTTTCTCTCTCTTAACTGGCACCAAAAAAAAAAACAGCCTGGCAAAAATTAAGAGCACAGAAAATAATTACGCACTATTGCCATAATTTCATAAAAGGCAGCGGAACAACATGAGAAGAGAAGGCATCACCGCATCAGGTAACATGAACCTGTCGGCAATCCACAGAGCCCGGGCCAAATGGCGGCAGCGAATGCCTCAGAAAAGAAGGAGTTGCACCACAATCAACGCCCCACATGAGCAGATCAGACCCGTATGAGAAGTGAGAGAAATATAGGCCCATAAATAATATATTAATATATTTTTTAAGTCTTTTTTTTGTCCCTAAATGAAGAAGATTAAATGAATAAATGATTAACAAATAAGTTAAGCAAATTGCTTTTGGTACAATAGAGAAAAGTCACTTGGCTTTGTTATTAATTTAAAAATATATATGGGAAAATATTTCACAATTATCATCGTTTTTCCCAAATATTTTCTTCCAGTGCAAACTCCCGAAGACCATAACATTTGGCGGTCCCAACAGAAGTTATGATGGGGCCGTGCCCGGCGGCTGCGGCGGCGGATCGCTCTGGTCCTGTCCGCCTCAAACGAGGATATGGATGGCCAGGGAAGCATTGGGATGCTGAGGATCTTTGGAGATCTTGGCACATCTCGGAGGGACAGGGAACGGTTTTGGCAATTGGCGCGGCCTTTTTAGCCCTCAGCCTGAAATTGGTAGGAGTTGATGCGTTGATGCAATTACACCATAATATTCACACTTTGCGAGGTGAGAAAATTGCGGGCTATTAAAAGATCATAATAACGCGGCATCGGCATCTCGGCATCGCAGAAGAGAATGAAGATGAAGATGCTGAAAATTGCGACTGCCACGGAAGCGGCAGATGATACAAGTATGCGAGTATATATATACATATATTGGGGCCGACATTTATGACAGGCTATGAAATAATTTTTTTTCTTTCGTTCTTTGCACCCCTTTTACTTCTTAAAATTCTTAAAACAAAAGAAGAATACAGCGGAGTATCTGGCGGTGCAACGACAATGTTGCACATGTGTCAAACTGGGGCGCTTCGCTTGATTTAGAACTGTGCCAAGTGGCGTTCGCAGAAATTGATTTAAAAACCGCTTTTAAAACCATAAAAATCCCATTGCCATTCTTATTCCCATTCCCGCCCAAAATGCATACAAAGTTCGCCTTTTTCCAGCAGCCAAAATCGTTTTCGCAGAAGACTTTGTGCTAATAGATTTTAATTATATTTTATTCACAAAAAGAGAACATAAATCTTTGGGTTTGTTTGAGTGTTTTTTAAGGGGGTTTTTGTTTTTTTATTACCTGGTCTATAGCATCAAAAGTAAATAACTTTTTTGGGTCAAATTGAGGATGTTTGGCTTTGTATTTTAATTTATATATTTTCAATATATTTCCTTAATACTTAATTTAAATTAAAATATACTAGCGTATTTCCTTATTTTAAATTCATGCCATTCAAAGTCCCACCTTCCTTCCTTATAAAATTAAATTAAATAAAAAATTATCCCACCATGACACACCCTCACAACACTTGTCGAAAGTGTAATCATAAAAATTCTAAAAAAAATCTCATGGACTTGATAAAATCTCAAAAACAAAACCAGTTGCTGGGGCCACAGATCCAAAGTGTTATCTCAACGATCGTCAGAGACACCACACAGGCGAGAGATCGGGCATCGATATTTTAACACAATATCAAATTACGAACGAAATGCGTTTGGATCGGCGGGGCTAGGTAGGTGCCTGGGCGAGCATCCCAGGCGGCCTTTAATCAAATCAACTAGTTAGCGCTCATTTCAATACATTTTATGATTATTAATATTATATGATTATTCCCGGCTTGATTGTCGCTTTGTTTGCCATCGTTTCGGAATCCAGACCCGAAACAGCCGCAACGCGCGGCGATGGGGAGAATATATCAAGAGTCATTAGAATTGTCAACGCATAAATTAATTGCTCGTAAAGTGGCAAAGTTATGGATATTGTATCAGTTTTTGTCTCTGTTGCTAAAAGAGGCTGTCTGTATTTTTTGTAGATTTTTTTCGTTATTATTTTATATATTAAAAGGCAAAATATCAACTGACATTTGTATAATTATATTTTTTAATAATTATAATAATTGCAACATTTCTCTTTTCCCTTACTCGCTGAAACGCGTTGATTGGCATATGCAAAATATAAATTTCAGATAAGATTCTCGCAAAATTTATTGCCTTTGTTAAAGCTATTTCCGAGCTAAACACATGTCTTTTTGTGCCATTTGATATGCGGAAAGATTGCCGATTGAGACGCACATAAATTAGCCGTGTGTTCTACATATATAATTAAGTAATCTAAAAACCTGGCCCCGTCGTCTGGCATAGAAATTGTATTAAAACTGGATTGCAAACACATCAGCAAAGCCATCAAAAGCATTCAGACCTGTGATCTGTCAAAGAACTTTGATATGCGAATGAAAACTATGATTAAAAGATCATGACAATGACTTTGTTGAATGGACATCATGGAGATGGAATATAGAAAAAAGACTTAGTTTTGAATTTGAAATGAAGAGCCAGTGGGGAAAGGGAATTTTGTTCAGAAAATTCGATAAAAATCAGTTACTAAAAAGCACAAAAGGTGATTTGATGGTTTTAATATAAATTTGGAACCTTTTGATTGACCGATTTTTGCGACCTATATTTTAAGCATTTGCATTTTAATTTAATTTAATTTTCCTTTTATTTCCCTGACGTAACTCATAAAAATCTTCAGGTGCAACAACCATTTGACCTTTAATTCGCATTTCACACACAAAACGAATCGCATGAAGCAATCAATTGTTCAACTAAATCGCCATTTCAACACATTATCATGTATAGTAGGAAAACCAGCAGTTTCCACACACAAACACACACGTTACTAATCAAGATAATTGCACAACACAGTTTCCAATGCCGACAATTACGATTTCACGCGCATTTTGCCACGCACAATATTTCCCATCTTCTCAAGACTCTGGTCTTCGAAAAGAGATATTTGTTTGATAAATGCTACCAAACACGGCTGCCAATGCATTCGACATGGCCAAAAATGCAGCGTTAAGTGTCTGAATTTATGGAATTTTGATTAGCAGTCAAGAGTGAGTGTTAGCAGGCAGTTCCAATTAGTGACACGCCGCTGGACATGGAGTTGGAGCTGAAGATGGAGCTAGAGATGAAGATGGTTCAATCGGTGTCTGGCGAAAATTACGAATACGTTTCAATTATTTTTCCTATTTTATTGTTCACCTGAGGATCGCACCTACTTTCCTGCCCCGATAATTGTGCATAATTCAAGGGGTTTATGCCGCTGTCAGTGTCTTCGCCAGCCTCGAGTCTCGACTCTCGAGCGGCAACACGTGCAACATGCCAACATCTCTCTGAAAATCTGTGGCACACAAATTAGCTTCGTGCTTAATGATTGCGTAAATGGTGGCCGGAATGCATGTAGCTGCTGCCATTAACTTGGTAGCTCCACAAGGCCCCGAAGAAGACGCAAAAAAAACTTGGCGGGATATTTTCACTTTTAAATTATGAAATCATACTTGCAGAAAGCATAATTTAACTTGAATTCTTAAGACCAATATGAATCGTGCGGCCTTACTTTGATCAGTTATATTTTTTTATAATAATAGTGAAATATAAGAGTTAAAAAAGGAATTTTCAAAAAAAAACACAGCATACTTTTCAGGGACACACACCTATTGGCCACCTGAAATTTGGAATTTATTTAAAAATTTAGTTTTATTACATTCCATACACAAATCGTATTATTAATAAGGTGAATAAGAAATATCTCTACCATATATTTAAATATCTTAAAAATTCCAAAAAATGATTTTATAACTCAACATAAATTTTTACATTTCAGCTAATAAGAAATCCAGCAAAATTCTCTACCTTCACACAAATATTCCTTCAATGCTTTCAAATTATTTTGCGACACGCATATCCTGCACATCCGCCGAGAAATACCTCATTTTTTTCGGCTTCACCCGGCCTGGTTTTTTGTTATATATATATTTTATAAATTGGCCGAAAGGTGCCTATGTGTCTGCCATAAAAACGAAAGGCCATCAGCATTGACCCAGTCGCCAGCCGCCAGTCGCCAGTTTGTGGCAACGTCATCGAGCGAGAATCAAGAGAATCAAAGGTATCGGGGCATCGGCCAGACATATTGAAAATTAAAGCAAGCGCACGTTTAGCCGGCGGCCAGAAACAGCGTCATAAGCTTGAAGGAGTTCCAATTCTCCAAGCTGCCCCAAACTGTCTAAAAACGGCCAAGAAACACTTTTCAGATCATTGATCATCATCTCACACACAGAGGGCCCAGAAGAAATTGTGATTATGATTCATAAGCGTCGTCATAAGCGTCATAAGCGTATACAAGGATATGAATTCCTCGTAAACTAATGAATAACTAAAGTGAGGAAAACTGAACTTAGCGTAATAATTTAAGGCCTAAAAGGAAACTCTACCATTTCCAACAAGTTTCCAATCATGTTTTGGATTTTGCTAAAGAATTTTTACAAATTTTTTAGTGAATATTGAAAATTATTTTATGAAATAGATCAAAGGGAAGTACTAATTTTTTCCCAGTGTCCCAGACTCTGTTTTGGTTTTGGTTATATTCGTAAATTACCGGAATTACTCGGCTCTCCTTTGCTTTTTTTTATATTTTTTCATGGCCCAAAGCAATGGCCAACACCTTAGAATCCGTTGGCGTGTCGGCGGCAGCGGCAGCGGTATTCTTTTCTTGTTTTTTAGATAAATGAATTTGCGCTACTTCAAGCGGCTGCCGTGTGCACCAGACACCAGAGGAGAGGATGATACACGCACAGATCGCCAGACCCGACCCTATGGACCCTCCTCCTCTCTCCCCTTGATTTTTTTTTTTAGTCAGAGCCATCAGCAGCAGTTCGTCAGCGGCTGTGATTGAAACACTCAAAACCAGACCGAACCGAGAGAAGGTCCCTTCCCCAAACAAAAAAAAAAACTGGGGTTCCAGCCCAAATGCCGAAACCCGAAGGTATACCGGCTGCAATTATACCGAAAAACCATCCATAATTATAGAGCGGCAAGATATTTCGAAGTTAACACTTTCGTAGCATGGCTTTGGGAACTTGCTGCAGGCAAATTTTATTGATGCATCACAATTTAATGTGCACTTCAGACTGACTCTCTGAGGTATCGCTGGATCGCTGGATCGGATCAGATCGCTGGACAGATCATCATCAAGCAGAATGTATACGGGTATCGTAATTTTTTAATAAACATTTTTGGTTTTCTTCGGATTTTTCATGCCGTTGATTGGTATCTCTCGTGTGCGTATGTCAAGGCACGCAATCTGCCTTAGTTTATTTTTTCCCCTCCTTTTTATTGGGTTACTTTTTTTTAACTGGATGCTCATAAATCGGGGTTATGTGGTAAGGTGTTATATGGCAATTGAGGTTAAGTTTTGGAACATGAAAAATGTGTGTCAGCGTTTAATTTGGAATGGGTGTGTGCAGCTTATGAAGTGAGGGAAATTCTTGTAAATTAGTCATAATAAATTGGAGTAAAAGAAGGCAGCTAAGAGAAGACTACATTGTATTTAGAAATGCATCCTTGCATGCAAAAATCTATTACATATAATAAAAATATATATTAATTAAAAGCCTTGTGTCACTCCCTTTTTTTTCACCACAAAATACTCCATTTATTTATTTTACCAACCAAAAATCAGTTAAAATGCACTTCACCCAATACATATAGTAACCAATAGCTATAACTTTACCCAAAAAATATATACAGTCCATCTCTCCCAACCACACAAAAACCCAGTAATAAACAATGCAAAAGCAATAAAAACTTTAATCAAATTTACTTTTGAAGCCAAAAAAAAAACTTTATCAAAATCCCAGAAAAAATTGTAATGAAAATAATAAAGTTTACAGAGCGGGACAAAGGGGGCCTTTAAGCCACAACAACTCATTATTTTGCATATCACACATATTTTGACATGACCATAACCAGCGATAAATAAATTGCAGAAAAGCCGGGTTAGGGTCCTGCTACCATTTGACCACCAATGGCAATGCCATTGCAGCCGCCACAACATTCTCTTGGCCATAAATCCCAGCCAAACTCAATAATTCAGGGCCGGGAAAAAGCGTCGAAGAAGTTAAGGCAATGCACAAATCGAGTGTAGCGAGAAAAAAGCGCGTAAAAATCGGTGAGGAAATTTATGGAGCAAATAACAACGGGAGATGACAAGGGCCAACACAGCAGAGGCCAAGCGGTCACCAGCCACCTACAGTTCAATTTGTTTCGACCTGGTTAACCGAGGGGTTTACAGACCCCCGAGAGATTCCCCCTCCCCCGTCCAGCCGACAGCAACAACAACAACAGCAACAAAAAAAATGGTGATAAATATTTGCCTTTCATTTGTGCCTTGTGGTCGGAACATATATAAATAATATTCGCACGATATATGTCCCCTTGGCAGGCAGATTCAGGGAGTTCGGAATGGGGTTTTATTTTATTTTATTTTATTTTATTTTTCTCTTTCTTTTTATTTGTGATTGTGTGTCTGCGCAGGCGCGAAATGGACTAAACTGGCGCCCCGGGCCCAAAATGCTCCTCTCGAGCCTCCTTAACCTCTACGTGGGCGCCGCACAAATGAAAATAAAAGCAGGAAAAAGGAGGTTTGGGTGGAATTTTCAAGACACTACATTCAATGCTCTTTTTAAACAATTAAATATACAAATAATTCAGTTTTACAAAAAAAAAAATAATGTGTTAAGAAGACAAATTTAACTCCAATTTTTTTATATTTATATTCATCGCAATATTTTCAAAGTTTACAGAAATCAAAGAACCTTTAAAAACCACAAAACTCCCCTCTAACATAGAGTACCAACAATCACACAAAAAAAATCTTGATATGAGGAATTTTCACAGCTCAAAAACTTAAGCAAACCGAATCCTGAGCTGAGCTGCCGAGTATCTCTGTGCTCCAAGTGTTTGCTCCAACTTGATATATGCGCTGCCTGCTCATAAAAATGTCAAAAAATGGTGTGCTGCATATACGGGGGTATTGTCCCAACCATTTCATGCCTCACCATGGAGTCATGGCAGCCACTACGGGTTTGGTTTTGGGGATCAGAATCGGGATCGGGATGTGCTGCGCATGCGCGCATATTTCGCTTTAATTGGCAAGCACAAAAAAAATAAAAGAAGGAAGAATCTGAGCAACCTCCAACGATGACGCTAAATGTGCCAAGCGCACGCACACATAGGTGGGCCTGGGCCCATGACCAGGTCCAGTTCCATGCCAGAATCTCGAGTCTGGAACCTGGAACCTGGACCTGGGTTTGTTTAGCGCCTTAAGCGCATTTAATGTGACACAGAACGAACAGGATAACGACGACGACAGCAGCCGACGAGGGAGCAGCAGCAACAGCACGTGACACAAAGGTGGCACTGTGAGAAAAAAGGGTACTCTATTGAGAGGAAAATGTCTCCTAAGAACGAAGAAATGTTTAGAGAAGATGAATGTATTTTTATTAGAATTTTATTTCTATTTCAATCATTTATAACTTTGCAGGACATGATGTTTGTTATAATTCCTTTATCTATTTTATATTTTAGGATTAAATTTCCCTCAGTGCTGATGAGGTGCAACCATGACTGTGGTTTGTGGAGGACGCATGCGTGCCAAAAGCAAATTTCACGCAAATCAAAATGTCATAAATTCGTGGCTTATGCCTGGGATCTACCCGCCCTCCTGCCACACCACACCGATTGCAACCCTCTCTCTAGTGCTATATTTATAATGAAAATGATACGTCTGCGTATCGCAGTTCTTCTCTTACTTTGTGGAGGAAAAAAAGAATAATAATAATAACAAAAAGATGGAGAGTGCTAGGGGAATGACAAGTGCTAAATTGGCGCGTGAATTTCAGCATGTCGTCGCCACCAGTAACAAAGACAACAAGATACCAGACTGGCTTTACAAGCTGTGGGTGTGTTTATATATCTAAAAAATAAATAATAAAAAATAGTACAGCAAAGCAAGGACAAAAATCTATTTAAAATATTTTGTATCTCCTCCATTAGCTTCTCTTTTCAATTCCCAAAATTCTACAAAAAGTAAATCCAACACGTAATCCCAACCATATGTCAAATAAAGTCCATATGGTTGCCTTCGTAATGCCAAAACTACTTAGTACTCTTGTGTGGGAAGGGTAAATTAAGTTCCCACACCCCCTTACCCCTTTCCATCTTAGCCATCACGTAGTGCTACCTTCTGTGTAAGGAATTACCCCATTAACAATTTAACAGCCTCAATTTGAGGCGGCTTCTGTGAGTGTGCGAACGCAATTGGTATTGCCAACATGGCAATTGCACATTAACGACATAACACCGTTATAACGGCAGCACACCTCATCGGCTCATTGAAGTCCCTATACCCCATAACCCCCCGCTACCCCCTTTTCCACCTGAACTAACGCACTGATTACGCCGATTATGCATATTGATCGGGAATTGCCGTGAGCACGTCGCAACCATCATTCAGTTGGAGGGTTTCAGGGAGAAGATATACTATTTGTACCTATAGGTGGCAAGTGGCAAGGTGGTGGTATTTATTGGTGCCACCAATTAATGGGAAATTGTATTCACAAGTTCAAGGACCTTGCCTTTAACTGAGGAATATGAGAAGGATTTCTGTGAACTAAATATATAAATTAAATATATAATAAATATACATATTTAACCGTACAATTCTGTTGAAATTTCTAGTAATTTAAGTACAACAAAAAGATTTTCAAAATCAATATATAGTTACACAGTATTGAACAATTTTTTTACCAAATAAAACCTTTAATTCGATCCCCTTTTTTAGTACCTCCTCCTCTCTTGTGACTTCTCCAATTAATTTCCCAAACATAGCCCCCAAATATCGTAAATATATATATTTTGTTTGCCACTCAGAGGCGGCGCCATAAATGCTAATGAGGAATCATGCCCATAACGCATATTATTACTTTTCAGTTAGGTTTCTAAACATTTTCTTTCATTGCTTTATGGCGGCCACATCCTGCGTGGCTGTCCCAGCGGGTGGAAAATTCCCCACTCAAATTTGTTCTTCTCTTTTATATTTTTGGATCACTCCAAACACAATGCCGTTTTAATTTCGTTCGGCACAAGGATCCATGTAGCGTTTTTTATATTTTTACAGCTCATCCATGACGACTTGAAGTGGCCGCCAAAGTGGCTCAGAGTTTGCCTTTTTAATGTTTTAGCCATTTGATACTTTTCTTCACACTTTCCGCTTTAATGCATATTTTTTATATATTTTTTTTCTACTTTTCTCTTCTTTATGTTTTCTGCCAAGCCCGGACTGCATATTTTATCACATATTTCTGTGGCCATAACTATTCATTCCTTTCTTCTAGCTGCTCTTAATGTTTTCCACACTTCTGATGGATATTATAAATTCATTGATTGGGCTTTATGATTCCGTTTTGGGGGACATAAAAAGCTGTATAATCGAGAAGATCGCAGTTATGACAGCAAGCAGGCTGGTTTCTTTTGAATATGGCTTTTTAATAATCGTGAAAAAAATGAAGATTTAATTTAGTCATTTTTTTTATTTGGTTTCAGGTTGTGTGGAAGATCTCGGTTGGGTTGGTCTTTTGTTGTTTTAGTATTAAATTTTTTGAGGGATTTATTAAATTTTAAAGTTTTAAGTTTTTTAAGTAAAGGTTCTTTAAAGAAAAGTAGACTTAGTTTAATAAAATTAAAACTAAGTTTAACTTCGACTTAAAATCTTTTTTATAAGACGTTTAGCTTGAATTCTAATCCATAAATATTCATTTAAATTCTTTACTTCATCTGAATCATCTTGATATATTTTCCCCCATTGAAAAAAATCACTTAAAATTATTAAACAATTTACAAAAAAACCCCAAAATTGCATACACTTGACTGTGACTCAACATAATTTATGACACATGTGTATTTCCCCCCCTTAACCTGCAGCCAGAAAAGTGGAAAAAGATTTCCCACCCATACCCCAGAATCAAACCACATGCAATTGATATCCCGATGTACATATCAATTTGCCACACACTCGCAGGACATTAATTTTATGCCTATATGTGATTAATACGCTCACCGAATTCAACCCTCAAAACGAAAGGAAAACTCCCCTGATTTTTATATGATGACAAATCCCCAGAGGAAAACACCGCAGGACAAATATCAATAATTGCCGTAACAAGTGCGAATTTTATGCCCCAGAAAAAAGTATACAGCCTAATCAGTGGCATAGCAACATTTTTCCAAGATTTTCCCAAGACCATAAAAAGGTTCCCAGGGTCAAGAAAAGTTTTTGGCAAATTTTCAAAACAAATTAATTTGCACTCAACTGCAGGTAGCAAAGAAAAACAAAAACAAAAAAGTGGAAAGACAAACCTCCCATTTTGGGAAAAAGTTGAAAAAGTTCAACCCCAGAGAGAGCTCATCAATTAAAATTTAACCAGCCTGAAAGTTTCTTCTTCCTCGCTTCGTTCGTGGTTCATCAGAATATTAAGGATAATTACATTTTAATCATCTTTATTGCTCTTTCACAAGTTTACTGTTATATACAAGGCGGGACGGGGGTTTTTTTTTTTGCATTATATATAGTATATATTTCCGACTTTACTGGCCACAACAATTAGGGGTTGGCCGGGCCCAATGCGGTTGGGCTTTTTATGGGGGGCCAACAAAAAACGAGCCGAAAGGCCAGGCAAAGACCGCAGACATTTTTCAGAAAACGGTAGCGACCACAAAATTTCATAAAGTTTTCAGTTTTCAGTTCGTGTTTGGTTGTTTTTCTGTATTTATTCTTCATCGTGTGCGCTTCATCAATTGGTAATGAGCGGAATAAAGTGGTGGGAAATCCAGAGGAGGGCCAGGGGCTGGCTCCTGAGGACTTTAAGGACTCCCGAGCAGGCACCAGCTGTTGTCATTTACTTTGGAGCGGTTTGAACTCTGGACTTTGCTCGGTCACTCGAGTCACATTCCATTTAATTTGAGTTTTGTGAGTTAAATTCAATTTGGGGAAACTTTTGCCAAGAGAACGGGTTGAGTTTCATACGAAATTGATTAACACAAGATGGACAAGGGTTTAAATGTTGAAAGTCTGAGAATAATTCTAGGGAATTGGGAATATAAATGAATTGCTTAGAATATTTGTGAAATAATAAAAATAGAAAAAGGATAAGATGAGCTTCAAAATTGATAAGGAAAAGGAAAAAATATTTTTAACTCCTGTGTATATAAAAAAGAAAGTCTACTTTACAGAGTATGAAATATTATGATGCCCTTGTTGAATGTTAAATATTTCCATTTCCATTTCTAAGATTCTATAAAGGCTCTCTGTTTCTCTAACAAATATTTAAAGAATTTTCCCACTAAAACCCCTTATTAAATCAATTAATCAATAAAATTTAAAAATAAATTAGAATATAAAAGCACGGTTAGCTTATATATTCTTTGCCTAATATTTACGGTTCCAGCTCACGGTCATAAATTTAGCTGAATAAACTAATCAATAAATAAAACACACATATGCAATTCAGAAGGAAATCTCTCTCACTTGGTCTTGCAACTCATCCTTATCTTTGGCAAGAGCTGCTGCACAAAAATTGAAATCAATTAAAATGACAACAAAAGTGGCCATAAATACTCATGTCCAGTTGCGCTGCTTTTTATGGCCGTGTTGCCATTGCAGCAGCAGCAGCATCAGCCTTTTGGTTACTCTGGCAAATCTAATGAAGATTTACTTTAGGCCATAACACACATGGTGGAGGCGGCAGCGAGGCGCTTAAGTGGCAGCACCACCAGCAGCAACGCAACAGCAGCAGCATCAGCATCAGACGCAGCAACAATACCAACCAACAGCACGGCGGCAACATCGTGGCCATTTATTTGGAATTTTACATTTTACAACGACGAGGGAGTGTGGGAGGCTTCGGGCTCCTGGTGTCGCAGATAGAGACGCGTGGTGAACACCAGCAGGAGCGGAAGTAGGAGCAGGATCGGCAGCAGGAGTAGCGGCAACACCAACAAGCAATTATAAGCGTTGTACACACAGCAATCCTCGCCCCTTAGAACCCGAAACCAATTCCAATTCGAATCTCAGCCAGCAATTTCTAACAGTGGCAATAGCTTTGGCGACAGTCCCACTGAAATGCCTCCACGATTTTTTGGGGGCGTTAGGGGCTATACACTGAAGAAAACATGGTATTACCTATATTTCTAGAAACGAGGAACACAAAAAAAACATTTCAAGACTAAAATTCATAAAATACCCAAGTCCCAATGGTTTCTATATAAAAAAACAATAACTTATAATTGTTCTACTAAAGGTAGATATTTTTTATTTAAAGTAAGGTTTTATTATATTCTAAACTGAGCTAAAATATATATAAATTTCCAGACTGAACTTAATAAAACATAAACTTAAATAAACCTCTATTGTTGCAGTATTAAAAACCAAAATAAATTCTAAAGAAATTATGTAACAAATCGAATACTTATATACTATAAATATTTAGTTAGATATGTTTCTTAAAATATTTTAATTTAAATACTAAATTACTTAAACTTAAGACCCCTTTTTTTGCAGAGTGCCTCTAGCCATTGGCATTGCAGCACATAAAGTTCGATTTGTTGTTGCAACTGCTGCCGCTGCTGCTGGCCGTTGCTGGATTTATGTGCACTATATGCGGTTATAAATTCCAAATACATGAACGACTCCGCTTGGCCAGATCTATGCGCCAAATTGCAGTAGCAAAAATAGCAACAATAGCAGCCAGCCAGCAACAACAGCATCATCAGCAAAGCGGCAACAGCAGTGACAGAGTTTTCTTTTTGCCATCCTAATCGGCCATAGCCAAATCGGTCCATTGCGATGAGTTTACCAATATTTATACCGTGGAATAAAGTTGAAATAAAAGGTTATAAATTAAGATATATAACTTAAAATTTAAAACATGGTAATATTTAAATTTGAGCTATCTTTAAAGTATTTTCTACTCGAAAGAAAATATTTGACCTTATAAAGTAAAGCATTTTATATCTTAGTTTGCTTTAATTCTTTATTTATAACTTATTTTATACCATTTCATAATATACACAGTAAACTAGAAATCGTTTCCCAATCGAAGACAATCTCTTTTCCTTTTCAATTAGAAGAGAAAAGCATTGGAACGCACTCTGGGAAATGGCAAGTGATTCTTCTAAATTGCTTCGCTGCGCAATTATTTCAATTTCGACTGAGGCGGGACCGTAGCCAAAAAACCACCAAAGCATCCTCCGGATACGAATCGGGATACGAAAACCACTTGCAGGCACTTCTTCGGAGGTTAGTGGTGGTGGCGGTGGTGGCCCTGGGCTCAGTGGTCGTATTGTCGTTATTTGAGTTCCTTGGCTCATAAATCAGTTTGCTGCCTTTTTAATCCGGTTTAATTGCTGTTCGTTGGTCAGACTATGAATGTCGCAGGGACTAGCATAAGGATATAGAGTGGACAAAGGACACATAGTGCTGTTGTTGTTTTCGAGGCGATTAAGAGAGCTGGAACACGTATCACAGATGAATCTCCACCGTCCTAAGCACGCTTTTGGCCATTATAAACGTTGTACGCAGTCCAGCTTGGATTTACCTTTGTCTTAATGTCACCGCAAGGCAATAAAAAAAATTGATTTCCATTTAAGAAAATTTAATTTAAAGCTAAACTATGTTTTACATAAAATCTACGTAACTATACATTTTTACTAATATATAAAATATTTTGAATAATTGCTTAACATCAACTTAGTTTGTTATAAAGAAAAAAGTGTTCATTGCATTTACTTCCACTTTATAATTTTGACATAAATGATCCCTAATTGTGGTTATTTTATACTTTTTATGCTTAACCCAAACCGCATTTATTTTTCGATACAATTCGTTTATGAGTTATCCATCAATAAAATGTTCAAATTTATAATTGCAGCCAAAAATGTGGTAAACGCCCCTTTACAAAAAGTGGAAAAATGGGTAAAAAAAAAAACCCTCAATGAGAACTTCCGCTGGAAAAAAGGTGAGAAAAGTATTGAACAAAACACGAAAATTAACAACCAAAAAATATATTAAATAAAGGTTTGAGGAAAACCGCAAAATTACATGCATCTGTTTAAATGGTTCTCTTTTGTTATAATTGAGCCACCCCAAAATATGGAAGGAACATGCAGTGCACTCAGGAAAATTAACATATAGTGAAGTTTTAAATTTAAATAAAATAAAAATCAAGACATAATGTAACTATTGACAAATAATGAAAAATCAATAAATCACATAAATACCTAGAAAATATGAAATAATCAAGAACTAATATAAATATTAATACATAATATAAATACCAAGAATACCACTACTTTTAAGAAATAATAAGACTACTTATAAATTGAATTAGAAAATAACAAGAAAGATTAAAAGTTCTATGAACTTAAAATAAAAAATAAAATTCATATTAGGAACTTATATGTATATTTACCAAGAAATAATAAAACTTCAGCAACATGATATAAAAACAAAGAGATAATACCAATAAATATTATAAATATCAACAAATATTTAATGCCAAAATAATTAATATAACTATCAAACTATAAAAAACTCTTTTAATAAATTCCTTTATGAATTTCCTGAACTATACTATGATTTTATAATCCTAGTGTGGAGACATAACTGGCAGATCATTCGTGGACACCGCTTATCATGCGGCAGCTCCCGGGCGAGCCGTTTAGAAAGTGGCGCTGCTGCTGCTGTCACTTTGGCAACTTTAACAGGTGCTCGCTGGGGGGAAAAAACACTACACCATTGAGTCCCAACAACAAAAAATTAAAAAATCAAGAAACAAAAAACGGAAAGCTTAAAAAAAGTGGAAAATGAAAACTGCAAGCCACCGAAACAAATGCGGATAACAAACTGTCAAAGTTTTACGCTTATTACCAACAGCAGCAGGGCGAAAAAAAAACCAAACGGCGACAGCGGCGAAGGAAGTAACAACAACTAAAAAATGGTATGACAGAGTGTCCTCTCATCCCCACCTCAACCCCCTCCTCTACGGATTGTTTGGCAGCTTCCAGGGACCACGAACCTGTCCGGTTTTTAGTTGTCTGCTCCACTGCCCAGCGGGATATATTGGCGCCTTTGTGGGTGTACTCCAATCCAAGCTTTTGCATTAACTCTTTTTTTTTATAAACTTTTATATGAATTTTATAAATAGCGTGGTAACTGAAGAGATTTTTCATTGAAGGATTTGCATTTCTGTATTTAAACATTTTTTATGCATAAAAAGAGGTCTGACTTTAAAGTTAGAACACCATTGATATTTTCCTAAAATAAACCAGAGAATGGTTTACTTATATTAACAAATTTACATAACAAAACCCTTGCATTTTCTAAACCTTTTTCTATTATCCTTAAGCTACAAGTTAGACAAAATATCATATTTTTTTAAGAACTGCCTTGCTTACAAATTCGGAAAGCAACTAATAAAAAGGGGGAACCCCCTACCGCCGCAAAATTTGTATTCCGCAAAAAACGCTGGCAAAAAGTTGTAAACTTTCAACAGATATGGCGTGATTACAGTTGCCTCCGGCCAAGAGTGAGTGAGTTCCGGAAAAGTCATTTATAAAATGGAAATTATACCGCCCAAGTCGAGGACAGACGCTGCACCAACACACACAGACGCACATTGGCTTTTCTAGAGCTCATCAAAAAATATGCTGGCACACAGACAGGGACAAAATGGCGACACAGAAAGGAGACGAAACGCACTCACACAAAAAGGACATTAACTCAGGGACACACACACTCACACAGTCAAAGTCGCAGAGTGGTAGGAAAAATGAGTCCCATGTCTTTCATTAAAACTTTCGGCAAATTATCGGGTAACATATGCTTGCGGCTTGATTGTCAAATATAGTTCACCGAAAGGAAGCTCCCTCTCTCGACATCCTTGAGTGAGACACACTCACACACACATGGAGAGGAATGTGTGTGTGTGTGTAACACATTTCCACTTGAGTGTTGTAAGGGGAATTTGCCAGAGATAGAGACATGAACTCCATATAAATATTAAAGCAACTTCAACGGACTCTTGGCTCGCTGTGTGTGCTTCCCTTTGATTTCCTTGGGGAGCTGGCAAAGCATCAAGGAAAGCGTTCGCATTTCCCCTTTTCATTTCCAGCATCCAGTGGAAGGGGTGGCAATTTCCCGGCTCGGCATTGGGCTGAGCTCAACAAAAGGAAAAAAAGAAAGAAAACAAACCAGAAGGATGTAAATCCGCGCAGGCGTTGTAATATTTTTCAAAGCCAACAGCTTTGAGCAGAGAACACAAAACACCCTTGAGTGAGTCGAATAAATTAGCTCAATGTTTCATCCTAATAATGGAATAATAATGAAAATAAGGGAGTTATTAGTTTAAGTTTTGATAAAAATAGAAAAGGTGTAAGAGGTCAATTTTTTTAGCCTTTATAATATTTAAGGAGTTTTAGGGTTATCCCAGAAATGGCTGCAAAATTAAACAATTTTAATCTATCTTAAATCTTCCGCATTCCTTAAAATTTTTTAATAATTTACTAAATTATAAAACCTTAAATAATATATATTTGTTTCTAACTCATTTTCAAGATGATGGATAGTTATTTGAAGGCATCACAATCACCTTTTATCCCTATTTCCCTTACAGCCAACATCACTAACAGAGCAACCGAGGACCCAAGCATAGGCCCCCCAAATTGGAGCCTTCCATCCTTTAACAAGGTCCTTCATCACCCCCCCCCCCCCCCCCCCCTAACTTTTACACTCGGTTTTAGTTAGTTTTGCCTGGGCAGAGTCATTAGTAGTCCTATGTTAATTTGGTGCGCCTAATAAACTGCTACTTTTTGCCAGCGCCCCGACACCTGGCGCACACGGAGACTGGGTGGAGCTACCATTACAACCACCCAAAAGCAACTCCCAGAAACCTATGCCCATCCTCATGCTTACCCATCCCCCCCCAACCCACCAACTGGCATTCCCAGTCCGCTGTGAAAGGTTGGTGGCGCTGTGCGAATTTGCCACTTCAACAGCTCCTTGGTGGCAACACGGTCACGTACGCGAAACGAGTGAAAGCTGAAATTTCGTTGAAAAAGGATATATGGGCACAGAGCTGGCATTGTCCTGGGGCCGTGAGCTGAATTCCAACTGCGAAGTAGCCCACACCTCCCCGTCCTATCTGTCTGCTTGTCTGCCATCTTGGCTTTTTACATACACACAGACTTTTCTTTCCTTTTTTTTTGTATTTTTCCTCTTTCCCTTTTGCTCTTAGCCTTTTCTGTAAAATGGCGTGGCAATGTGGAAAATGCTGAAAAATTATTGATTTTTTTTCTTGCAGGAATGCTATATCCTCCTTATCCGCCAGCTATCTTGGCCTTAAAGACACCGCTGCCAAACTAATTTTGGTCGAACTCTGTGCATCTGTCAAGGATCGAGTGGAGGAGAGTTTTATACTATACGTAACTGTCAAATTGTGATTCACTCTTATTTATTCATCATTTTTTGGTAGTTGTGACACCGCATCATGATGCCAGGCCATCATTTTTACCACACATTTTTAATATTCACACAAAACACATGTCAGAAAGACAGGCAGAAAAGTCAAAGACCAATCAGAAAAACTTTGTTACCCAACAACAATCTGACATGTCACGCGGGTAAAACGAGGGGAAAAAAATAAACATTCAAATCAAATGTACAAGTTTTTCGGTTAAACAAAAACTAAATGGAGAACTTTCGAAGGTGACAGTTAAATGACTATACCAGAAGTCTTTATTATGAGATTTCATTGATAGTTGGGAGGGAATTGAAAGAGACTAGGGGTAAGGAGAAGTTATTAAACATAGGAACTACATAGTTCTATTTTATTTATATGATTATGTGTAATAAAGTATTACTTCATAAATTAGATCAAATATTTGTTCAAATAATAATTCAAGGTATATATGAGTTTTATGCTGATTAAAGCCACATAAATCGAGAGTTGTTTTGAGTTGTTGGTTGTTTTAAGGACAATTACCCAGTATATATCGTAAAGTTTAATATTTTGAAAAAATAAAAAACCTCAATTAAAGTTAAAACGTTTGAATGTTGAAACTATCTATACAAAAGAATTTGCTGGCAATCGGACTTTAACATTGGTTCGGTTTCAATAATTTAAGGGAATTTTAAAACTTATATGTAATCAAATTTCTATAACTTTTCGCCCAATCTTAAAAAATGAAACAGAAAGTAAAAAGGTAACAGCTTCTTTTTCAAAACAATTGTCTTAAAAACGATGTCAAGTATTGCATTAAAATCCTCATTAAATTTAATAATTTTCTTTATTTTCTCTTGCCGCTCTCATCTTTCCTCAGGTGCAATTATGTATAGTATATTCCCTTTTTTTTAGTGCCCCGCTTTCAACACTCTTTAAAATAAGCGCATTAAATGCAAAGCTGCAACTTCCGATTTTTGCGCGGTACGCACGAAAAGGGTTTTTTGTAGGCTCAAAACCAGTTCGTGGTCTTAATTATGAGCAAATGTTGGTCAAGTTATGCGAACGTTCTTTATTTTTGCTGCCCTGAAAGGGCTCACTTTTCACTTCAAAAGCTTTGTGAGCCCGAATCGAAATCCTATAATTATGTGCAATCAATACTTTTACAATATCGGCTTAAAGCCAAAACGGATGTATATTGGACGGGACAGAAAGGATTGGTTATTCAATCGCCAGGCGGACGAACCAGGGAGTTGCTAATAAAGCAATTGGAGGAGCATCATTTCTCTAAGGGGAAATGCGAGTAAAAGTTAATTTAATGCGGAAGCACCATTCTGACGGCTTTTTTCTTTTGATTTTTAATATTTTAAAAGAAAGAAATAATTTTTGAAATCAAGACTCACCGAAATTTTAATACACTTCACTTTTTCGTTATTTTTTGGCTCATCGAAATTTCACTTCACTTCACTTTTTCGTAATTTTTTGACTCACCGAAATTTTAATACACTTCACTTTTTCGATATTGTTTGACTCCCCGATATTTTAATACACTTCACTTTTTGTTATTTTCTTGAATCAAGACTGAAAAAAGAAAATTAAAAATAAAATTAGAAAAAATATAAATTAAAAAGCACAAATAAATTTTAAATAAATAAATTAAATTAAAAAAATGTTAGATTGTTACGAACACTCGAAAAACAAAAAAATTAAATGAAATTAAAAAAAGTAAGCAGTGCAACAAAAAAATAGCACAGAAATAAATAATTAAATAAATAATTATTAAAAACCAGGCTCTCCTAATTTTTTATATATATATTTTATTTTTATTTTCTTAACAATTTTCTATAAATAATTAATAATTTCCTATTACTAATTTTCAAAATAGGAAATTAAAATTAAAAACATTTAAGCAGTGCAAATTAAAAAAAAAGCGCAGACGTGAACCGAGTTTAACCTTTTACCTCTTTATACTTACTTTACTTTACTTTTGTGTATTCTTGCACTCACTATAAATATACCGAAAATCTATATATGAATCTATATTTTTAGGGTGCGATATATGAGATCTTTAAATATCGCGCTCAAAATCTTATCGAAATGGTGAATTTTGAAATATTTAAAAATGTAAAATTTAACTTTAAAGTATATAGCTCATTAATGTATTAACAAAAATTTTGTAGATTTTCATATTTCGAAATAAATGTATTGAATTTTTTTATTTCGAAATAAATTTGAGTGAATTTTCTTACCAACTTACCTTTTTTACAGGTTGCCTTAGCAACGTAGCTCAGAAATAGTTTTCACAACATTAAACTGACAGGTGTCGAGGTGCAGGTGTGCCGAAGCTGAGCCAGATTATTTTTCTAATAAAACCAAGATGAGATATATTCCGCTGCATTCGACCAACACGGCGATCGTGTACAAGAACTCGCTGTGCTCCTTTGCCTCGCTTATAGTCCTGGCCTTCATAGCCCTCTCCGTGATGATACCCGTCTTGCTGGTCTCCCTGCTGAGTCCGTACTCTGGTATCTCGGAATCGAGGGTCCTGTACGAGCAGCCCAATATGGAGTTCAGCTATCAGTACATATTCGTGGGCACGACGGAGGAGGATGGTGAGCAGGAATTAGCGGTGGCATGCAGCAGCTTCAGCGATTTCAATGCACAAATGGGCGGCTATACCAATAGCTGCAGCGCCACCAGATATTGGACCGAAGATGTGGACTATGACACGGTAACGGATCGGGCGCATTTCCAACTGGAGCTGCAGGATCTGTCCGCTCGCGTGGTGAGCTTCAATTTGCTGCTTTTCTTTGAGGCTCAACTGAAGCACAAGTGTGATCTATCGCCGCCCTCGGTGCTGGCCCACCAGCTACAAATTCCGCTGGCCGCTCGTCTAAACAATGGGCACATCCAGCTGAAGGGCGAACTGCAACTGAAGCAGTACGTAGAGTTCACTTGCCCCTTTCCGGGGCGCAACATCAAGACGCAATTTCGACAGGTGCATGTCGACACAAATTCCACTTCTGCAGACATTGGCCAATACAAAATGGAATCGCTACTCGCCCAGGTGAAGGCCAATCCTGCCTATTTCCAATTGTCGGTGCAGGAGACTTACTACAGACCCACTCCACCACGTTTGGAGCCCGGTCTTATCGTTGAACTGGAACTGGATGTGCTGCAAGTGCCCGCTCGCTATCATCTTAGCATTTGGGAGCGTCTCGGGCAGTTTTGGTTGTACTTTGCCTCCTTTTTTGGCATCTCGTTTTACATCATGAACAAGTTGAAGGACTTTCTCTTCGGTAGGCACATCCTGCGCTCTTGGGAGATTATACCCTGGAAGAAGCTATACTGACACGAATCGGGTGCCATCCTGGAGATGGACAACTTCTCGATTGGCGAGTGATTATAACGGCGGACAATTTCCAATGCAAATTCATTGTCAGTCAAATAATAAATATAACAAATGTACAGAAAATTTGAGTTCCCTCTCCTATTTGCCGTCTTGGCTGTTGGACATGAGGGCCAGGTTGCCAAAGGAAGGGGCAGCGGACGAAGACGCGGACTCAGGGGCGGGATCAAAGGCGCGATTGTCCTCCAGAATAATGGTGGTGTGGGGATAGTGATCTAATTGCACGAATAAGTATCGATACTCCAGTTTGCCACAAAGAGCCTAGGTCAGGGCATTTATCATTTAACAAAAAAAAAAATATAGGTAAGTAGAAGAGTGCTCACCCTCCTGGACTCCAGTTGAACCGTTGCCTTGTTCCTCAGTCCCTGCACATAGAACTGCATCCGCATATGGGGCTTGCCGTTACGTTCATAGCTGGAGTGTGCCACATGCTGCCGGCGTCCGCGGCGCGAAGTCTCGCCGAATCCCTTGATGGGTGCACCAATGGCATCCTGCACACGAGGATCATCGACCACTCGACTTAATGCATCAGCATATATATTATTGGGACTCTCGCTGGAGAAGAGCTCCCGGAATATGGCAAAGAACATCACGCAAGTGACACCCAAGCCGGCCACGATAATGGCCGTATAGCTGGCCGTCTTCGTGTTCTCTTTGATCTTTTCGCCGATGGGACGCACATCCGTGGAGACCTGGGCACTGTCCTGCGACTGCTGCAGGGCCCCACCGCCGCCGCGAGATCCTGAATAGGTAATACAATTAGTTTATTATTTACAGCAGTGTTAGTGAAGTACAAACCGCGCGACTCTTCTTGCCGCATTTGTGGGCTCCAGTGCATCAAGGCCGCGCATTTCAGTCGCGCCGTGTTGTTGGACAGTATCTTCTGGCGGTGGCACACCAAATTACGCAATAAAGCCAGCCGTGACATCGTCGCAGCTCCAAATTAATTGCAAAAAAACAAACAAATGCACTTTATGAAAAGAAGACTGCCAATCAGATGATTGCAAAATAGTTATCGGTTATTGATGACGATTACATCGCACATTTTGGTTTTCCGGTTTTTTTCAAGTTTTCGAAGCGGCCACACTGCATCAACAAAAACCAAAATAAACAATTGCATTCATGGACAACATAAAAATACTGTTAGCAAAGGTTTAAAAACTAGTTAAAGGCCAAAAACATGAATGTGTAAGCATGAATGCTGCATTTAAAAAAATGTCCTTTTGATAATGCACTTTCAGGAAAATCTGTTGTGTTTGTTTGGAAGCGTCAGAAACCATGGTCAATATATTTTATGTCATCCCAGAAAAAAACATTTCTATTGCTGAAATGATTTCCCAATGCACTGGATATCCCGTTTCCAGAGGGGATGCGTTTCCCAAAACTATATGTTTACCTTGTAAGGGGGATGCGACAAATGCGTATGAAGTAAAACAACTTTACGAGACGAGCCACCGGGCCTTCTGCCAGATAAAAAGGGATATCAAGAAAGAGAAGCACCTACTGGAGAATGATATCAGCGATAAATCAAATTCCAAGTGCACAGGAACTGAAGCGGTTGATTCCGTATTGGAAAATGAAGAAATCGAGTCGGACCACGAAGAGTTCCATGCTCAAGTAAAGAACGAGCCAATTGAAGATGATGTGTTCGATGAAGATCCCATCCAAATTTCGGACTGGGACAATCAAATCGATACCCAAGTAAAAATTGAGGAATGCAATGATCAGCTTTATGGGAATTCTACAGATCACGAGGATAAGGCGGAAGAATCCCATAAAGGCGTTCAGCACACAAACCACTGCCCACATTGCCAAAAGTATTTTTCACGTTATTCAGATCTGCAGCGACACATCCGATGCCACACAGGAGAACGGCCTTATAAATGCTCCTACTGCCCAAAGGCTTTTAAACAATTCGGAGCTCTTCAGATACACACTCGAATCCACACAGGAGAACGACCGTACACCTGTTCCTATTGTCAGAAATCTTTTGTACGACTTGAAGGCTATAAGCAACACCTCAGAATTCATACAGGAGAACGACCCTACAAGTGTTCCTATTGCGAAAAATCTTTTCCACGAAAGGAAAACCTTAATCAACACATCCGATCCCATACAGGAGAACGGCCTTACAAGTGTCCCCATTGCGGGCACTCCTTTCAACAAATCGGACCTCTACACACACACATCCGGGTCCACACTGGGGAAAAACCTTTCAAGTGTTCACATTGCGAGAAGTCTTTTTCACAAAGGAGCTCTCTTAAGAAACACATAAGAACCCACACAGGAGAAAAGCCTTACAAGTGCTCCCACTGTCAAAAATCTTTTACACAAAAGGGTCAACTTCAGCTACACCTAAGAATCCACACAAGAGAACGTCCTTACAAGTGCTCCCACTGTCAGAAACCTTTTTCAATACTCGAATCTCTAAAGCAACACATCCGTACCCACACAGGAGAAAAGCCTTACCAGTGTTCCATTTGCCCCAAGTCTTTTACAATGTGCGGAAACCTTAAGCGACACATCCGTTTGATACATGAAAAATCCTAAAGACACTGTCACTTGTTTATGCATATTGTTTTTGTGATCCTTTAATTCATAATTTTAGAACCGCTGTTTTATACTGTTGAATATATTTCGTAATAAATGTAATTTTTTCTGTTATATGTACTGCAAAAAGTAGAAGAAAAAGGATGATAAAGACAAGGCGATTTCGAGGATAATTTTCTTTAATTGTTTGGGTTTTATTCGTTCTTAAGCTTTTGCTAACAGCACTCTTAATATTATATTTTAACAACTCTAGGCATTAGTTTATATTTTATTATCTAAATTAACAATTTTCTATCTACCCTTTATTTTTCTAGCTTTTTTTTAAAGCTTTTTAAGCTTAAAGATTCGACAGCACTGTTGGGAACTAGTTACTTTGGGTTGGAAACGTCACTCGGTGATAAAACTAAAAACTTGGTGATAAATTCATTTTAGAAGCAAAACAGAAACTTGTTAATCACGGCGCTGGTCGGTCGCTTATTTAGACGCTACTTTGCGATCAATCCCAATCTCAGCAATATCATGGTGGTGACACACAACGTTAAAGGGTATGATGAGTTCACCAAGAAAATGGAGGAGCTGGAGAACGGCAACGAGGCGGTGCACGTACTCTTCAGCGGGGGCAAGGACGAGAATGGCCAGAGCTGGTGTCCCTACTGTGTGAAGGGTAAGAGATGCCGTGGCCCTAATGCGGTTAACCGCTGGCCATCAGTTTCCCCCCCAGCTTCCACATAACGCCTTTGTATATATCGAATTGCAGCGGAGCCGGTGATACACAACGCCCTGAAGAAGGCCCCCGGCAACTCGCATTTCGTGCATGTGGATGTAGGCGAGAGGAGCTAGTAAGTTAATTATTTTTTTCATGACACAGCTGCGGTTACGTGGGCGTTCTCCCAAGGACTTATAAAATATTAATTTAAGAATACATATGTCAAAATTAGTTCCATTCGGGTGACGAATAATTAGTAAACCAGATTCCGGTTATATGGAGCTAATCATTCCACCGCAGCTGTTTTGTGTTGAAATAACCACTCGAGTGCTCGTTCACACTCGAGAACATTCTTGATA
Source organism: Drosophila mayri (assembly GCA_008042485.1). NCBI lineage: Eukaryota > Metazoa > Arthropoda > Insecta > Diptera > Drosophilidae > Drosophila > Drosophila mayri. The sequence continues at coordinate 22,310 of VNJN01007279.1, read as the reverse complement.
AACGAAAATACATCAAACAATGTGCGATAAATGACCGAGCAAGCTTTACGATGCTCTTCAGTCCTCTTATCATTTAACCTTTGTAAAGCATAAAGTAACACTTGTTTTTTACGCAGCTGGAAGGATTTGAACTGTCCCTTCCGCAAGGATCCCAACACGCATTTGATCTTCTTGCCCACTTTACTCCGTTGGAAGCAGCCGCAGCGCCTGGACGGTGAGCGCTGCTCCAATCAGGATCTCGTGGAGATGATGTTCGAGGATGAGGACTAAGTCATTGTGCCTGTCATCTATACTTAATACCTAAATATATATTTTGGAACTTAATTCAAGTCAAGTTGGAATACATCAGAAGCCTGAACAAATATTTAAATCGTCCCTCAGTAATTGCTCTTGTACTTCTTGATCTCCACCATCACCACATGAATGTTGGTCAGCTGGGCGCGGGCATTCGGCGTGAGAAGCTTGTGGAAGCGATGGTAATATTGCACCAAACTGGCCAGGGCCAGCTGCAGGAGTTGGGAGCCCGTCAGCAGCGAGGGAAATGAGAGGAGAACCTCCCTGTTTAGCTCCTCCAGGGATTTCTTCCAGTTCGCTGAGAAGCTGGCCACCAAGGCCAGACTTCTTCGCTCTTGTTTCCTCAGCTCGTCCATCTGCTCCTTCTCAAAGAAATGCTCGCACTCCTTGACAAACTGAATAATACCCCCGAAGTGTGGGGCCAATATCTCCTCCACATATTCGGCACTGCGGGCGTTGAGTTGCTCCCTGAAGGCCTCGGCTTCTTTAGAATTGTCGCGGGTGTGCTCCATTAATACGCCCAATACCAGGTCGTAGTTGTTGATCAAATAAATAAGCTGATCCTTTCTTGTTGGGAATATGGCTGCCATGCGGAGTATAAAGCATTCCACTTCGTTTTGGAGTTCCAAAAGCAATCGGCTGACCAGCTCATTGGGAAAGTGCTCGGAAATTCCCACGATTGCTGCACTGAACTCAGCATAGCGGCGGGTTATCTAGAAGGGAATTTAAATGACAATGCATTATTCTTGCTATCTATCTAATGATTTATAAGGTTATCAAGGGTAAGTTCCAGAATAGCCGTTAGTCGCTATAACTTACATAGTGTGGCCCCAATTCTTTGTTAAACTTTGTGGGATCACAGTCGTGTATGCTCTGAATATTTAGGCGGAATACCAGCTCCAAACGTGGCCAAATAACCGACTGCAGGGAATCCCAATATCTGTTCACAAAAAAAGTTTATAAGTAATAATTGAAAAACCCAAAATTTTAACAACTCACTTATCCAAAGCGGGCACACAACGCTTGTGGCACATTAATTGGTAACGGAATATGAGATGGATGCACAGGAACATGGCTATGGTGTCAAAGCAGTCGTGTATGGAGGTCTCCAGATTTTTCTAGATATAAATAAACGTTCAGTATGTTACACATATTTAGTATTCCTTGACTTACAATCATTAGAGTTAAAGTTTTGCCCATGATTTGATTGAACAAATCTTGGGCTTGGCTGCCGCGCACCATGAAGAACTCGGTGACAAAGAGATACTCCCGACAGGCATTATCCACGAGGGCGTATTGCTCCGAACGGAACAAGGCTTCAACTGTGTACTGTAAAAGCAACATCAAAAAGGTAAAAATGAATTCGATTTGCAAAACAAAGTCTTTAAATCGTACTCTATTCTTGAGCTGTGCATGAGGAACTATAATGGGCGCCTCCAGCTGCTGGTTAAGTATGTCTCCCCTTTTGCCAATGGTAAAGATGGTGCTCTTGTGCTTGAGACTCGTGGTCTTGGAAAATAAACCCTTAGAGGCATTGTCTTCGATGCCCATTAAATCGTCTTTCGTACAGGATTCCTCGAATTTGAGACTCGTCAAGCGTGTGGAGTAACTCTGGAAATTAATTGTATTAAATTTAATCTGAAATAAATCAAATCTTTTATGACAAACCTTAAAATAACTATAGTAGATCTTGCTCATTGTATCGATGTATTCGCTGCATATTTCCTGGGCCACATGTCGCTCGTTGGACAGGATGAACTCGAAGAAGAACTTGTGCTTGAGCATGGCATTCTGGGGTATCTGGTAGTTGGTCATTGGCTTGCGGAACTTGTAGATCTGCTCCAGCAGATACGCACGAATCTTGGACATGGCCTTCAATCGAAGTTTCTGCAGCACATCGCTTACATCGCTGGTGGACTTGGACTCCTTGAAGCTGAGCTCCTTCACCAGCGATAGCTTGTGATTCAGCACATTCAATTGACTGCTGAAATCCTTCTCGGTAACTGGTGTCTCCATGATTATGTTGATCATCTCCTCGGATACGGCCATGTCCTCAATAAACTGCGACAACTGGGCCTTCACAGACTGCCGGTTGGTTAGTTGGAGGGACATGGACACGGATTTCCTCTGCAACTGTGTGATTTCCGTGCTAATGTTGTTTAAAACGCTCTGGAAGCTCATCAGCATATTCTCCATTCGCTCCAAGACATCGTCGCAATCGTTTATCTGATTGTGCAGATTGGCTATATTCTGAGACTCGGCTATATAGTCTGGATTAAGGAAATATCATTAAATGTATGTGCAAATATGGAATATATGTGTCCCATTTACCCTCAATGGACTTGTTCTCCACCTCCTTGAACTCCTTTTCAATCTGTCGCGAATACTGGCGCAGATCTGTGGTGTTTTTCAGGATTTCCCTCACCTCCTCGTTGTCCAGCTGCTCCGTCATCTGCGGCGTCGTCACCTCGGCCATGGTATGGCGTTTTTAATTGTAGTTTTCCAATTGTTTTCTCCAATTTTCCTCAACGTATGTCATCAAACAGCAGAATCTGAAGTCGAAACAGCTGTTTATGTTGTCGGTATGTGTAATCACTGTCGTGAGCGGTCGTAACGGTGGTGGTGGCATTATCATTTGCTACTATCGCTATTTGAAATTAACAACAAATAAATTTTTTTCTTAGTTCATGGTTTTTTTTAAGGAAATGTGCTGTGAATACCAAATTTTTAAAATATATAAAATCTTTACCTGGACTTTAGTTTGAATTTAGGTTTTTATCTTGAGATATACAAAAAAAACTCTAATTATTGCTCAAATATCTTAATGTTGTGCAATCCTTAATTTGTAATCAGGTATGCCTTATACGAACTGTTCTTTTTTTTTTAATAATTTAATTTCATATTAAGTTCTAACCGATAGTAAACTTTTTTCCACCGCAAATTTGCATCCCACGTTTGCAAATAAACAGCTGTGAACGCGGGCTATCGGTATCGATACCGAGTGTGTGTCGGAAATAGAAGTTTACGCGTTCTAGCGCAGAAAAAAGGGAAATACCGAGACGGCGACGGGAAAAACGCCGAGAAAATAAGGTTAACCAGTTCAGGGAGACGAGCCGAGAGCCAGAATAGCGACCCCGACATCGACGGCGACCAACATGACCAGTTTCCGCAAGCGCACCGTGCAGAAGCCGATCCGCGGCACCCGCACCTCCCCGCACACGGCGCAGGTGATCACCTCCAGTGGCAATCCCTACTTGGATGTGGTTATTGGCGGCGGCCTGCCCATGGGCTCCATCTGCCTGATTGAAGAAGATCGCTTCATGACCCACGCTAAGGTACTGGCCAAGTACTTTCTGGCCGAGGGCGTGCTCTCCAAACACGAGATCTTTCTGGGCAGCCTAGATGACATCCCGGCGGAGATGCTGCGCCGTCTGCCGCGTCCGCTGACCGATCTGGAGACTGAGGTAGAGCAGCGCGAGGAACAGGCAGGCAGCGGCGGTGGCGAGAATGGGTTGCGAATTGCCTGGCGCTACAACGATTTGCCGCTGGTGAATTCCGAGCATGCCACTGCCAAGATCGGGCACCACTTCAACCTGATGGAGCAAATGGACTCGATGTTGCTGTACTATGCCAACACCACCATGTGGGACGATAGCCACAAGGAGCCAGACATTGTCATTGCCGAGGAGTTCTCCAAGAGCAGCTCCCCGTCATTGGAGCAGCAGCCCACGGAGGATGCACCACCCATTCCTACCCTCGCCGGTGATGAGACCGGCGGCGCCACCGAGGAGAAGGCCCCAACCCAAGAGGAGGGCATCAGCGCCAACAACAACAACACCATTGAAAATAACAATACCAGCAGTGTCGCTACCAACACAACCAGCACAAAGACGGATGACAGCCAGCAGGAGCAGCCGCAGGTTTTCCAGAATCCGAGATACGGTGGCCTGCTGAACGACATCCAGCAACTGCTCCGCGACGAGAGCTTTGTGGCCGGGACCAAGAAGAACCTGTGCCGCGTATGTCTAACCTCGCTTTGCTCGCCCCTGTGGTACGATGAGAACTTTGGCGAGGACCTGATCAAGTTCCTCACCCTGCTGATGGCCAGCGTGCGGAACTGCAACTCGGTTTGTCTGATTACGATGCCCATGCACCTGATTGCCAAGTACGACGCCAGCCTGGTGCCCAAGATCCGTCAGCTGGTGGACTATGCCATCGAGCTAGAGTCCTTCGCCGGTTCCGAACGGGAGACGCATCCAGCCTTCAAGGAATACAGTGGATTGCTCCATCTGCACAAGATGTCGGCGCTGAACACGCTGGCCGTCCACATGCCGGACACCACGGATCTGGCCTTTAAATTGCGACGCAAGAAGTTCATCATTGAGAAGTTCCACCTGCCGCCGGAGCTGCAGGAGTCGCCCAAGCCGGATAACTGCAGTGCTGGCCACCTCCTGAGCAGCAATTCCAATGCCACGGTCTCGCTGGATTTCTAGCTATCAGCGAAATTAGAAACTAAGTTTGCGTATGTAACCACGAAACAACAACTAAATTGCATAATAATAAGCCAAGTAAATGCATTAATATATCAGCCCTGATTTTGTACCAATTTTGAAACCAACCGCTCTTCTCCATATATCGTTTATCGATTGGTCTACAGCTGATTGTCGGCAATCGCTTCAGTCTCTCGGAAGGAGGGGGGAATGCGCAGAAAATGTAAACATGTCCGAGTTAAATAGCATATTTAGTGATTTAAAAGTGAACTATGCGCCGCAACTGCAATGGGTGGACGTGGAGGAGTGGCTGTACGGCGAGGAGGCTGACGAGAATGTAATGCAGCAGCGGGCGCACCAGTTTTGGTCATTGGCAATGTGCAAGCAAGATATGCGCCAGCAGGAGGCACAATTACAGTTACTTCGCGATTTGGCGGGAGTTATACGCTCCATGCGGAACGACAGCCAGGCCAGCTACAACAACACCCACGACAATTGGGCAAACATCATCGGTGTGTCGCCAGCAAATGCATATCTCTCCTACATCTACTCCCTGGTCAGCATGGGCATTGCGCCGGAGCATGTGCAACAGGCGGCACCGAAGAACCTCAATGAACACATTAACCTGCAGCTGGCCCTGAACGCTGTGAGCACCTACCTTCTCACACTTACCATACCGGGGGCCAAGAGCTATGGCGTCTTCGACGAGGATGTGATTGACCATGTTCTCAAGATCTTTAAGCTTCTGGAACAGAATGCCGATCGGAGTGTTAGAGCCAATATCACCTGGATGTTCTTCTTGACCATATGCGATGACCTGAAGCTAGTCTTTCGCTATGTCCACTTTAAGGAGCACCTCAAGCCACGCGACAGGATCATCCGCTGCCTCATGGAGATTCTCTACATGAACTTCAAGCATGGCTATCAAAATTCCTGTGAGTTGCACACGTCTTAATTACAATAATATGTATAAATGGTTTAGACATTTAAAGAATTATTTCCCTTATTTACATAAATTTATGAAAAAAAAAATTCAAATAAGAAAATTATTTTTGAAATGTCGCGGTAATCGAATATAATCAGGCATCCGATAGGCTTTAGGTTTTGTTATTGCCGCACAGCTGTTGAAACCTGGTGTGCACACACTGAAGCACACCGAACGCCTTCGCGAGATTACACAAACAAGTTGAAAATCAATGAAAATCTTTCAAAGTTAGCGCGTAAATAAAACAAATAAATAGCTGACGATGCTGCGGAGCCTCTTCGGCCTTCGGGGGCAGTGCCAGCAGCTGTTCCGGAGCTCCATCCCGCACCAAAGCAACGTACAAAAATCTGCACAATTTTGGCGCATGAAATCCACCAATTCACCCGAGGAAGCTGCCCGGAAACTGCGAGCAAAATCCACACTCTACTACATAACAGCCGGCGGAGTGCTGATCGTTGGACTAAGCTACGCGGCCGTTCCTCTGTACAGCATATTTTGCCAGGCATACAGCTACGGAGGCACCACTTCCCAAGGCCACGACGCTGAGAAGGTGGAGCACATGCAAAAAGTGCAGGACCGAGTGCTGAAAATCCGCTTCAACGCCGACATTGGCTCCTCCATGCGCTGGAACTTTAAGCCGCAACAATACGAGATTAAGGTGGCACCAGGAGAAACAGCGCTGGCCTTTTACACGGCCCGGAATCCCACGGACAAGCCCGTAATTGGAATTAGTACCTACAATGTGATTCCCTTTGAGGCAGGCGCCTATTTCAACAAGATCCAATGCTTTTGCTTCGAGGAGCAGCAGTTGAATCCGCACGAGGAGGTTGATATGCCCGTTTTCTTCTACATTGATCCAGAAATCACTGCAGATCCGGCGCTTGAATTTTGTGACACCATCACCCTGTCCTACACGTTCTTCGAGGCCAAGGAGGGTCTGCAACTGAACTTTCCCAGCTACGCGAAGCCTCATGCGGCCACGGCGTAGGAATAGATTCTTTTTTATTAATTTTGCGAAGCAATAAATGTCTTGTTATACATAATCAACAGCCTTTAATGGATCTTAATTAAATTAAATACACATTTTAGCAAACTTCTGGTTCATATTTATAGGAATATATTCTATAACGATGTTAATTCTGCTCATAAATCAAAAGAAATCATTTTAACAAACTTAAAGAGATAAGAAAATATTTAAACATAATTTAATATTCATTAAATCGATAGACAAATTTAAACTGAAAAGAAACAGATAACTTTTAACGCCGCGCAACGTTTGAGAGCCACAACAGCTGTTCCAGTTTGAGAGGCTCGGCATTCAGCATCTGGAGCTGGAAGAAGAACCGAATTTATTAATAGATAACGCTGATTCTCCGGCATCTTGCGAGCAGGGCGGACGCTTCCGCTGCCCCAGATAGTACATTTTGACCCCTTCAACCCGCCATGTACTGAACCAAATGACGTGGACGCGATGAACAGGCGACAAGTGATTTTAGGCCTGCTCCTGGCGAGCGCCTTTGTTTGCATTTCCAGATCGGTGGAGGAAACAGAGGAGGATAATCGGGAGCAGCCAACCATACTTATAGTTCTGCTGGTGCGCAACAAGGCCCACACGCTGCCCATGTTCTTAAGCTACCTGGAGCAGCAGGATTACCCGAAGCACAGGATTGCCATTTGGTAAGGGTAAAAAAATTCTCTTGAAGCGGACAGCAACTCATAAAATTCCTCAACATCTCAGGCTGCGCTGCGATCACAGCAATGACGACAGCATAGAGATGCTGCAAAAGTGGCTGGAGCACACGGGTGAGCTGTATCATGGTGTGAATTACGCCCTGGAGCCAGACGAGCATAGTTATTTTAACGAGAGCTCACCGTACGAGTGGCCGGCATCGCGTTTCAAACACTTGATCTCCCTGAAGGAGGAGGCATTCGGCTATGCACGCGATATTTGGGCTGACTTTGTGTTTTTCCTCGATGCCGATGTCTTTCTCACCTCCAAGGAGGCTTTGAAAACGCTCACCCGTCTCCGCTTACCCATTGTGGCTCCCATGCTGCTCTCGGAGAGCCTGTACTCCAATTTCTGGTGCGGCATGACGGAGGAGTACTACTACAAGCGCACCGATGAGTACAAGGAGATCTATCACGGGAAGAAACTGGGCAGCTTCCCAGTGCCCATGGTGCACACGGCTGTTATGGTGGACATGACCTACAGGGGCTCGAGGAACCTCACATTCGATAGGCATAAGTTGCTGGAAATGCAACGAAGCAGGGGACAGGAGCCACTGTACGAGGGACCAGCAGATGACATTATCGTGTTTGCCATATCCGCCAATAGTTCGGGCATTCCCCTGCACATCTGCAACGACATAAACTTTGGGTATATCCTGCAACCCCTGGAGCCGGGCGATACCTTGGATAATGATATTCAGCAAATGGTGAATATCAGAAGCACCATGGTCATCGATCTAAACGCTGTGCCCCCAGTGCTGGACTATTTCAAGGAGCTGGTAAGGAAGCCGGAAAAATCAAAGCTCTCTTTGGATCGCATCTTTATGATCAACCTGAAGAGACGTCCCGAGCGGCGTGAGAAGATGGAGCGGCTCTTTGAGGAGCTGGGCATCGAAGCCGAGTACTTTGAGGCTGTCGATGGCAAGGAATTAACCGAAGAACGGCTGCAGGAGATGGGCGTTGGCTTTCTGCCCGGCTACGAGGATCCCTATCACCATCGGGCCATGACAATGGGCGAGATTGGCTGCTTCCTCAGCCACTACAGCATCTGGGTGACTATGGTGCGAAAGGGCTTGAAGGAGGTGCTCATCCTGGAGGATGATATACGCTTTGAGCCGTACTTTCGTCACAATACCGTCCGGGTTTTAAATCAGGCCAGAAGCGTTGGAGAGTACGATCTCATTTACTTTGGCCGCAAGCGCTTAAAGGAGGAGAGCGAACCGTGGGTCACAGATGCCGATAGCCTCGTCCATGCCGGCTACTCTTACTGGACATTGGGTTATGTTCTATCCCTGGAGGGGGCCATCAAGCTGCTGGCAGCCAAACCGCTGGAAAAACTCATACCCGTCGACGAGTTCCTGCCGCTGATGTTCAATCGTCATCCCAACGATACCTGGAAGGAAGCCTTCCCAAAAAGGAATCTCGTGGCGCTCAGTGCCGCTCCTCTGCTGCTTTATCCCATTCACTATACAGGAGATTCTGGTTACATTTCGGACACCGAGGACTCACAGCAAATCAATGTGGCGGAGAGTGATGAGGGAGAAGCAAGGCCGAAAAGCGATCGCGAACAGGTTTTCGCCCAGAATGAGGAGGAGCAGGAAGACGTCGTCGATCAGCAGCAACCGAAGCTGGGCGAGAGTCTGACCAAGAGCCATCAGGAGCTCTAAATTCCATGCCAAATTAGGGATAACAATTTGCCAAATACCTTAATGTGCCTTAAACCCAAAAATCCAAATCCACCAATCAAATTAACAAATGTTAAATTAGATTTAAGTTTAAGTTTTTTTTGTGGGTAAATGTTTTGTGCAATGTTTTTTAAAAGATTTTATTTTCTAAAAGGGTTCCTAAAGCGCAAAGTTAAGAAGTTCTAGGAGACTTTTTTTAGGTCATATTTTATATTCCAAAACCCAAAGCTATAAATCTTGAATCTCATCTGTGCTACAAATATATATATGGTTCCTGTTAACTTAAATTGCATATCATCAGGCCTTCAAGTAGGGATTGTAGAAAATATCTAAATAATTTTTATATTTTATTTCGATATTATATTGAGCGATATATGCATTTTTCCCTTTGATATATGTACGTACCACCCTACTTTAAAATCATTTGAAACCAACATCCAAGTTGCACAACCTTTGAGCCCAAAGGCAAACATTAACCTTATGACTAAAGCTAGTATAAATGCCATTGACATAGCCATTAAGTAGGTTTTAAACCCTCGATATAAAATCACTTTATTCCTCTGAAAACTATAAACACTTAAGCTTTAATTTCCCCACTTTACCACAATTTCTTTATTGGCTTTGAAACCGAATCTCCTACTGACCCATCGCTCCCCGCATGAACAGGTTCTTGATGGGCGGCAGATTCTGCGTCAGCTGCAGTCCCAGACTCCTGAACAGAACCACCGGACTGAACTGTGTGGAGTAGAGCGTGTGGAGACCGTGCACTCCCAGCATGATGGGCACATTCTTGGCCAGGCACTTGCGCTCGTATTTGATGAGATGCTGCTTGTCGCCCAGCTTGAATCCTGCATATGCTCCAGCTGCCAGAGATTCCACAAGATATCGGACATCGCTGAAGCCCAGATTTACGCCTTGTCCAGCCAAAGGATGTACTCGATGGGCGGCATCTCCCACAAGAGCTGCTCCACTGCAAACATACGAGGAGGCGTGCAGGAAGCCAAGGGGAAAGGTGGCACGCGATTTGTCTTGAACGCCACTAACTCGCGGCGGATACTGAACTTGGTGCTGGCTGGAATTGTGGCCGAAGAGGGAGTTCAAGGCCTGCACAGCCTTGTCGGCCAGCTCCACACGTGGATACTGCCGGCAGAAGGCTTCGTTGAGGGCATCTACGAATTCAGTTGCTGGCAGCGACTGCAATTTCTTGGCCTGCTCATTCGTAGTGCTCCAGACCAGGGAGCTTAAACGGTCGGTGAGGGGCAGCAGGGCCACCGGTCCATTGGGCAGGAATCTCTGCCAGGCCACCGAGTTGTCGCAGGCATCTTCACCAAGCTCCAAAGTGGCCACCAGGCCCATTCTATCGTAGTTCAGCGAGAAAACATCCACATTCATCTCCTTTCGCACCACAGAATTGGCGCCATCCGCTCCTATAAGTAGATCGCAGGAGAAGCGTCGCCCGTCCTGCAGTTGAAGCTCAGAGACAGCGGCATTAGTGTCCTTGGGCAGGCGGACGCATTGAATCCTTGCCTTGTTCAGGATCTCAACATTGGAAGCCTCCTTAACACGCGCATACACCGCATCCAGGATCAGATCGTTCTCAATGATGCAGGCCACATCGCTGGCAAAGTTGTCGTGCTGGAACTGGATCAGAGCCTCCGTGTTGGACTCCCACACTTGCATCTGCTTGACGGGCTTGTACCGGGCGGCCTCGATGTGCGACCAGGCATCTATGGACTTGAACAACTCAATGGAGTTGCTGTTGATGGCGGATACTCGATTCTGGTAGGGACCCGCTAGATCAAATCCTTTGAACTCCGGTGCCCCCTCCAGCAGCAGCACCCGCTTGTCCGCCAAAGTGGCATTCTTGGCCAAAGCGGCAGCTAGAGTCGTTCCCACAAGTCCGCCGCCGCCGATGATTATATCAAAGTGCTCTGCAGCCGGCGAATTGGTGGATTCACACCGGTTTATTGTCACATTGCTGGCGGTTTTGGTGGCCAGGATGCGCAGGTGTCCCGCCGACGCCACAGCGCCTTGGATTCTCAGAAAGCCCAACATGTGCGCAAGCTGCTATTGGCAATAGTTTTAATTGGATTTACACAATTATTTAATTATTTTCACTTGCCGTGCGTTCGAGTGAGACCAGATCTGACCCAAAGACAGGGTTGTTTATTTTTAATGGGATGGTCACATGGATTTATTTTTAAATTCCTATAAAATATTCATATTTAAATTTATTTTTTAAAATGGTTTCAGGTGCCCCCGCCCTACATAATAAATGCTTTGAGCTCTTTGGGGAAATAGCCAACGAGCATAATGGCGATGTCTATGAGACTCTTCACCTGATCATGCGCCAGACCTTTCCCATGCACGTCTATATTGACAGTCCCCAAAGCATTGGTGCCGGACGCCGTGGAGGGGCCATGCAGAGTGGAGAACACATCTCAGATTGGTTTATCCAGCTGATCGAAAAGTATCCAGAGATCCTGACTGGAATTCTACACTTCTACATCGAGTGTGTGGTCTCCAATCCCATCAAGGCGGTAAGATTAACCAGAATCTAATCTAGAAATGTTCACAAACTTATATCCGACTTTTTTTTAGTGGAAGAGCAACGACGAGAAGGTTGCCATTGGCTATGCGGCCAAATACGATCGAATTCTCTTCGCCAAGTGTAATAAATCCTGCACGGATTATGTCCTCGAAGCTGTAAAAGCCGACGACGCCGTTGGGATTCAAACGCGTGCCTTGGATCTAATGGAAAGAATCCTACTGCAACAGAGCGAGGTGCAGTGGAGCATTTTCCGGCACGATGTGTCCAAGGTGCCGAGGGAAGTGCCACTCCTGGCAGAGTTAATGCGCTGCCTCAACGACAGGACTTTCACGGTTCGCAAGAAGGCGAGTCAGGTGCTCGTTCTGGCTCTTAAACAGGGTTCTCCCATGACCACAAAAATTCTCCATGAGTGCATTCGATTTGTCCAATTCGAGGACGCGGATGTGGAGGCACTGACGGAGCCAACGGCAGAGCAGCATGAGCTGCGTTTCGAAAAGCCGGGAATAACGCAATACGCCTTTAGTTTTGAGGGCCATGAGGAACTCGAAGTTGAGGTAAAGAATGTCCCGCAAACGGTGTATCAGCGATTTCTGGCCGCGGACAATGGCTTGGCCCGGACCGCTGGCATTGCTCTGCTCGAGAGGTTGGTGCTCATCAATCCCCTGATCATCTACAACACAAATTTCGTGAAGGAAGTCTCCTTACTGGCTGTAGATCGGCTTTCATCGGTGAGGAAATCAGCTCTGGACATGGTGGAAACCCTGCTGGAGGCCTTTTCCAATTGCTTCGCTTTAATTTGCGTTTACTGCCGGATCTGGGCGTGCCTTATGAGCGACGAGGATGTGTCCCTGCAGAAGCTAGCCGTTCAGGTAAGAGTTCTGGCTTTATTATACGTTTTTCTTGGCTTAAATACATTCCTGCTTGATAATCCTGTTCATTAATCTTTCAGAGCTTCGATCGAATAGTCCTGAAGAACATTCAACCCTTGGAGTACTCGAACGAAGCCAAGCACTTTATGCCCTGGCGTATAATCAGTACACTTCTGGCAACGCAGCCAAGAGCTTACTTGCAGGAAAGATTCACTATTCTGCTGGAGAGGGAGACATTTGTCACGTAAGGATTGCCATCATTAAAATTGAATGCTTTATAAATAAAATCTAAATCCTTAGACCGAAGCTGGTGAACATTGTCATCTCACATCTGTCCACTTCGATGGCCACCGATGCCTGGGGACTTCTACTCCTCCTGTCCAGCCGAATCACCAATAATATGGATGCCCTCATTGGCATCTTCAACGGTCTCTCCTCATACAATATGCAGTCGAATCAGTCGCTCGCTCTCCAGCTCATCATTTGCTGTCTGAGGAACTTCTCAAAACCGGCGCTTAATCAGCTTTTCCAGCGACTCTTGACAGCCCTGAGTACAGGTAACATTTGGCTGTCTCTGATCTCAACGGCCGTAAATCTGCTAAATCAGATTTATCACCTGTCCGTTAGCCAAGCACCATCTCTGGATGCCGAAGCACCAGATTGGAAGCTTAAATTGCTGGAAGATCTCACCGATGGCATACAAGCAAGTGCCGAGAACTTTCAGGATGAGCATGTACGCCTGCAGTGTCTGTTGGGCGCCTACACAGAGATAATTGTGATGCTACCAATGGATGCGGACAATAGGATCATAGATTTCGTTTTCAAGTACCTGCAGGAGTGTACCAAGCTGAGTGAATCTCAATTTGATACGGAAAATGAGCGGATGACCAACTGGATGATTGTGATAGCTGGACGCCTGAGTCTGCGGGACACTCGCCTGGCCAACCGCGCATCGAAGCTTTACCGCATCATCCTAACCAAGAACGACAGGCCGCAGATAATCAACACCACGCTGGTGGTCTTGAACGATCTGGGGAAGAAGCATCCTTCGATTTTGGAGAGCAACTTTCAGTGCATTTTGTCCAAACTGCACTCCAAGTTCGCCATGACTCGAGTGCGCACCTTCCGTTGCGTGAAGGACATCATTCTGTCGGGCAATATAAAGCTAAAAGGGTCCATTCTTATATCCATGCTGGCATCTCTGGTGGACGAGAGCGCTGAGGTGGCCCGCGAGGCAGATGCCTTCTTCATTCGCTACAGGAGATTGTACCAGAAGAACTTGTTTGAACATTGCCTTAAGGAGTGTCCCTTTGACTTGAATGGCCTGGCTAGCTTAAGAGGAGTGAGAATGGGCACCAACTACAGATCTCCGCTAATGGGTGGAGAAATGTTAAGGAATCGTCGGTTGCTATATAATCATATAATGTCCTCGGTGGAGGAGAACACACTCTTGCATTACTTTGGTCAACTCAAGCTGTTGGCAGGTGCGTCTGCCGGTATTATATAATTTATTATTTACAAATTTACATTTATTTTGTAGAAAAAACCAAGGACCAAGCCTTTGTCAACACTCCTGGCGCTATGGCAGTGGTCCAGGATATGCTCTTCATCATGCGTCGCATTTGTTTTCTCACCAAAGGCAAGGGCAAAGAGAAGAGCACGCGAGGCGAGGGCGATCAAAACGACGAGGCTGGAGAGGATGAGCCAGTAGAGGCACCACCAGCGCCGTCACCCAGCCCAGGACCAAGTACTTCAACAGGAAAAGGAACTGGCAGGGGCAGGGCAAAAAAGGCAGACTTATCAGAGGAACCAGTGAGTTTTTATAAGAAATTAATTAATGAAAGTCTCTCCAACTATGATTTCTTCTTCCCTGACAGCTCAAACAATTGGAACGTTGCCTTCGCTACGTCGAAGAAACCCATCGTAACCTTAAATCCGTAATGAACAACGAACTGAAGCATTCTTTTGACAATTTCTGCCGCGCTCTGGCCATGAGGTTTCCTAATTACATTGACTTTGCCCAGCCGGCACATTTTTGGCAAAAGTACCGATCTGGAAAAGGTCCAAAAGAACACAATAAGAAGCGACGACGCTTGACTGACATCGATGAGGACGAGGACGAAGATGACACTGTAGAGGAAGACAGTGATAACGAGATGCCGCTGGAACGGCATAAATCCACACCAGCAGCGGGAGCGCGATTAAGGCAAAGGACAACGAGCTGCGATATGCTTGTTACGGAGCTGATCTTCCAGCCGCCCGATTGGTAGCCTCCTCACCCGAGAAAGTTTTGTAAATATGGCTACATTTTTGGTTTATTAATATTAATATCTTTATTGTTTCAATTGACTGAAATTACAATTTAAAGTTACAAATTAAACATTTTTTCTGAGACTTCCTTGAAGCAGTTTCCGAATTCAATGACGGCAAGACGGCCCACCTGATTGGGGTTTAATCCAAGCTTCTCAGCCTCCGTACCCTGAATGAGGGAGCATATTAATTGTGCTTCATTGATTTCCGGAACAAAGAGATTGTGGGTCTCGTGGAAATCTGTATCCGGCGGCTCCGCTGCCATTGGCTCCACTTCAGGATCCTGAGGATTCATGGGAATATCCGGAGTTTCCGGAATCTCTTCGATTTCAGAGTCTCCCATCGGTAACAAATGCGGGGGCACTGTGGATACCTGTTGGAGGACAATATTGTAGGTTTCCGGAGCCATGCGAATGACATTTAACGGTGCCATTGCCTTAGGTTGCTTGACCGGCATAATGGTAATGGGTGTGGAATGGTTGGAACCCGGCTTTACTGGGATTTTAATTCCCTCTTTGGCAGCCGCTGCCGCTGCCTTGGCACTCATGGCAGCCGCTCGATCCCTCTTCACGACACTGGAGTTCCTGGATGGGGTGCGTGGCTCCACAGCCATTCGCTCCTCGGTGTTCCGGCAGCCTGGTAAAGAATGCGATTTGAAATTCTGATTGAATTGAGTCTGGGAGATTAACTCACCGACGCAGCGACAGAACTGAGTGCAAATCATCATCGATTGATAGCAATCGCAGTAGTTTTTGATGCATTGCGACCGCTTGCAGCAGCATCCTTTAGCTGCCGGTTGGACGCGACCCTTGCCCTTGGCTGAAGTTCTTTTCGGGGTTTGTTCCATGTCTTTAAATTATACTCTTATTTTTTGCAGTAATAAATTCTTGTACAGTTTACGTTTTGATAGCTTTTTTGATTCTGTTTTTTCTGTTTGACAGTCCGTCAAAATCAATCACAAAAGCAAACTAGTGTTGCTTATTGCCTTCAAATATAATTCAATTCTAAAATAAAGAAAATTACTTATTGTTTGTTTTAGCACTAAACTATTAAAGCTTAGATAAATTATTCATTTATTTATTATTCATGGTAATAAAGTTAAAATTTGTTCATGTACCAATCGTTCAACAAGTGTTTAAGTTTAGTTTATATCCTTTATAACATACGATAATTTCCTTTGGTGTCTACATAATATGGCATGGCATTAAGTTATGATATATTGTTCTCCTCTATATGTCCTACAATAATTGAAAGCTAAGTAGTATTATAGATTTAATAAAAAAAGTACGTCTGGCTCTAGAATTACTCATTTAATTGATATCAAATTTAATTGCTTTCTTTGCGTTTTTATTTTTTGACTTTGTCGGGGGTTTTATGCAGGAAATGTTAAAGTTCTTTGCTTATTTTCAACACTTTTATGAATTTCCATCAAAGAAACCCCGACATTATGATGATTATCAAAATCATTCCCTTGATTTTTTCGAATTATTCTGAATTTTTATAAAATATCACTATCAAAAAACGATATATATATATATATATATGTATCTATATAATATATAGGTAGTGTATATATATGTGTAGCAGAAGACTCTCGTTAACCGTAGAAAGTAATTGTGTATGGCCTGCAATTGTTGCTATTGCTTCTCTAAAGTAACTAGGATTATCTCCTCCGTTTTTGGAAGTTGCACCGCCTAGCAAATAGTCCCATTCAGCAGCTCGTAGCAGTTCTGGGGCGATGCCGGTGCAGCTGCTGCTGCCGCCTCTTGGCGCGTCTTCAGAAAATTACCCACCCAGTGGGCCGTGAGATCGAGATATTTGGTTCGGGAGCCAGGGTTATAGTCCAGGAAACCGGCACGGGGCATAACCTCCTCGATTTGGCTGCCATCGGGCCAGTTGTTGTAGCTGGCAATGTTTATAAAGCCCACATGGTTCAGGATGGCAGTTCGCCAAGCCACTCCATAGTACTGTGGATATAGAAAGTCACGTTGAGTTCTAGGAGCTGATAGAGAGATGCCTGAATTCACCCTTCCATTGCTGCGATGCCGCTGTATATCGCCATGTCTCGGAAATTTGTTTCTCTCCGCAAATCCTGGACCCACTGTCGGCACGAATAGCATCTTATACGATAAAGCAAATGACTTCAGATAAGACCAGTTCTTCCAGGTGCTAGCAAAGACAGCGCCATTGCTGGGCAGCTTACTGTAGAAGCCATCGAAACACAACCGTCGCAGGACATCCGCATGACTCTTGAGTCTAAATGCAAGAGAATACAATAATTGATCAATAAGAAAGCAATTCTTCTGTTATACCTTATGTGTCCAATAAAGAAGGCATCCAGAACCCTTCGCAATCCGTCTGGTTCCACCAGCGAAGGCGTTCGGCACAGCAGCCTGCCCAGGCTATCACTCAATTTGTAGGCATTGCTTACGTAAAGCACTGGAAGGGAGACACCCCTCGACTGACTCCACACCCTGTAGAAGCCGGGAAGACTCGCATACGAGGAGATCTCCTGCAGCTGCTGCCGCACATACTCCACGCTTTGGTTGCTAGCAGCACTCAATTCGAAGGTCACGCTGAGATTGTGCTGCGGCGCTAGTTCCAGTATTTGATGTATCAGCGTCGCCTCCGTTGCTTTGCCTCCAGTGAAGCTCAGGATGAGCACACCCACGCCACAGCTCCGAATATTCTCAAAGTGCTGGGAGAGCAGGGAGTTACTGGGCTTGTATAAACCAAGAGCTGGATAGAAGGCCGTGTTGAGGATTCGGACTGGTCGTGGCGTCGTAAGAGGCACATCGTTCGGGTGCTCTGCAGGCGGCGGAGGCGGTTTCTTGGACTTGTACCAGGGCACTGGGGCGGTGTAGAAAATGTGCACAGCTGTGGTCACCACATCCAAGGTGGTCCTTGACTAAGAGATAGATGTAATGTGGTGATAAACATAGTAAAAATTAAATTTTTTCAAGTTTTTATTACCGCTTGCTCCGCCTCATGGTCCCTTTGCTGCTGCTGCTTCATCAGATCCATCTTGCTTTGGATGATGCGCGCCTTGATCTTCTGCTCATCATACTTTTCGGGCACAATCACTCCGCCGCGGTCTCGTTGTGGCTGGAGTAGTGATACAGACGCCGCTGCCACCGCTGGTTTCTCCGGCGTCTTATCCCCCCCACCGGGCCTGTAGGCACGGGCAATGAATCGCTCGTCCAGCAGCAATTCGATGGCCGCATTGCGTCCAGTGGAGCCTAGCACTATGATGGTGATGACCAGCAAGCCGATGATGGCAAACAGAAGCAGGATCTTGACCTTACGTCGCGTTTTCACATACTTTTTCAGCAGCATTTTCGCACGTGTGCATTTTCTTACATTGTTTTTTCCGCCTCCTGTTTTTCCACCTCCTTTTGGGGCAACCCCTACGACCCCTTCTCCTTCATCCGTTACAATGCAGCTGCCGGAAGCTCAAAGCCATTGCGCATGTCCTGAAACGGACACACTAAACTATCAGCGGGTGTTCCGGATTACCGAATCGGCAGAAAAACTCACAAAATAAATCAATGTGTACGGTTTAAGAGAGATCCTTAAATTAAGGCAGTTTTTTAAGGTTTATTGGGATAAGTTATCGGCTTAATCTTATAACGTGCGTTAATATAGTTTGGTAATAAGTAAAAATAAATATTACTTGTTAAATCCATTCCCATATTAATAGCATATAATATTCTTCATCGACTTTTGTACGTCAACACATTGTCTGAATGTTTTTTATTTAGTAATAAAGTGGGATTGTTTATAAAAGATTTGTTTGTGTGGTTGGTATCTATTCGAAGTGCATTCTTGTCGGCTTCCCAACATACACCTTCGAGCTCTAGCGTCCCTCAACTGAAAAGTAAATAAAAAATTATGGAAATTAAAAGTTATTCGTATAAATACACGCTACTCGAAACTCACTGTAAGTGGACAGATCAATTTCAGCCGGCAGCTCGCTAATGTTCACATCGAATCGATCCTGTACTTCGTTAAGTATCTTGGCATCGTTCTCGTCCGAAACAAAGGTGATGGCTAATCCCTTGGTGCCAAAGCGTCCAGCACGGGCCACGCGATGCAAGTAGGTGTCCGAGTCCTCGGGCATATCATAGTTGAATACAATGTTCACGCGCTCAATGTCCATGCCGCGACCAAAGAGGTTGGTGGCCACCAAAATGCGCTTCTGGAAATCCTTGAACTGCTGATAGCGGTTCAAACGCTCCTCCTGGTTCATGCCGCGATGGATACCAATGGCAGGGAAGTTCTGTTCTGTCAGTAGCTGGGCCAAGGCCGTGCAGCGCTGCACCGACTTGACGAAGATTACCACCTGAAATGAGATGATAATGGTAACATTACGCTAGCCTTAAAAGCAGTTTGTCTTACCTGGTTAAATTCAAGCACATCAAGAAGTTCGAAAAGCTTCTTGTTCTTCTCATTCTCCTTCAGGTTGACATAGTGCTGCTGCAGTCCATGCAACGTCAACTTGGCCTCATCGTCCACGTACACCTCCATGGGCTAAATATATCAAAAATAGAATGGGGTCAAATTTTAAACGGGGGGAAAGCAGGAATTTAACTAAACCTAGGCTCGCCTCGGAACATACAACAATATGTTTAGAATTTTCTACATACGGCCACGCTACCACCACATCTCATCAACTAGACTCTCTCCGAACTGCTCTCGAGGATCGAGGAGGATCAACAAACGCTCCAACAAGGGTGCGGATACAGGTGAGGATTCGCTTTGCATCAGCCAGGTAGGCGACGTTGCTTTTTTTCAGCTTTTCGTTGATTTATTTCATGATTTCTGTACCGGAATGTTTCAACGGGTTGTTAAATCACTTAGATTACAATTTATTGGCTCAGCGGTTAGAAGTAGTTTATGCTTTCGCTTCGGTTTATGTTTAACGCGTTTAACCATTTAGAAAATGGTGTCTGGCAGTCATCAACTAACGCGTATTCGATTCGATTTAAGCTCGCGCAGAGCTGTCTGACGTTTTCGGGTTCACACGATTAACCATTTGCAAGATGCTGGTTGGCTTATTACATGGAAATTGAGGTCAGTAAATCGACATCGGAAATAATGACTAATTGTCGTGATAGCGGTGGATGCGAGGTGAAGAATTACGAGCATTTTTGTTATAATCACGTTGATATTTACATCTTGCATGAACTTTTTGCAAACGGGACGAATGTCCTTGCTCAATGTGGCAGAGAACATCATCACTTGCTTTCCGTGCGGTGTGCTACGGAAAATCTCTTGAACGTCACGACGCATATCTAGAATTTCAGATTTTGAGAATTAGATGTGATTTTTCAACGGTTAATGGGCGCTAGGAAAACCTACCCAGCTGCTCCAACATCTTGTCGCATTCGTCCAGAACAAAGTGCTTCAAATGCTTCAGATTGAGTTTCTTGTTACGTATCAGGGCTAGAATACGGCCGGGTGTTCCCACCACAATGTGCGGAGTGCCACTTTTGAGAGTCTCCTCGTCCTTTTGAATGGCAAGACCACCAAAGAACACGGCAACCTGCAAGCATAATAAATAATAAAGGTGGTTAGTTGATCGTAAATACTAATCAAATCTCAGTCCCAACAATGAAGTTTTATCCTAAAATAATCCATAGACTCACCTTAACTGTTGGCATGTACTTGGAGAAGCGCTCATACTCCTTGCTGATCTGGAAGGCCAGCTCACGGGTGTGGCACATGACCAAAACATGACAGGTGTTGTTGTCCGACGGCTCCAGCTGCTGGAGTGTGGCCAGCACGAAGACAGCGGTCTTGCCCATACCGGACTTGGCCTGGCAGAGGATGTCCATGCCCAAGACGGCCTGCGGAATGCACTCGTGCTGAACTGCAATCACAGAGCGTTAGTAAGGAGACTGTACCCGCGATCACCTCTCTGTACTCACCCTCCGAGGGATGCTCGAAACCGCAGTCAACAATAGCACGGAGGATCTCCGGCTTGAGCAGGAAGTCACGGAAGCCGGAACTGTGGATGGACACATAGGTGCCCTTGACGTCCTTCTTGGGCGCCTCCTGTGTCTCCACCGCAGTGGTCTCGGTCTGCTCCTCATCCTCGTAGTCGAGAAGATCGTCGTTGTCTGCCATTTTTGTGCTGTTTGGCTGTAGTTACCTAGAGACTCTTACTGTAAATACAAGTGTAAAAGCTGCGGAGGAAATGGGAACGCGTGAGTGCGAGTTACATTTACATGTGTAAAGCTGAAAATGCGCGCAGAAAAAAATAGCCGGTGCCGGCGTACCCTCCGCCATTTTGTTTTCTTCACCACACCGGTTTGCATGTATTTCGAGAAAACACGAAATATGAATCATGCACCATTGTTTTTGCAACGTACATAAGTGCGCAAATGTGAAACCTACCTTTTGCACACGTTAGTCGCTTTAAAATAAAACTTTTAACGCGATTTCAGCAAAAATTTATACACCAGCGTGACGTACAAGC
Source organism: Drosophila mayri (assembly GCA_008042485.1). NCBI lineage: Eukaryota > Metazoa > Arthropoda > Insecta > Diptera > Drosophilidae > Drosophila > Drosophila mayri. Next base: position 917 of record VNJN01007279.1, on the reverse strand, counting down.
AAAAAATTTTCCAAGAGTGACCAATCGATGTTTCCAGAAATGGCGGTGCATACATTTTTGACATCGATAAGCAGTGGTGCTGGTCCCATTAAATTATCATCGATGTTTTTCATCGTGACCTATAGTTCCGTAGTTATCGACTATTTTAATCCAGCGTCTGCCGCGTTTTTTGCAGCAAAATATTTAATTTAACAATTTGTGCATCCTTCGGTCGTTTGCAAAACACAGGTGAGTGGATCTGCTACTAGTACACCTTGAAGGTTTGTGGAAAAGACCCCCGAGCAACCGTAATAAGCCGCGGGAAAGCGGCCAAGCAATTTCACTCAAAATCGAAATACCCCCTGCCTGCCGCTGCGGGAAAATGCCGCAAATATTGAATTAAAACCGCCATATTGTCCAATTTCCTGGCCTCTATCGACAGATATTCTCGGGTTTTGCAGTGTAATTAATTAAAGATTAAGCTTAAGTTCGTATTAGGCATAGGCGACCGCGTCTTTTGCTCCACGCCCATAAACAAACGCCGCAAACTCACTCACTCCACCGCTTTTTCTTCGTCCGCTTTAGTACAGTCGCTTGAGTGGAAAGCCGCTTGCGTGTGTGCGTACGTGTGAGAGAGAGCGTGTGATAAACTCGTTCTGCTGCTGCTTCTGTTTTTGAGCGTTTTGTGTGTTTCCACTTTTTCCATTTCGGTTTCGTTTTCTGTTTCTGTTTGGAATTTTATCAGGCGGGTCGCACCAGCTCGTGGCGCAAAAATAACATATTTTAAAGTATCGAGGTCACCGCCACTCACGTGTTATTTGTTGATTTCTTTGCCCCCCACAAAAGCGTGAAAATGTCGAGCAAATCCCGACGTGCTGGCACCGCCACGCCGCAGCCCGGCAGCACCTCCACCCCGCGGGCGCCATCGGCGGGTCCGC
>VNJN01007278.1:0-88802 GCA_008042485.1 Drosophila mayri | reverse complement strand
CTTCACCAAATGATCTCCATTCGATCCCCAATATGCCCATAATCCGTGCATATGCGCACGACCTCTTAAAGCAGAGCTCTAGGAACTTGAATATTTGCTCCCCGTTTTTGTATGGAGCGGATCCAGAGGTTTGAGCACTGTTAGGCAATTTTCTCAAAAACTGTCGTTAGGACTTTAATGAAACTTTCTAGGGTAATACCTGAATAAGTGCTCTAAAACCTGGCATACCGTGCATTTGCGCACGACCTCTTTAGGGGGAGCAATCTCCAAAAAGGTGGAGCCTTGATTTTTCAAATGCGTATTTAAGGTACTTGCGATGCTCAACTTTTCCCAAACCCAAGAAAAACTATTAGTACATTTAATTCTCAACATGCTGGAAGTTTATTTGGATCAAATTAGTCGCTTATTTACAAAATAAATAAAAAATAAAAAATGTCTCCGTGTTCCATTTTCCCACCGTTCCGTTTCGACGCTAACTGACCGACGCTAATTTGACGCACATCAAATTTTAAACCGTCAAAAATTATCGGTAAGCAAAGTTTTAAAAGAATTGTTTAAAATTAAATAAAATAAGAAACCACCATTAAATGTTTATTTACTTAATGATTTGCAAGTACATTTATTAAGATACTCATTTATTTATCCCATTTTCAGGGGGTTTCTTTTGTTTTGCCGCCAGCCAGGAAATACTGCGTTTTGGTCCCGCGCATACGTTGGTTACACTGCGTGTGACATTGAGTTGACATTTTGCTTTAGTTTTAATTATAATTACAATTTATCCGCCAAGTAAGTGACCCCGAAAAAGGCACAGAATTCCGCACGGTGCAGCAGTGCGCGCCACTCCACCGACAAGTCCCTTGGAGTATGAGCGGCTGCAGCGGATTCTAGGCATACTTTTATCGTGGGGTGAATAGGTGATTTGACGAACAGCTTGATTGGGTATATTGGGGGGCAACGCCGAAGCCGAAGCCACTGCCTCCTCCTTCTACCCCTGCATCACCGAAGAGCCACCACAACAAACGATCCGATCCGATCCGACATTATGTAAGTGAGCGTGCCGCCGCGCTGCGCCGTGCGTTGCGTTTGGAGTAAACAAGAGGCACAACAAGCTCTAGAAGCTTTTGAATACCCTTGGCCACTTATTGTTCCTAATGGCAGCATTGTACATTTCTCAGACAAACTGACGGGGAAAGGAGCCACTTCCACAGCCGCCATGCGTTCACGTAGCAATTCGGGCGTCCGCCTGGACTACTATCAGCGTATCGTTCACCGGCTGATTTTGGCCCACCAGGAGCCCGTCACCGGCCTCTTTCCCGCCTCCAATGTAAATTCGCACGCCTGGATCCGCGACAATGTCTACTGCATCCTGGCCGTGTGGGGCCTTTCGATGGCGTACAAGAAAATCGCCGATCAGGACGAGGATCGCGCCAAGTGCTATGAGCTGGAACAGAGCTGTGTCAAGCTGATGCGTGGCCTCCTAATGGCCATGATGAACCAAAAGGACAAGGTGGAGAAGTTCAAGATGACGCAAAGTCCCTACGATTCCCTCCACGCCAAATATTCAAGCAAGAACGGCCTGCCCGTTGTGGGGGACAATGAGTGGGGCCATCTGCAGATCGATGCTGTTTCGCTGTATCTACTGATCCTGGCCCAGATGACTGCCTCCGGGTTACAAATTGTATTCTCCTTGGACGAAGTGTCTTTCATCCAGAATCTAGTGTTTTACATAGAGTCGGCGTATTCTATTCCCGATTATGGCATCTGGGAGCGTGGCGACAAGACCAACCATGGTGCGTAATCCTTTAATCCTGCCGAAAAGAGAACAGAAAAATAAGTAAGAATTTGTTTACTCTTGCCAGGTGAACCGGAGCTGAATGCCAGCTCAATTGGCATGGCCAAGGCTGCTCTGGAGGCCATGAACGAGTTAGATCTGTTCGGAGCACGCGGCGGCCCAGCCAGTGTCATTCATGTGCTGGCTGACGAGGCGCACAAATGCCAGGCGGTGCTCCAGTCGATGCTACCGCGCGAGTCCAACAGCAAGGAATTGGATTCCGGATTGCTATGCGTCATCGGCTTCCCAGCGTTTGCCGTGGACGACGCCCAGCTCATACACAACACAAAGGACGCCATCCTGTCCCGATTGCAGGGAAAGTATGGCTGCAAGAGGTTCCTGCGCGACGGATACCGCACCCCGAAGGAGGATCCGTCGCGTCTCTACTACGAGCGCTGGGAGCTGCGCATGTTCGAGAACATTGAGTGCGAATGGCCGCTGTTCTACTGCTACTTGATCCTGTTCCATGCCTTCCAGAGCGACAAGCGGTCGGTGCAGGAGTATGCCGATCGTTTGGAGAAGATAATGGTGCGCTCGGAGGATGGCATACTGCTCGTCCCCGAGAGCTATGCCGTGCCGCAGGATCTGGTTGGGTTTGAGTACCAAAAGCCGGGCTCACAGGCCCGTGAAGTGGTCGGTCGTTGTCCCTTCCTCTGGGGCCAGTCACTCTTCATTCTCGGCCGGCTGCTGCAAGAGGTGAGCATTCCTTTTTGTTATAATTTCTGAAATTTTGTATGATTTCGAAAATGATGCAGGGTTTCCTGGCTGTTGGCGAGCTGGATCCACTCAATCGCCGCCTGGGGGCGCAAAAGAAGCCCGATGTTGTCGTTCAGGTAGTGATTATAGCCGAGGATAACGAGATCCGGGACAAGCTGGCCGAGCATGATCTGCATGTCCAGACAATCGCCGAGGTAGCACCCATTGAGGTGCAGCCAGCACGAGTTTTAAGCCATTTGTACACGTACCTTGGGCGCAACCGGAAGCTGGGATTAAGCGGCAGGAAGTCGCGCGACGTTGGCATTCTTAGTACCAGTAAGCTGTACTCGCTAAAGGATCGCATATTTGCGTTTACGCCGCAGGTGAGTGATTGCATTCCGGCTCCCGAATCCTGGCCACCTCTAATTCCTGAAATATCCCCCTAAAAATATTCCCTTGTCTTTTTCTCGTTCTGTTTTTACACTGTTTTTATTGAATTCCATTTATTGGGATGCAAACAGATGAAATGAAAGTCGAAATTTGAAGTTGTGATATTTTGTCGATATTTAAAAGTTTAATTAATCAAAGTCTATGAAATTTGTGTGAATTCTTTTGGAATTCTGAAATATTTAACAGCCGTTTCATCCGTTTGCATCCCCAGAAACTTTTATTGAAATAACTTATGATTTATATTACGTCGTTTATCAGTTCGCCGACCTGTCGCGCTTCTATATTGCCTCCGATAACGAACTAATGATCGACATCCTCAAGGGCGAGATCAATTTCCTCAAGTCCGCTTGGGATCTACTGGGTCGTCCGCTGGTCACCCTCGTGCTGAAGCGCATCCATCTAGGTCGGTCCACCGAGAGGGAGAGATAGAGAGAGAGGGAGACCCTCCTAAAGTCCCTTACTCTTCCACTCCATTAGCCTCTACTTTTTTGTTTGTTTATTTAAATTGCTAATTTACCGCCTCTTCTTTTATTGTCTGTGCGGGTTCTCTTTCTGTGTTGATTTTTGATTTGATTAATTTGCAAGGGTTTGCTTTTTTTGGTATTGGTCATGTTTTTTTTTTTATTATCAATTAATTGACACTCGCACACACGACACGACAAAACGCACACACATATGCACCATTCCACTTAAGTTTTTAACTCTCGTTTGGCAATTTATTTAATTGGTTGCTCAAAATACAATACTCCCTAAAAATAGCCACATTGAACTTTGATAACCTAGTTATATGTCTCCCTTAACCCCCTTGGTTTGGGTTTCCCAATGCAAGGATTTCATAATGACGCAAGCTTAATTGCTATTTTAACTAACTTTGATATTGTGAGCAACTTAATTTTATAAATTTTCCAAGAACTCCTTAGTTTCCATTAGATTTTAGTTACCTTTAGTTTTGGTTGTGGACCCCCACTTACGCACTTTCTATTTTATAAACTATTCTATACAGAAAACCTAACACACACTGTACTTTATTTTATTATTTATTTAATATCCCTATATACTTTTAGCAAACTGTAGTTTTAGTTTTTAGTTAATGTATATTATATACTGCATTTCTCAATGCTCTGCTCCGGGACCTTTATAGCCTTAAATATTCCCCCTTTCAAATTCTTCCCAAATTCCCAAAAAATTGGCCAATTAAATCAAAATGTTTTTAGATAATTGAAAGCGAAAAAAAAGAAAATCAAAAATCTTTCTCTTCTTTATTTTATCCAAACATCAAAACCATATTTTTATTCACAAATATTGCAACCAACAAACAACAAATTCAACAACAACAACTACAACACATACAACACACAGCATATCGACTATGAAGAATATTATACAACACGCGATCCCGATTTGCTTGCCAGCAATTTTACCACAAATTTAGCATTCTTGACCAACAATTGGCGTCACATGTTGGGCAGGCCGACAATCACACTAATGGCAACCCACTATATGCTAGGTAACTACCCAATAAAAAAAAATCCCCAAATTATAGCGAACAACCGAGTTTGATTTCTGCATCCTCAAACCCACACTTTCCCCCTTCCCGCCACACACTCTGCACCAAAGCCAACTCCTGATTATTATTTCGCGAGTCCACGGCACACTCTATATACTTACTATATATATATATATATGCGAATTACCCAACACACTCACATATCGAAGCCAACAAACCAGAATGATATGCAAATGCAATCAGTGATCCTGTGGCCTGTGGTCCCCTTTCCTGCGCTTGTGTTTGCTTAATGAATGGCCGCCTGCTCTCTTCTTCCCTTTAATTTTCCTGTTTCTTCAGTGTATATATATAAACCTATACTATGACCTAGGTATATGCCCTGTCTTTTAGCAAAGAAACTAAAAAAGTAATTAAGAAATTCCTCAAAGAGTTAGGATACCCGTTATCAGTGAACCTAAGCCGAAACTATCTCAAAATTTTGGTAGTCTTGCTACATTTTCACACACGAATTAAAAAAAAAAAGTTCATTTAAGGACAAAAACCTCAAGACATATATTATACCCTTTGACGATATTTTTTAATAATTATTATTATAATATTTCATCGTGAAAGGCTCGCCTATGATCCTTTTTCGAGTTATCCTGCCTCAAACTAATCTCAAACAATAACTGTCTCTCAAAGCTGGATTTTGTATAGCTTTAAATATTTACAAAATGTAAGTTTTTAGGTTGCGTTATAATTATAAATTCAGATTTTCAATTTATTTTCTAAAAATGTAAATTTCCCAACAATAAAAGTTCAATAAATAGGTTCTAATAGGGCTAAAGAAATGTATTTAAAATACATTAATTAGTTGATCTAACTTACAAAAAAAAAACCCCCTCTATGTTGCTAATTGCTGTAATTAAAAACAAGGAAACACTGGCTAATCCTTGTGGCTGTGGCTTGGCTTGTGACTAAAACCAAAAACAAAACTATATAATTGCCGAGTTGGTGCTGGAAACTCTGTGTGCTGCTGTGTAAATAAACGCATATTTCGCATATTATTACTTTTTGTGACTAACTAAATCGTAGCTATTAAGAGACGCTGTGCCTAATCCCATCACTCCCCAGCATTATCCCAATTCATACTGTGTACCCATCATTAATCGAAGCCAAAGAAGAGTTATTGTAAGCTAACAAAATCCATTTGGGTGCTGTCACAGATCAGGACAAGATACCGCTGGCCATGATCCAGACGATGAGGAAACTCAAGTCGGGCTACATCAACGGCACACGCGTGATGCTGGGCAGCCTAAAGGACTTCCTCAACACCTCCGCCATCACGGACCTGAGCTTCTTGGGCAGCACGGAGGATGGCTATCCGGATCGCCTGCATCCCGATGTTCAGACCTATCTAGATGAGCATCTCCTCAGGTCGTTTAGCAATCGCAGCACCATGAATCTGCGGGGCGGCCAACTGCGTCCCCGGACCCTGCGGCGTCGCATGTCCTGCAAGGGGGCAATCAAGAAGACGCGCTCCATCAATGTGGATTGTGAGTACATTTACCTTAATTATTCCTACAGATTTTTAAGTAATTTTTATATCTCCCTTGGCAGCTGACAACCTGGGCATGGAGGGACCCTCGCCACTCACCGAACGCCGCCTGTCCTCGATTGTGCCGCCGCCCTGGCTGCAGCCCAACAAGCAGAGCCATGTCAGCATCTTTGCCACAACACCGGAGGAGGGACCCAGCTCGCCCAGACAGCTGGGCCATGAGCTATCCGTCCGGGAGAACATATATCCCGTAGATCCGCATAACAGTACTAGATCGGCGATCGATAGGCGCAGCGAGTTTGTCCGCCAGCAGGAGAGTAAGTTTTATGTCAATTTTAAAGTTTTAGATTTGTTTTTTTCTTTTGATTCAAGTGTCAAGTTGTTTTATTATATTTAAATTTATTTAAATATTATTACCTGCTCTGATTATCTTTTAGAAGCCTCTTGTTGTATCAGTTGTATAAAAGTTGTTGAAAATCAGAAACTTGTACAACATTTTTAGCTAGCTTTTAACTTTTGTTAATTTTATTTGTTTGCTTTTATCTTCTTTTTCATTTCATTTCCATTATTATTATTACCATCGTATTGGCAATACGATCCTTGATTAGTAACAGTGCCAAAAATTCTCATCCAACGCCATCGTGCCGACACAAACTTTGCGGACACAGAGGTCGAGGAGCTGATCGCAATGCTGCGCGAAACGGAGAATCTCGAAGAGCAGGGCGACATCCTGCAGTACCTGGTGGATACCCAGGGTCTGGACTTTAATACAGGTGAGAAATATGTTTGAGATTAACCAAAGAATCGAGACCATTTCCCTAGGCCTATGTTTAGGTATGACGAAGCTTGCAGCGCTTTAAATGCTTTCTTAGTTAGGCGTTTCTTTTATTTATGCAACGCTCGGTTTTGATAGCACTTCGGTGGGAAATATTTACAACAAACACCTGAACATACACACACACTTTAAACACAAAAAATACACCAAAAATAAACACATGCACATGCCAAGCATACACGCAGAACACACGCTCGACACAACTGTTAACCGGTGATTATATGCAGTTTGGGTTTATATAATATTTTCGGGCACAAATATAATTGTTTAACAATAAAGAGCTGTATATTGTTTGGTTATTACGATTATACCTAAGGTTAACTTATAGCCGGGTTGTTTATTGGTTTTATATTTTTGAAAGTGAAATATTGGCTTTACACTTAATCAGGGATTAAATTAAATTAAATTAAATTAATTTTTGCCAGTTTATGTATGTAAAATTAACGTTTAGCCAAAGGTAATTGATTTCATTTGATTAGAGTCATATCTAAGGGTATAAAAATTATTGTAACATTAAATTTTCCTCAAAGTGTAAGCAAATGAAATATCCAAATATCCAAATGATTTGTCAATGTCCTTAACAAAGCCGAAATACGCCATTATTCAAACATTATTCTTTTGCATCTCTCGTTCTCCCATTACGTTGTTGTTGACCCGTGTTTTCTTGTCGTCCGTCCCGGTCCCGTACATCGTGTGTGTTCCGTGCTCCGTAATGACAGCTGGACTGGGATTCAAGAATAAGTCCGATGATAGCGCCAACGCTAACAATGCAGCTGCCGGTAAGTGTCGTCGATCCTGTGTCCCTATGTCGATAACTGTTGTTGTTTGGAGCTCCTGCGGATCTTTCCTCAACCCACTCTCCCTTAAACATCCTCTCTATCCCTTATCTATCCTCTCCTCCTGTGATCTCTGCAACTTTTCCCATATTGATTGGCCAGCCATTGGAGTACTCCTTATTGTCGCCCATAACTGTGCTATGGTTTCCATATTCCATCGTTAATGATACTTATTCTTGTGTGATCAATCTGTGTAAAAAAAAAATACCACTGCATCCTTGCTTTGCTTTTAGCTGTGTTTTTTTTTATTTAAACATAATGATTTCATTGTGATTATTTTATTTATATTTTTTGTTAGAAATATTTTATTATTTAGTAATATAGATGAAATGGAATCATTTGTAAAAATATTATTAAATTTGATTTATCAAAATTTGAAATCTAGAAAAATGATTTATTTAACGTTAAAATATCGATGTTATAGAAAATATTTATGAAATTTGATTTATTAGTTTCTTTTTCCTCTTAGATTGTATTTTTTAAATAGAAATTTTCCTTTAAAAATTACCTAAGATTTGCTTTCATTATTTTCTGGCAAAACAATCATCTAATTACCAAGAACTCTTATTAAAAAATATATATGATATATAATATAATAGGTAATATCACCTCCTTATTTCTGCTTTAAGTTAACATAGCATTATTACCCGCACCTTTTTATAATTATTATTATTAATACTATTTCTTTGGCACAAACTCTTGTTTTAATCCTTTAACATTTTATTTTACTTTTTCCGCTCCTACCACGACGCATTTAATCTCACATGAAAAACACACAAACACACACATAAACACATCCTGGCATGTCCTGTGCGCTTGCTCGTCATTAAAACATTAACCCAACAAAATTTTAAAAAATATACAACACAAACTCCGATTCTTCCAAACAAACCGAAATCCTAACCCAAAACTAACCCGCAATAAATACCGAAAACCAAACAAAAATAAGAGCTCGACCAAGCGTTTATGGATGAAGTGGTGCTGGAACTGGCGGCTGGTGGTGGTGGTGGTGCTGCAGGTGGTACAGGTGCCACTTGTGCCGATGACCAGCAGGTCAAGCACAAGCCGGCGATTGCACGATTGCCCACTGTGATCATCGATGCCGCTACAATTCCAGCTGCGCTTAGCTCCGATCCGGATAATGCCAACACTAGCCACACCAGCGGCAGCAGCAACAGCAGCAGCGGCAGTAACCACCACAACAGCAGCAACATCAACAGCAATCCACCACTCGAAAATAACAACGATTCTTCCCAATCCGAAGGCATGCTGGAGGAGGGACGCGTGGTTACCGTCCGGGATCTGCTCAAGGGACTGTACGAGAAGGCTTGCCAGCAGAAGCTCTGGGGACTGGTCCGGCACACGGCCGGCATGCTGGGCAAGCGTGTGGAGGATCTGGCCAAGGCGGTAACGGATCTACTGGTGCGTCAGAAGCAGGTGACCGTTGGCATGCCGCCGAACAATGAGCACACCATCACGGCACCGCTGCCGGAAGTCGAGCTGCGACAACTGATCCATGATGTGAGTATCATTAATTGAAAAATATATATTTTATATTCATGGGTAATCCTTTCCTGTCCAGGCCTACGGCGACGATGAGAGTACAGCCATGCTGACACAAGAGCTGATGGTCTATCTGGCCATGTTCATTCGCACGGAGCCGCAGCTGTTCCACGAGATGCTGCGCCTGCGCGTGGGCCTCATCATCCAGGTAATGGCCAAGGAGCTGTCGCGCACACTCAACTGCGATGGCGAGGCGGCGTCGGAGCATTTACTTAACCTCTCGCCATTCGAGATGAAGAATCTCCTGTACCACATACTCAGCGGAAAGGAGTTTGCTGTTAGCAGCGGTATGTATATATCATAGATAAAATATAGCCCCCTGATCTCTCAGCAATTTCTCAACCATTATCTCTCAATATCGTTCTAGTGGCCCGTGGAAATCTTTCCATTGTTAGCTGCAAGAGCAGCCGCGTCAGCAAGAAGAGCCAAATCGGTTTGGGTGATCCCGAGGGCGAGGATGCCCTTATAGCCACCATTGACGACAGGCAGGGACAGTGGCTGCGTCGCCGGCGCCTTGATGGTGCCCTGAATCGTGTGCCACGTGATTTCTACTCCCGCGTTTGGACGGTTTTGGAGAAATGCCAGGGTCTGGCCATCGAGGGACGCGTCCTGCAGCAGAGTCTTACCCAGGAGATGACACCCGGCGAACTGAAGTTTGCCTTGGAAGTGGAGACGGCGCTTAACCAAATACCACAGCCCGAGTACAGGCAATTGGTGGTCGAGGCCCTTATGGTGCTGACCCTCGTTACCGAGCATAATATGGTGCCCACTCTTGGTGGGATTATCTACGTGGAGCATCTGGTGCACAAGGCCAATCAGTTGTTCCTCGAGGATCAGCGAAAGGTGCAGGGCGATGCCACCCTATGTTGTGCAAAGATTAAGGACGGAAAGGAGCAGCAGCAGGCCGCCTCCGGAATGCTACTTTGCGGCGGAGCCGCTTACATCTGTCAGCATCTATACGACAGGTAAGGACAGGACAGGACCCCTGATGACTTATACCCATTTTTCCTATAACTAATCCAATTTTTAAATAATTTCTTACAGTGCTCCCAGCGGCAGCTATGGAACCATGACCTACATGTCCCGAGCCGTGGCCCTCGTCCTGGACTGCGTGCCCAAGCACGGCGAGATGGAGTGTGCCATCTCCTAAATCGGCTGCGCTGTCTCCACTTAACAAAAAATGCCAATCTCCTTTGCAACTTTGGAAACACGTCCGTTACTCTCTCTCTCTTTCGTTCCCGCGCGTTATTGTTATTCTCTTTCTCATTCTCTCTGACCCCCTGAAGCCCAACGACGCCTCCGCCGCCTGTATATATTTATATATATATTTTGTTTCAAATCACATTTCGTTTAGTGTGTTTTTGTTTTGTTTTTTTTTCTTTTTTGTTTGACCCAAAATCGAGTTTCATTATCGTATTATCCACCCGAACCTCGAACACCATCCGAATTAGTAAGTCAACGCGCGCAGCAACGACGACACTCGATTTGTTTTAACTTTTATATATTAACTATAAAAGCTACTATTTTATATTATAACGTTTGGACTGTGAAGTTGAACGAACGCGCAGCAATATTTACAATAAAAATGTGTTTGCAATGTTTATTGAGTGCTTTTAATGGATGCAAAGGGAAAGGCAACCAAATATCAAACAAAACTATTGATAAACTCGAAACTTTAATAGTTTCCGACGTTCCTTTCTTTCTAAATTCTTAATTGGGAATGTTAGTGGCAGTTTTCTCAACTTATCTTAAGATCCAACTGGTGAAATGATAACAAATTTGTTGTAGTTTTGTTAAGCATAAATATATTACGATTTATTTATTTTCGTTTTAAGTTCTTTTTTTTTATTTGTTGTTTGTTTTTGTTTGCCCCTTTTTGTGGTCTTTGATTCACTTCGATGTTCGCATATCAAATGTTTACAAAGATTGTATTCATTTACAAGTTGCTTGCTTTGTTTAAGTGTGTGTTTTAGACATTTTTTAAATGTTTTCTTTGATCGCTCTTCCCCCCATCGAATCGGTACAAAAAGCTCGGCTTACGCAACAACATTATCAGTTTGTTTAACAATCGTAGAGATATTGGGAATTTTACACGAAAGAGACAAGTTTTGCGAGAAAGTCCATGCGATTTTTGTTGTTGTGTGTAATATAAATGCTAATGTGTGTTGTGGGTGTGTGTGGGGTGTGTGTTATTAGTGTGTGTAAAACAGAACGTCGTGTAAGATTAGCGATGATGTTAAACGAGAGTTTGTAATTAAAAAAAAAAAGGAAATAGGATCCTAGAACAAGAATACTTAAGCCGCTTAGCAATAGCCCCTGTCGGGCACACGCCGGCGTGGAGCGCACTTAATAATATTGTCCACGCGCAGGATCATCTCGGCAGCCTCAGAGGCGGACATCAGAACCTGACGCTTGACGGCAAAGGACTCGGTGATGCCCAGCTCGCGAACATCGGCCACCTTTCCCAGCTCCATGTCCAGACCCAGTTGATGTTTTCCCTGGGCGTGGCCGGCGCGCAGCTCAGAGATCAGCTGGGCGGAATCGTAGCCGGCATTGTCGGCAATGGCCGTGGGCAGAGATAGCAATGCACCTGTATGTTGAAAACGAGATTACCAAATTAATTCTATTTAACGTTTCAATTTAAAATGAACACTCACGTGCAAAGGCCTCGATGGCAATAGCCTCCTTGCCGGGCGTCTCGGCCGCCTTCTTCAGCACTGCGGTGGCCATCAGAGCCTCCGAGCAGCCGCCGCCGTAAATGATGCGAGACTCCTTGACGGTGGCCGCCAGCACGCAAAGGGCGTCGTGCAGCGAACGATCCGCCTCGTCCAGAATCTGTTGGGTGGCGCCGCGAATCACAATGGTGCAGGCCTCGCCCAGCTTGACGCCGCTGAAGCGCAGCAGCGTATCCTCACCAATCATCACCTGCTCGATGAGATCGCACTCGCCCAGCTTGACCATCGAGGGGTTCTCGAAGGTGGAGACAATCTCGCCGCCGGTGCAGTAGGCCAGGCGCTCGATGCCATCGAAATCGGCATGCTCAATGGACATGACTTTGGCATCGGCGAACAGCTGCTCCGGATAGTTGTAAATCAACTGGCGGTTGATGAAAACGTTGCAATCATGCTTCAGGATCTTGGCCACCTTTTCCTTCATCTTCTCCTTCTCGGCCATCTCCAAATCGGCGATCTTGGCCAGCGAATCAACCTTGATGCTGCTGCCAAAGACCTTGATCTTGTCTGTGTCCATGGGGGTGTTGGCAATCAGAATTTTGGCCTTTTCGATCTGCAGGGGGAGAAAGCAACACAAAATTAAAGGAATCTTCCATAAATTTTGAACTTCTAAGCTTAAAATGCACCGTCACAAGTCTATTTATTTGTTCTTTATCCCTGATCCTTCAGTGTTGATGAGCCTGTACATCAAACTCGTCAAAATGGCTGTGATATGAAATAAAATCCAACATAGCTCACAGTCATTTTGACGCGTTGAGGGACAGCGAAGCGCTGGTGGTTGAGGACACTATTTGGACACACACTTACTAGACTAAGCAAGGCTCAGGGTAGGACTTACGCGCTGTGGCTGGTGCACGCCGGGCTTCTTGTCCAGCAGGAAGCCCTCGTCGAGGAAGGAGTCTCCCAGAGTGCCGCCCGACTTCTTGATGATCTGTATGGACTTCAGTTCGCCGGATCCCTTCAGACGCAGCACAGCGTCCACTGCCAGGTTGGCAAAGAAATCCTTGTGCTGATGCAGGATCTTTGAGGAGAGCGTGGTGCGGGCAATGTTAAGTAGATCGTTCTTGAACTTCTCGTTGCTGGCCGAGTTGTCCTGGGCGGCGGCCGTGAGCGCCTCCAGAGCCACCTGAGTGGCCTGCCGCCAGCCGGCAACAATGATCTGAGGATGCAGCTTCTGCTCAACCAGTTTCTCTGCCTCACGCAGCAGCTCCGAGGCCAAAACGGTGACCGAAGTGGTGCCATCGCCAACCTCCTCGTCCTGGACACGCGACATGTCCACAAGAATCTTGGCAGCCGGATTGTCAACGCCCACGGCACGCAGAATAGTGGCACCATCGTTGGTCACCTCCACCTGGCCGGCATTGCGTCCGTTGGCAACCAGGATCTTGTCCATGCCCTTGGGACCCAGAGTGCTCTTCACCAGATCCCCGATGGCAATGGCGCCAATGAACGAGGACAAGCGGGCCATTTCGGCCTTCTCCTCCTGCGCCTCATTCTTGAGAACGCGCACGGGATTCAAGGACATCTCCTGCAAGGAAAAAGAACACCATTAATTGGAAATGTTTATTAATATTTCGATTATTTATAATAAGCTTCTTAACAAAAAATAAAGCTCATTACTTCTTGCTAATTTTAAGATTTTTTAGTGACACTTTTTCCACCTAGCAGATATAGAAGCCAACTGCCTGCACCGATATGGCATTTCTTTTCTGTTTTATTTTTGCGTGCACCCATATCGCCTCTACCTAACCCCCAAAAAATCGCAGCAAGAGAGCGGCGGCGGCGGTAGCGACGAGTGATTCATCCAATGGCTAGTGAAACAGCGTGGATTGCACATCTGGAATGTTCTTTTTGAAATATTGCCCCGATCTTGTCACCAAGGGTGCACGCAACAGAGGACCATCGGGAGATCCCGTGGCCACAAAGAGAACCTTCTGGAATCACGTGCAAGGCGTGCTGTTGTTCCGAGACTCCGGGAAGCTCGCTTTCCTCTAGGCGGCAGCAGCAGCAGGCAAATGGCCGCAGCACACACCCGGCAAATAAAAACGCCGAAATGCCTGCAATTATCAATGAAAAGCCGCCGAATTCACTTCACGCTGCTCGCCCACGCCGTAAATCACCGGAAAAGTGCAGTTCCTTAAGTTAAATTTACCATTTTCAATTTGTAATTAGTCGGTTTTTGATCACAGAATTCACGAATACCACACGGTTCCAACAAAAAGAAAATGGTGGAATTAGTGCCGCTGGAAACATCGATGCGTCGACCATCGAAGTTTTAGCGATGTTTTGTTGATATCGATTATCATTTAAGATTTGCGATATGTCTGCGCCAAGTTCACTTATTTTGTTTGTCCATCTAACAGCAAAATGTTAGATTCCATAAGCAAAACGATGTTTCTTTTTAGCTAACTTTAAAGAGGTCGTGATCTGCTGCTGATCAATAATATATATGGATTATAGGATAAATTGATTCGCCTGTTAATGCTGATCAATAATATATATGATTTATAGGGTCGCAAATGCCTCATTCGCTTCTACATGCCCCAAAAAAAGCCCAAGCTACCTTTTAATTTAAGATAAAAAAATAAATAAATTTACATAAACCATAACTTAGCCAAAAATGCTGTTATAAATTTTATAAATAAATTTATAACAGTTTATTACAGTTTTTAGTTGCTTGCTACTGCCTTCTGTTTGCCTGGTATCTGAAATCCCAAAATGATGAATTTGCTTAAAAGGAAACGATCCACTCTTGTTGTTATTTTGACATTTGTTTTTGTTTACCTTTTTTCTTGAAAATTTTTCAACTTGTGTAATTTGAGAGAGAGAGGTAACGGAAACGATACACTCTTCTGGTTATTTTGACATTTGGAAAGCTGCCGCTTTTGTTTATATTTTTTAATTTTTAAGCTATTAAAAACTAGCATAGCAAAGGTTTTCGAACTTATTTTAAGGTTTTTTTTTTGGCTGAGTAATGGTTTTTGTAAGCCTGGATTTTTCTTATATTTTTATATTTTTTTACCTTAAATTTAAAGGTAGCTTGGGCTTCTTGGGAGACCTGTGGTAGTAATGGAGACCCCAGAAATCATACATATATAAATAATAACATTATATAATTAATTAAACTAGTATATATAGCATGTAAACTAAACAAATTTTTATTAATTTTAATACAGACGCATCTACTGTTTTCCAATCCAAACGATGTGCTTATATTTTTGGGAGTTTTTTTTATTAAAGATAAATAAACCAAGAGTCATTTTTATTCAGACTCTCCCAATATTGCTATATAGCTAGATAAAACTGGCATAAGATTAAAAAAGACAGCGCATGTGCGGCCAGGCAACTAATTAAAGATTAAATTGAATTGCCGCCAGACAAATCGGCTATATAGGCTTTAATAAAATGGAAGCGTCACCTTCTCTGTCTTTCCCGCCAATAAATAAATAAAAATAAAATTATTCTGCAAGGCTTCTTTTTACATATGTAGCTACAGATTTTTTTACACCACCACCAATCAATATATTTGGTAACGATATACCATACCATAATCGCACTATATATGAAAATACAATAATCGATAGTCGTTTTTTGCAAAAAATTTGAAAAACAATAGTGCTTCGATGTTCCCATCGATCTTTGTCCATCTTTAGTTTCAGCACGAATAGCAACAATTGAGGAAAAATATTAAGTTTTCGGCGCATTTAAAAATATTTAGGAAAAGAGCGCTGCTAGGGTTTGGGACGGCAATTCAGAGAGGCGAAGAGAACCGGAAAAGCGCCAGCAAATCGGAAGGGACAGTGCATTGGCCAATATAATCGCTTCCGAGTCACCTGCGTGCCGTGTGCGAGTGTGTGTGCCTGTGCGTGCGTGCGTGCGTCGAGAGCTGCGGCTGTGTTAGTGCTTTGTTCTGCGAGCGTTTAGGAAATGGCCAAGAAAACCTACGATTTGCTCTTTAAACTGTTGCTGATCGGCGACTCGGGCGTGGGCAAGACCTGCATACTGTTCCGCTTCTCCGATGACGCCTTCACCTCCACGTTCATCTCGACCATAGGTAAGGGCAGCTAAGGAACGAAACGGACCCCTTCACGCATACACCTTTGCACGCACACATGTGCCGTTCGTCGGAGTTGTGTCAGCTGCTGCAGCGATGCCGACGCCGACGCGAAAGGCGGCAGCGGCAGTGGGAGCGACGGCCCGGGGCAAGGATATGTGCGTGTGTGTGCAATAGGGCGTGGCACTGCCTTATCGATGGATCGCCTACGCATACTCGAGCACTGAGCCAGTGTCCCTGTGGTGGGTGTATGTGTGTGTGTGTGTGCCGATCGCCTTTGGACTGTCATTGTTTTTGTTGCTGTAACCGCTGAACTACATGCATAGATAACGCACGAACACCGTTACGTGCAAACAGTTGTCATTCTCATCCGGATTCCAAGTTCCAAATTCCGGATGAATCACACACTGCTCCAATTCGGGCACCCATACACGCACAGCCTTGGACTCGTGACGTCATTGCCGCCGCTTCTAATGTTTGTTATTAAAAAGAAAAACAACTCTTTCTCTCCTTTCGCAGGCATCGATTTCAAAATTAAAACAGTGGAGCTGCGGGGCAAGAAGATCAAGCTTCAAATATGGGACACTGCCGGCCAGGAGCGATTCCACACGATAACCACCTCCTATTACCGCGGGGCGATGGGCATCATGCTCGTCTATGACATAACGAACGAAAAGAGCTTCGAGAATATAGTCAAATGGCTGCGGAACATAGACGAGGTGCGTACTCACTCTCTGTGTGATCGGAGCTCCTTTGTTAACTAACTGACCTCTTTTTGTGTTGCAGCATGCCAACGAGGATGTGGAGAAGATGATACTGGGCAACAAGTGCGACATGACAGACAAGCGGGTGGTGAACAAGGAGCGCGGCGAAGCGGTGAGCATTTGATTAAACATTGCCGGTTATGGATCAGCTTCTATTTGGTGGCAGCAGGGCTTAGAGCACATTACCAGTGCCTGTTGCTAGAACTTGACTTGGTTACCTTATCAAAATGTTCGTTATTTGCTCACCAAAAGTTTCCTGGGGTGAATCATGTAGCATTGATAGAATTCAAGTGATTAACCAACTAAAATGAGACACCGTTTTAAGGGAAAATGTATTATAAATTGAAGGAGGTAAACCTAAAAAAGAATTAGATTTGTATAAACATTTTAACGTATTTTCTTCAAGAAAGAACATTGCATTTTTTTATAAAATATCCCAAAACACATGACAATAGCAAACACTTTTGAGGTGTTTGCTCTAAGGTCAAATTGTTTAGAACGAGCTGTCGAGGCCGTTGACCGCTAATAAACTAGAAGCGACACAAAGCTGTTGTTAAAAGCTGACTTTACTCAGAAATTTCCGATTATCAATCCATTTAAGAATAGTCTTAATTGCCAGTATATAAACTATGTTTTTTAATGGGTTTATAACTTCTTTATGAGTGAAAACTAGTCTAGAATTTATAGTAAATATTTGAATTGATATACATTTTACATTCCAAGCCCAAAGTTTAACCAAGAATCAAGTGATTTTTTATTAGTAAAACCTTTGTTCGCTCTGATTGCTATCCAATGACAGCTAGTTTTGTTTTTGATCAATTTGTTTACACAATTTATAACACTTTCTGCTTGCTCTTTCTCTATTTATTTCTCGGAAATTGTAGATTGCCCGTGAACACGGCATTCGGTTTATGGAAACATCCGCCAAATCGAACATAAATATCGAGAGGGCGTTCTGCGAGCTTGCCGAGGCCATTCTGGATAAGACGTCGGGTCGCGAGTCTGCTGAAAATCCGGAGCGTGTGATCATCGATCGCCGGAACAACGAGAAGGCGCCGGGCTACAGCAAGTGCTGTGCGTAAAACTGCGTTAATGGCGCAAACGTGGAGCGTGGCTTGGCCCGGGCGTGCGCTTAGCTGTGCGGAGGAGGGAAGGCGAAGGCGAAGGCGGAGACGATGGCGGGGCAGAGCGGAGCGGATTGGATTTGGAATTGAAAATTGGAAATATAATTAGATCGAGGGAATCGGTTTCTGAAACTGCCCCTAAAGGGAAACGAAGCAATACAGCCAGGCACACATCAGCACTCGCACGGAGGGAACTACTTACTTACTACGAGGATAGCGGCAGATACGCAGATGGAACAAGCAACAGAAACAACCTACCTAAAGTTTAACGACAGATATTGTAATAACGAACATTTGGACGCCACTTTACAAGCAGCCGCCCCCTACGGGGTGGGTCATCAGATAAAATACGTTAGTTAGCGCACACGGATCGGGAGGAGCAACAGAATCGCATTTGAGTTAGCTAACGTCGACCGAAGATCGATTCCAGAGGCTACCTAGGATTCGGGAACCAAAACGAAAACGAAAACGCAAACGCAGACATAGACACAAGCAACTTTTATAACGTAACTTTTGATATATATACTTATATAGTAGATAGTCCTACGATTCCTGTGCTCAGCCGTACTTCGTTCGTTCGCGCACGCACTCCCCAACCGCCATCCACCAGCATAGGTATTGTTTTTGTTTTGTTTTGCGTTGCGTTGCGGCCTAGATATACATACCATATTATTCATCGGATAGTATATATAGTACATAATCCAAGCTAGCTAGCCACCGCTTGTTTTTCGATCCTCAGCCAGCGGAGAAGGGGGCCAGGGAATAGTAGTATTTAGTAGTAGGCGCTGGACACACTGCAGCCCACACATCCAGCCCAGAGTCAAAGTTGGAGCTGTTCCGAAATTGTTTTTTGATTATTGCCTATATATATATATATATTTATACATATATATATATCGATATATTGTACGATACTGCTGCATTGTTTATAAGTGCATCCATGTCTGTACTCACTTAATATCAAGCCGATGTGTCGCCTCCTCCTCCTCCTCCTCCTCCTGTCTCCTTGTAATTTTATTCTACATTTTTTTGTCATGTAATACTTTATTATTTGTAACTGTATATGGATTTAGTGTAGTTGTCCACACCAAATGATTTACCGATTAAAATATATAATGAACAACCTAAACCATGTCATATGTAAAGGAATGCGTCTTTATTTTGGGTGCATTGAGTGTGACTTGGGCACTCTTTCAATTAAATTGTGCAGAAAAGATATTTATAAAAGTATCCTTGGATCCCTTCATCTAACAACAACTAAGATTTGCAACAACATTGTATAAAAGCTGAGCTTGACAATCGTTAAGAAAACGAAACGCTTTGGAATGTATAAATTTAACAATTTAATTAGAGAATCTTGGGTATACAAAAATACAAAAATACATACATCCTGCGTCAGGTAAACAATTGCAAAATTCATTGCCGTATGTACATTCGATGCACTATTTGGCGGCAGTCCGATGAACACATTCTCCTGCTATCCAGGTGGAGATAACCCGCAGCTCGTCGTCCAGTATAATGAAATCGGCATCCGAGTCAAAGTCCAAAGTACCCTTTTGCTTCTCGATCTTCAGGCATTTGGCGGGATGCAAGGTGGCCGCTTCAATGGCATAGACAATGGAGCAATCTTGGGGAAAGAGGGACAAAAACGATGATGAAACGATGCTGCCAATCGGGAATTATCCAAATTACCAGTGGCCTTTTTGAAGATCCGCACACACTCGTCCATGGGTGCAATGCTGCCGCACAGTGTTTCCGTGCCTGCGATAAATGCCTTGCCCTGCTTGACCTCCAGCGGCAGCTGTCCAATGTGATGGACACCCTCCTCCAGGCCCAGGGCAGAGATGGCGTCCGTCACCAGAATGAGACCCTGTGGATGTGTACGGAAGGCAATCCTCAGTGCAGCCGGATGAGTGTGCACGCCGTCCGAGATAATGCCAAAGTACACGGTCCTGCCGTGCGGCACGGCATCCGAGGCGAGCAGCCCCACCAAGCCAGGATCTCGGTGGTGGAACGGCAGCATGGCGTTGAACAAGTGCGTGATTAGAGTGGCACCCTGCCGCACGGCCTGCTCGCCGTCGCTGAGGGAGGCCATCGAGTGGCCGAGGGACACGGTGATGCCGCGATCCACCAGCTGACCTATAACCTGTTCGTCCGCGACCTTCTCCGGTGCCAGGGTTAAGATCTTGATGCGCTCCAAGGAGCCATACATGCTCTCCAGCGTGCTCAGTCCCTGTGACTGTTGGGGAGGGAGAGATTTAAATGGAATTAGCTCAACAGGTGGAGTTCGAACTGCAATCAAGAGCTTGTTACCTTGTCTATTGTACGTATGCAGTTCTCTGGATGGGCGCCCTTCTTCTGCGGATTGATGAACGGGCCCTCGGCATGGATTCCCAGTATCCCGGCGCCATTCGGCACAGTTTTCGGTATGCGAGGCAATATGGTGTGATAGCTCTGGCTGGGCGAGGTCACCAGCGTGGGACAGAATGAGGTGACTCCGCTCTTGACCAGACCGCAGGCCACCTTCTCTACGCCCGCCTCGATGGTCTCAGTGTCGTAGGAGAAATCCACGCCATAGCCGCCTGCAAAGGGGACAGAATGATAGGGATTTTATAGTCAAATTCCTTCAATTTCGATTTCTATGTTCTATTTCGGTCAATGAACCAAACTAATTGATTTAATTAAGTTTTTTTTTCTATTTTAAACATCGATGGCCTCAAACTGTGAGTGGTTAATAAACAAAATAAAGTGGCTACTAGTTTATTTAGTTTGTGCGGAATTAGATAACTGGAAAGGCAAGGTAAATTAATAGGAAAAATTAATAAATACAAAATAAAAAATAAATAAACCTAATGCCCATTTATCTAGAAAAATAAATTCAATAATAACATATATTTAAATAATTTAAATGCTTCGATTGGGTGAATATTTTTACACAGAATTTGTGCAGTTGGGAATTCCTTTTATAAATGAAATATGAAATATAATAATATTAACTATATAATATTAAAATCATAATCTCTAAATTTTAAGTACTTTCGCGAATTTGCTTCCCCTAAAATCTCCATCGCGATGGTGGCCCCTTTGTTCGCTTATCTGCCTGGTGGCGGCCACCCGTGGCTAGGCCTCACTGTGCTCTACTACTCCCATTCTGGTTGAGCTGCTGCTTGGGCAGTTAAAGCCGCGATAAGATTAACCCTCGCCGCGATTACGAGTGCTCCATATGTGTGATCGCCCGCCAAGGGGTAAACATGAACCGAAACCGAGGCAGCAGGAGCAGCAATGACCTTGGCGATTGATTGAACGCAGCAAGGCGAAAGTGGAATTTAATGGGTCCAGATGTGGGTCGGAATCGAGATCGGGAAGCTCACTCACCGTTGATCTGGAGGTCAATGTAGCCTGGGGCGATGATGGCACCGCCGCAGTCCACACGGCGATGGGCCGTGGTCTGCTCGTCGAAGAATATGGGCTCCGGATTCACGATCCGGCCATCGCGCACCCACAGATCGTCGCGGATGAGCCGGTGGCCGCGCACCAGTCGGCAGTTGGTCAACTGCAGCAGGCGATGGCACTCCTTGGACTCGTCCTCACCAAAGCACATCCTCCGGTCGGCCATTCGGTGGGGTGGTACGGTCTGGTCGAGCTGGACTCGTAAATAAAAATAAATAAATGTAAACGAAAACAAGAAATAATAACGAACCCAAGGTGGAATTGGCAGACAGTGTTGGACAATCCATTTACGATTATTGGCAGTTGGTGAAAAGGCAGGCTGCTTTTTAACGCCAGTATTCGATTGCCGTTTATCAATATCGAGTGGAGGGGATATTTTGAATTCAAATTCTAATAATAAGCTTAAATCCGTTATTATAACCTCGATTCCCCGCGGTGGCCTTTATGGTTCAAGTGTGCTCGCCTCGCCTCCTTGAATGACATCTCGTGGACGGACGCTGAATAAAATGGCCATATTTACCCAACAAGCCGACGAAGAGCCGGCCGAAAATGCAAATGCAAATGATAATGACGGCACGGCACCCAAACAACAGCTACAATCAGCTCCAGGTAACTTTGTGCACTCAAAAAAAAATGTGTTCGTTGGTTGCTCATGCATATGTACATATATATATTTTTAAAGGCATTTCATTTTGAGGGTTTTTTTTGTTTGTTTTCCATTAGAGAATTGTGTCTAACTTTAATATTATTATAAAATTTCTGTTTTTGAAACAAAAAAGAATAAAGGAAAAATTGGGAAAGAGTAAAATGTGTAATATTATACTCAATATTAATTATAATTATTATTATTTAAAATATTATAATGTTTGATGTATTAACATTTTAAACATAGAAATATAGGGCATTATAGGTTAAGATATCTATTTTATAGCAAAAATATGCAAAATAAAAATTGATACAGTATAAATATATTAATATTATCAGATTCGTGATCACTCTTCGGATGCATCTAAATTAACAAATAACACAGTTTGCTTTATTTTTTTCAAGTGTCCTGCTCCTGATCCTGTCCCTGTAGTGCTGTCGCCGTAGGCCTGCTCCTCTGCTTCCCCAGCTAATCCACAATGGCCAACATTTTAAATACAAATTGCAGCGCTGTTGCTGCTGCTGCTGCTTGCTGCTGCACCTCTCGCCCCGGCCAAATGACTTGCAATTTTTGCACACACCCGTGACAACACACTCGCCACACACAGGGCAACCACACGGAGCTGAAACTGCACTCGAGGTGGGTTAGGTTCGTTCTTTTTAGTCTATTGGCAACTGATTAGCATTTAAATTAAAATGTCGCAAAGTGGCCTTAACAAAATGTTCCACTCTTTGTGTGCCGTGCCACCAGTGTCCCATCTAGTGTCCCCCGTATCCCGTTTCCCCGTTTCCCTATTGCCCCTTGCATGCGATGCCAATGCAGCTTATTGTCTCTCCTGGTGTTACCTGTTTATGCCGAGATTGGCTCGCTCCTTTGTGACATGCACATTAAATGGCATAGGACACGGGCCAGAGGCCCAGGTCCAGGCCCAGGCACAGGCACGGAGGAGTACAGTGAATGAAAGCACCGATTTGTCATTATCATCGAGCTCATCAGGATTATCACCTGGGCAATGGGTTTGAAGGGAGGAGACCATTATTTTTTAATTTTTTTGTTGTTGGGCATAATATTAATAAAAGGGTTGCTTTTAATTTTAGGTAGCTTACTTATCAGAGATCTATATCATACTATATAGCTTATAACTGTCATAGAAAGAATCAGGAAATTAGATTGTAGGGGAAAAATAAGAATGTTTTTGTTTTAGCATATTTTAATCTTTTCTGAGATATATTTAACTATTTTTTATAATTCCCCAATGCAAATAAGAAGACTTACAGTGAAGCAATCGAAAAAATAATTTATAAAATTATACCAATACCTAGTCTACTCTATAATTTACGATTTTTTTGATTTCTAAACAAATTCTCCATCAGTTTATATATATTTTTTACATAGATTTTCTGATTTAACATCTTTAAACTGACTTTACAAAGTCTTGATTCGCAGATTCGGAATGCGTTCATCTTAATTATTTTTGTGGCACCTGAAAGAGCGAACAGTATTCAGGCTTAATTATGGCAATTAATTGTTTTTGAATGAATAATGTTAATTGATTTGTTTCTGTCTCGAATGAATGCCTGCACATTTGAATATATAAAATATATATATGACGAGCAAATGCTTATATATATATATATGGTATATATGTATAATATACAGATAATAAAGTAATCAATATTCCTTGGCATGCATACTCAGTGCAGTTTACTAATTAATTAGAGCACAGAACACATTGCAAATATATAATTTTCGCAACAATAAAGGTGAATGGCTGGGAATTGCTTCGTTTAAGATTCTATTTTTGGTCTAAGGATAAAATAATCCTTACATAATTGCTTGAATTTCTGTTGAATAAAAATGTGCTATAGATATTGCCACCGCAGGTGCAAATAGTATACTCTCCGCATTTATTTTCCACAAATGCATCAATGTTTGTCCTTTTTCTCTCATTTTGTTTATTACGTTTTGGAATAATTCCGCAATATGGCACGTATTTCATGGGGAAACGCGAGAATATGGATTCTGTCCTAGTTGGCTCGCATTCGTTGGCGTATGAATACTTAATTTAGTTGCCAGTAAATGTTTTTATTTTAAAATAAAAACTCTGCTATGTGACCTTGTCCTGTTGCTCTCTAGTTAACATATATATAGTATCGGATGTGACCTTAATTGGATATATTCCCTGTGATTCGTCGCCCCGAAAATTGATTCATCTCATTGGCATTGATCGAGTCCTTATGTCTCGACTCCTGGCCATTTTTCATGGTCAGTAATTGTCCCTGGGGGTCGTGCCTCTAGTTCCGATTGAGGCCGATGTCCTCGATGTCCTTATCCCCTCCCCCCCTTCCTGGGTAACCAAAGGACCTTATGCATATATATGCGCTACTTATGTCCACGGCCTGTGCGAGTGCCACTGTGTGGCATCTATGCTCACGTATCAATAAGTGCTCGAGACGTGAACTGAATTTTTTATTAGAGTTTTTGTATGCACAATAGTGAATGTCGCCAGGACTTCGGGACAGGACAAGACGCAAACGTTCTCTGCGGGCGAATGTGTGTGCGAGGCTGCGAAATTGCCTGTGAAATATTTCCTCTATATACACACATCAGGACGATAAGGATATGCACGGCAGCGCTCAATGGAATAGCTTCGTTACCTTGAATTTCGATATATTTGTTTATCCTTTTTGCTTTGACGAAACTTTGGCTAATTTGCTCTTTTTTGGTAACTATATTTTTAGTTAAATATTTTTTTTTCTTAACTTTCTTTGCCTATTTTCGTGAACTCGACTGTGTCGCTTGGTGACGGACGTTTCAGCCGGTTTCTTTGTTATCGAGCTCTTAGCTGTAGGCGTGGCAGCATGCCCGCCCACCTCCCAGCAAAGGACAATTGGCCGGGATAAAATCAAATCTGTCGCAAACTTAACCAGCCGTGGCCAAGGATATGAGCCGCAAGGAGCGAAAAAGGAGCACTGGCCCAAGACCACGGACAATTGGCCGTAATGCGAGAAGCGTTTCAGAAGCAATTCAAAACTAATCCAGCTCCGGCGACAGCCAAGGCAAAAGGATTAGCTTTGAACTTCGGGATAGATTCTGATCCCTGAATGCCGATGCCGATGCGGATGAGCCGCAAAGTTTTCGAATGG
Organism: Drosophila mayri; assembly: GCA_008042485.1. Taxonomy (NCBI): domain Eukaryota; kingdom Metazoa; phylum Arthropoda; class Insecta; order Diptera; family Drosophilidae; genus Drosophila; species Drosophila mayri. The sequence continues at coordinate 63,631 of VNJN01007278.1, read as the reverse complement.
GAAAATCCCCTTTCAGGTAATTTGTCTTGATGGCCCTGTCCGTTAATTACGGACATGGGACTTGGGGCGGCAATTGATTTATAAATCAATGAAAAGATGTGTGCATAAATATTTGCCGAGACAATCTAAATAAATTACAGTGCAGCACAGTGGTCTCTGTTCGAGTCCGGAGTCCGAAGTCAGTCGCCTGAAAAATCTCATGCAAAATGCATGTCCAGATGGAGAGACAAAGGCTATAGTACATGGCGGATGGACGGACACTGGACAGCCAGAAGGACAGACAGGATGATGATGGCTACGGCTTACTTATTAACTGGCCTTAGGTCTCCTCCTGGCCGCTCCTCTCTCTTGGCTCGTGTCTGTCAGATTTACTTTACTTTGGGCCATAATTTGATGTATTGTGCAATATGGAACGCAATTTAAATATGTGCGCAATTACGTAAAATGTTTGCCAGCCAGCGTCGTCCCTCTATCTGTGCCGGAATATCCGGCATGGCCACACCCAACCAACCGCATTCCTCCCAGCCTCCCAACCCCAACACTAGGCCCCGGCATCCAACGCCCAACATCCAGCAGCCAACATCCGTTGCTTTGTACGGTTGACCAAAACGATTCCGACCATTCGGACGTTGCAGATGATTGAGGCAGGTGCCAACTAATCAAAAATGCTAGCAATTATAATTGATTAAAACGGTACGGATGATGACCATGACGATGGGTGTGGGCAATGGGCATGGGACTGGGACTGGGACTGGGACTGGTATGGCCTGGCCACTGGGCATACGAATGATGGTGTCGGCGCCGCCTCTGGGCATTGGTTGTGTTGGGCATCGTCGGCGAAAAGGCACATTGGAATCCGGGCATCCTGGAGCTCGGGCAGGGGGCTGGTGGTGGAAATGCAATTGCATCAACACTGTTTACGGCAGTTTCTGGTCAGGCGCTTAGCCAACGAAGGGGTTTGGCATTGGAGATGCAATCCGATCGGCCTGGCCAAATGGGTGCCTGTGGTCTGCGATATTTATGTGTTTATCCAAGCAAAACGCTGTTAGGCCGGTTATTAACAGCACCATTTTAACGTATTAATTAAAGATTAACAATTTCGCATAGGTAGTATGAAAATTCAATTACCATTGATATCGACACGTGAATATAATTTACTTTATTACAAGGGGTGAAAAGGTTTATTTAAAAATAAGTCTGAAATAATATATATTACTGTACCTTGCCTGAACTTTTACTAATATTATTTAATAATATTTAAATAATATTTAATATTCTCTAAAATCGCCCCAACCAATTTACACATAAATCCCCTCAGGCTTTTGAATTTATTTGCGCTTCTCTTATGTTGGGATTTGATGGAAAAGGATTGAATTGTGTTTCGTTTAAAACGAGGGTGGAAATACCATTAAATTTATAAAAACTGTAAATAACTATTTCTATTTTATAAAAATATGCAATATAAAATATAAAAACCAATGTTTAGGACATTTACAATAACAGCTTGAAATAAGTATAAAAAAGTCGCCAAAATGGCTAAAGGTAAAGACTGCGAAATTTAAAACAAATTTGCGGAAGAACATTAGCTTAGATTATGATTCTTTTTATTATTTTCATTAATTGTTTTTATAGCAGCTATATGATTTTAGATGGGCTATTTCTATTTCCATTGGCTCAACCATGTGTATCTTTTTGGCGATCCGTTTAAAGATACTTTTATGTTTATTTATAGATTTCCTTCTAATTTTATGTGACTGGGATATACCGTATATATTTATATATATATATATTTATTAAAACAATCACTTGGCAACTTGGCCAGCTCCCTTTCTTGTTATTTACAAGTTCCCTTTTGGAATCTATATATGTATATGCTTGTGGTATTACCCCGGCAACATCCTGCCTGGCCCACTTCCTGCTGCTCCTGTGATCAATGGTCATTCAAAATGTTCGAAGTTCGCATCCGCAAAAATGCCGTGGAATCAATTTTGCAGCAAATTTTCAATATATAGCAAACGATGGGCGGGCGGCACTCAGCCGGCACATGGTACTATGCACTCGCCACTCGGCTTTCGGCACTTGTCCTTCCGCCAGGACAGCCCATCCTTGATCCCCCCTTCCCCCTTTCCCAATCCCCCCACTGGTCCCGGCATAGACCTGGCATGTGGTCGTGGTCGCTTTTTAAAGGACCAAACTCGGACCGCACACGAAAACCCGAAAATGTAATTGAAAAATGATTTTGTTGCACACATGTCCCACATAGGCCCAGGACAGGATGCCCTCCTCGCATCGGGATTGCATTTGCCGCTGCTGCCGGGGCTTGGCTTTTGTCCTGCGGCGGCGCTGTTCGGTAATTTCGTGGTCACGACGCAAAAATTTTAATTAATTCGTCGAGCGGACGGTCTCAACTTGGCAATGCTGCAGCGAACCGAACCGAACTGGTCCGTCCTGGCCCGGAGACGGAGACGGAATGGTGCGGATCCTCCTTGAGCCGCCCCGTAATTAGCATATAAATGACATTGCCCCTTCACCTGGAGACAGGAGGCTGGAGGTAGGAGGGCTGGCAGGAGGGCTGGCAGGCCGGCAGGCACAGGCATCCTTTCAAATATGTCGTGTTTGCTTATTGATTTAGCATTAATTGTTAATTGTTAATAACCGAGAAGCGACCGCAGCGGGGACCGCACAGTTTAACGCACCTGACAAACCGCAACGCACTCGACACCATCAACATAGGGGGATTCCCGCAACTCCCAGGAGCCTCGCTTCAGTTGGGGGCCGGAAAGTCGGGGGCACACCTGCCGTCAAGCGAAAAGCTCCGAAAGGTGGTTATATAAATAACTAAAATCTTTCAATTAACTCGGTCCCTAGGTCGCATTCACTGGGGAAAAGCCTCTAAATTGGCTATGACAAGTTGATATTTATACCAACAAATTGGTAACTGATGGAGATACTAGAAACGGTCGAAACAAATATCCCAATTTACTCCTTTGGTGTATTTTTGGGAAATTAACCCTTTAATACCTTTAATTTAGAATTTAAAACATAGCTTGATTATTTAGAAAATTAACTAATGAAAAGTACAATTTTTATATTAAAATTTCACTCAGTACAGTGTTAATGCTATGACCACAACTGTGAAGCGATTATTGGCCATAGGGTTTGGTCTGGGGTTTGTGTCCGCATCCTCGTTTGGGATCGTCTTCGTCTTCGCCGCCTAAACAAGAAACTCAATTAACTTGTTAATTTATTTCTAATTTTCTTTGTTCGTCCTTCGCCAGGGAAAACAACTCTGTGGAAACCAAGGTGACGGGTCAGATGGAGGCGCGGAAACATCTCAGATGTCGATAATTAGCCAAACGTGTCTCCCATCGCATTGTAATCCTTTTCGGAGAGGGATAAAGACTAAATTTAAAATCGATCTATGAACTCTGCTCAAAGGTAAATGAAACGTATTATTATTTGGAAATTGTATTCATTTCCAGTTTACTTCACTTCTTGTTTCCTGTCTGCCATACAAACAACATTGCTAATAGCTGTGTATATATATATTTATTTAGTATATATTTGTGTGAGATTTGTTTACATTATCTGATACATTTTTTATACAAATTTGTTTGTTTTCTTGCATTTTTCAGCTTACAGATAGTTTGACTCTGCTACCTTTTTTGCAAAAGTTTCGTTAACGGCAGCAAATGTCCTTTTTCCCCATCTTGCAGACCTGATTGCTCCTTCTAGCTAATTGTGTTGCTTCTTGTTCTACACGTAACATCTCGGTTTCAGGATCTGTACCAGGCGCTTTCACCGGAACCGGAACCTCTTCGAGGAATCGCTTTGAGATTCCGCAATTGCCTTGCGGATTGGGAATTGCGGTTGGTTAAAAATCGCTTTACCGTTGCTCACTTGCAACTTTCTGGCAAAGTTGGGTGGCGGTGGCGGGCAGAAGGGTTGGGGGTTTGGGGTTCGGGGTTCGGGTTGGTGAAGTGCGGGCAAAGTTTTCGCTTTGTATAATTAAAACTAGGCAGGCGGCGAAGACAAACGGAATTGTTTACATGTGTCTTTGTTACAGTTACAGTTATCCATTGGTGGCCTGCGGATTGCGTGAGGAGGCAAAGAATATGTTCCAGCGCTTCGGCCTACAGTCTGCAGCTGCTCGGTTTTAGCTGGCGGCGTGTTTTCTCTGTCTTGTCTGACTGTTTGTCTGTCTGGCGTGTCCTTTTTCTATTTCTCGCACTTGCATGCATATATGCAAGCCATCCTGCCTGCCTGCCTCACTCCTTGCCGCGGCATCACCGTTATCGTCCTCGTCATCGGCATCGCTCTGAGTCGTTCGCCTCGTTCACGCCCATTTTATTTAGCATTTTGTTGTTTTTTCGGTTTCCTGCGGTTTTTAATTAAAATTAACTTTGTTTATTTTGCGCCTCCGCCAGCCTCCCCCTCTTTCCCTCTCCTCTATCTGAGTAACTCTCTTGCTCTCTTTGGCCGCCTCAGACAAAGTGATGTTTACTTTTCCCGCGTCTTTCTTTTGCTTTCACTCTACGGCTTTCCCTCTGTCTCTCTGCCTCGCTGATGTTGTTGTTGTGTTATTGTTGATGCTGTAGCTGCATGTAATTGCCGCCATTTGCGTTGTCCTCGCCTTCTCATCCTCACATACCGCCGCCACTTGTTGTTGTTGTTAGTTTTACCTGTTGGCAGACAGACAAAAGCTTAACCAGCGGAAGAAGAGTTTTGGAATCATCATCGTCGTCGTCGTCGTCATCAACTCGCAGCGCCGCGCTTTGTCTCTCCCCCCACCTCCCACTATGTTTCCCTGGCTTGGCTTGTTTAACTTTTGTAAGTTTGTTAAAGTTTTGTTATGCCTGCTGGTATTTACCCCCATTTCTCCCCTAACCCTCTCCCTGCCCCGCTGTCATTTTGATTAGTGCATTTTATTTGCATTCTGATGCAATTCACTTATTTGCAAAAATGATAGAGCCCCCCCCCCCCCCCCCCCCCCTGGCAGGCAGAGGGGAGTGAAGTGTGAGGAGATTGACCAAGAAATGGAACCGAATGGATGGGAACCGACTATAACTCTGAGCCTGGGCTTAAAGCAAGGCTAGAAAATAAGCTTAAAATGAAATTAGACATAGAAAAAGAGAAATGCAATGAAATTAAGGACAGCAGGAGACGGAAAACATACAAAGTGAATGTAAAAAGGGACTCATTAACTAAATAATTAGTTAGCAGGACTAAAAGGGAACTGGAAGGAGCCGTAAGAGCCTGCGACTCAAAGTGGAGGGGAAAAGAAAAACCCAACTGGAATGTCTGAACGTAACCCAGGATAAGTTGTAAAAATTAAAAACAGTTTTTAGAAAAATAAATTCTATATTTTATTATTTATTAATCATAGTTTGCAAACAAGTTCTGTTTATTATTAATATAATATAATAAAGCTGCTTCTAGGCCTGGCTCTCGTGGTAGAAGCGATCCATGCTGATGATCTCATCATTGGGTGCCATCAGGTGGATATTTGGGGCAGTTGCCATTCCATCCGCCCGTCGATTGCTCAGTGTTTCGATCGTGTGGCGATCTGGCATCGGATCGACATGGAACTGCTGGCTAGAACTGGCCTCAACGGGCTTCGACGACAACTGAAACGAGGTGCAGAGGTGCGGGGTACGCTGCTGCTCCGGCAAGATCAGCGGTGCCTCGGGATCCTGGGAGCTTGTCTTCTTGCGCTTGGCATACAGTTGATTTATCAGATCGCGGAAGAGCGAGGGATTGACATTGATGCTGACGCACATGAGCACGAACCAGTCGCCGTAGCCGACGGTGGCCAGCACCTGGCGGACATGGGACATGGGCATGCCGCGCAGGTGCGTGCGCAGCAGCTGCAGGCGCAGCTCGGAGCAGCAGAAGAGGAGTAACCGATAGCAGAGATTGATTCCGGACAGCATGGCGACGAAGAGAAACCACACGTAAAGCAAGGCAAAGATTTTCTCGTTCAGAATATTAAGCGGAAGGACGCACAGGATGTCCAGGATATTGGGTGTGCCGCTTGGCCCGTAAATAAACATCTCGCACTTGGCCACCTTGGGGAAGACGCGCGACGTCATCATGTTCCACAGGTTCCAATCGTACACGGGTATGGCGGCCAAGGCGTGGATATACTTGTGCCAGAACCCATTAAATACCACGTCCATCAGCCAGAAGTTCACCAACTGTCGGGCGAGAATGCGGGTTCAGATATTTACCTAGCAGGACTTTTCCCAAAAAATAGGAGCCGAACTCACGCTGACGAGGAAGTTGAGCAGCTCGCAGAAGGCGTACTTCATGGAGTAGCAGCAATGGATGGGGGCAAACTGGGCCTGAAAGTACTTGGTTAGCATCTTGAGGCGTGTGCGATAGGTGGTCTCCAGGATGAGGGCGTCGCCCACCTCGCAGCACAGCTGCTTCATCCGCTGCCCCTCCCAAACCTTCCACAGGTATGAGGGGGCGTAGAAGAGAACCGACTGGAAGAGCAGGATCATAAAGACCCACTGGTAGTAGCGGAGATACAAGCGCTTTGTCACGCCTCGCGTTTCCGGTCCGACGCCCTCGGCGATGGACACCAACCGGGCATACTGCTGGTTCTTGGCCATCAGTGCCCGCAGGCTGCTTATGTTGTAGTCCCCGTATGTATAGGAGGCCAAGTCCCAGCTGCTGCTGCTGCTGCTACTGCTGCTGCCCTGGTTCTCGCTCTCCGCTGGCAAGATGTAGGTGCCCATGGTCCAGCAGTAGGACTGCACGTACTCCGTTTGCCTCTCGGAGCTGATGCACAGAATCGGTTCGCCAAAGTACTGTTTCGCCGACAGCAGAATGGTGCAGGTCAGCAGAAGGACAACGGTGCACTTGGAGTGCAGCGTGAAGATCGGATCGTAGATGCGCACCGACTTGAGGCGCAAATATTTGGACAAGGGCTTCACTGCAGCGTACATGTCTTTCACTCCCGGAGGCGGATCTCGATTGGGTAAGGTATGTGGAGTCTCGGCAGGGTGGTTTGGATGCACTAAGCGGCATCCAGGTCGTCGGGCCCACGGCAAGACGATATTTGGGCACTACACACCTAGGCTTATCGGTTTCAGTTCTCGGTTAATACGAGCACTACGTTTTCTCCACCTCGGGTCAAATTAAACTGACTGGAATTATGTGTGACAGTTCCCCAAATGTTCCCTAAATGTCAATATACGCCATGGAACTCTAGGATTAGCCTTTTGGGGTTGTCAGCTAGTCGGATCAGATAACATAAGTATGTATGTCCTGAAAGCTTCCTGGGAAATGACGATCTTGAGCCACTGAACATGAAGATGGTTTCTGAGAGATTTAAGTTCTTGTATATAACTGAAAAATATCATCAAAAATATTCACTCTGGTCTAAAAACTAACTAACTTTAAATTTAGCTGCGATAATTATGAGGGATATGGGATAATTCGTTGCTTTTTTTATTGCCAGAAAATTATAGAAAGCCATCATTCCAAAAATACAATTACTGCCTGCTGGCTGTCTGATTTGTGAACCCATCAATCGAAAACACTATATGTCCCCGAAGCGATTATGGATAGCGTTTTTAATTCCATTGCACACACCTTGATGGAGTCCGACCCCGTTTTCGTTTTTCCTCTTTCCCGTTTCCCCATTTTCTACCCGTTATTTTCCAAAAACTCGTATGTATGAGGATCACGAGCTGTGGGAACGCCAGCGAATGGCAATAATAATAAAATGATTAATCGATGCTACATGACTGCATATACAAATAATTCCCAGCGGTGTGTCGTCATCAGCGTCATTACCCACATCCTCATCATCATCATCATCATCCTCATGGGCGTAGAGGTGATGGGGCAAGGGGCATGGGGAATGGGGCATGGGGCATGGGGCATGAAGCAACTATAGTACATCGTCATCAACATTATCATCCTCGCCGGCTGCCCCCGGTGCAAATGTTTATTGTGGGAATTCGCTGGCTGCGCGACGTGTCGAGTGGCGGCGACTCTAGCATCAGTTGCTCCTGTCCAGGTCCCAGTTGCCAGTTGCCAGTACCCTGTCTCGGAACCCAATCCCCTCCTGCTTTGGCGCCGCAGAAAAATTAAATTTATGAATTGTTTCGCTTGTGCGTGACCGGAGATTTACAATAATCAGAAATTGGGAATCAGAGAACACGCTCAGGAGACTAATTAGTCCTGGCCGTGGCGGCGGGTATACGGATGCCAAATTGTAATTATAATTTCTCGTGTCTGCCGACTGCCCCCTTCGCTGATTGTTTGGCAATAAAACGGGAACGAGAATGAAATATGAATCGAAGCAAGCGGAAACGGAAGCGAATTGAAATTAAATAAAGAAGTCACAGTTTCCTCCTAGAACACACCATGGGGAAAGCACAGATTTGGACAAAGCTAAAATTTTAATATAAGCAAAAAGCAAACATTTAAAAATATGTATAATATTTAATTTATCTGCAGATTTGTTTGTTTTGCTTGGCAGCTGGTCTTCATTTTGGTTTGCAAATTGTGCGAATTATTTTTTAATGGAAACAAACAAAAATATTTGAGAAAATGAAAAGTTATTATAGTTGGCACACTTCTAAAAAACAAATAATAAAATGCATTTAAAGTGAGTTAAGTAAACAACTTGACTGCGCTTAGGTTTATTTTTAAATTGACAGCTTATAAATATAAATATGAGCCATAACCGAGCATAAAAGATATCGCTTTGTTGCTGCTCCTCCGCCGCCGCCGCCGACACCGACACCAATCAATCCCGGCCAGGTGCTGATCCCTTCGCCACATAGTCACCCCATTCATCTTGAACGACTCCCCCCTTGCGCCACATGAGAGCCCATAAAAGTTCGCTGACAGCTTTTTAAATATTTATTTAAATGAAATTCATTATTTAAAGCGATTTTTCATTGACCACAAAAACCGAAAAACGTTTGCTGTACTGCCGGGAGTAGGAGCAGCGGCGGGAGCAATGGGTGGATGGGAATTGGTTTGGTGTCGGGTTGGGCAGGGCAGGATAAATGGCCAAAGAGGCTGTATGGCAGGATCCGGGATCCCCCACTGTGCGTGTGTGTGTGTGTGTGAGTGAGCGCATTGTGCTGGGCCACGGGCTACGGGCTACGCATTTCGTGCTTAAATAAATAAATTGAACAATTATGCGTGGTTGCGGTTGTTTTGGCTTTGATGGAGCCCGGGCATAATCCTATTACCGGGGCCATTCGCCAGTTGCCACTCTCATCCATTCGACAGTTGCGCCCGATGACGACTCCCATTCCGCAGGTCCACCTTCCACATTCATACTCATCCTGCTGTTCCAGCTCCAGCTTCTGTGTCTCCCTGCCCGGCTGCGATGTAACTCCTGAATGCGGTGACTGCTATATGGTCATATGGTGGGATGCTGGATGGTGGTTTTACTTTTCCGCATAAATATGGCAAAGCAGCTGGCCTCGGACTCAATGTGTACCAGGCCCAGGCCCAGTCTCGACGATTATTTGCTGGCCAAATTTGTCTAAACTTTGTTAAAGTTGGCTCCGATTTCGGGAAATTATCAGTGCCCCATATTAATTCCCATAATTATCGTTGTTCTGCCAATTGCAGAGCTGGAAATAAGTAATTGATTTCAATTAATTAAGTAATTAATCAAACGTTTTGCTTTTATTTTTATTAAATAGTAAATAAAGGAATTATAAGAACTATAAATACATGCAGATCCTTACAACGATTCAAAATGAAATTGAAGTGAAACCACTTCCGTCTCTACTTGCATCTCAAAAGGCCCAAATAGCTGCATAAAATCCCGCTAAATTCCAAGGACTCTCCTGGCCAATGGCCATGATGCTGCCTGGTGAGAGGAGCATAAGCAGTCGTAAAGAGATCTGCGGTTAGCTGTCCTGTCCGCCCACAAAGCCAGATATGCGGAAGCAAAACTAGCGTCAATCCTGTAATTTATAAATATTAAATTTAAATTAAATTTGTAGAATAACAATCAAAATTACTTGAATTTCTCTTGAAGATTAGTTTAAATTAAATAATATTTACCATTAAACATGAATTAAGTTCCAGTTCACCATATTTTCCCACTGTGCACGTATCCGTAGTTACGTCTTGTCAAATGCACTTTTGAAATGCTTTGCTCCTCCGCCTCCACCTCCACCTCCACCACAGGGCGGTGACAGTCCGCGACCACTCGCCGACCGTCGTCACTCGGAGAAGGGTTCCTCGCACTCCAGCTTGTGCCTGCGTCCGCTTTCGTGTCCATATCCGCCTCCTGTCCGCCCCAACGGATCTCTGTCCCGGACACCAAGGACATTTCGGGGGTGCCCGCCACTTGAGTCGAAATTTATGCGTTTAATAATGCATTGGATAGACGTCGGTGGTCGGGGGTCGGAGGTTGGAGGTCCGAGGAGCGGCTCTATGATGTGATGGGTCCCGCGTTGGCGCCGCTTACCTCAAAGGCCACATCATCATCATCGTCATCGTCGTCGGGGGCCCGTTATTATGTGCCAACGGGGTCCTCAACGTGATGTCGTCGACCAGGAGCAAAGGCTGCAAACGGAAGCGGGAAGCGGGAAGGGGAACCGGTAACAGAGAACAGGATCAGGGGCAAGACAAAGGCCAAAGCCAAAGCCAAGGCAAAGGCAAAGTTAAAGGCGACGATATCAGCATATGTTACGAGTCTGCGTGCGTATATGCGTCCCGAGTGTGTCTGTGTGTGTCCTGTGTCCTGGCATGTTCCTGCCGCTCCTGCCGTGCATTGTTCGATTAATGACTTAACGACGTGAGTTGAATAACTTTGATTTAGTGTCATCTCATTTTGCGTGCCACACAGAGCACATGCGGGCGGCGGAGGAGGGCCTCCAGAGGACCAGCTCTCCGGCTGCTGCTCCTCCTCCTCTCAGCTAATTATATTTATTTACTGGGCGTGCACACAGGCAGGCAGACAGAGCGGGATGGCGACGGAGCTGCCGCCAAGAGCAGCATGCGTGTGGCTGTGGCTGCCTTGAGCCTTTAATTAATATTAGAATCCCAGTAGCAATCAAACGGCGGCGCATGATGAACATATTTGATATCATATTGCCAGCAGAAGAGATAAACTGGAGCATCTTGGCCAAAGCCATGTGCCATTGGACATGGAACCATTGTGGTAGAGGGTCTTGCTTGTGCCTTATATTCATAGGTTTTTCGGGAATCGAAACTATAGAGGATGTATGAACATCCGTACATTTCAGAAGATAACATCAAGCATCAGCAGAATCTCCTTCATCGATGGACCAGTTGCATGTACACCATAGACTTGGGCCTTGCCAGGAGTTTGTGTTTCGCTATGACAACAATTTGGCCTCAAATCCAAGCTCCAGACACTTACCCTTCGTATTCCGGCTGTGGGATGAAGTCTAACCCCAGTTGGGGCTCCTGATCACGTTTAATTAGCCCTAATGAATGTCCGAATGCTGGTGGGGGCGCGTCTCCGTCTCCGGCTCTGCTGTTTCCCGGAGTTTCCTTTTTTCGGACGGAGTTAGCTGGCCGTGCAATTTGGCCACACGGTTTTCTATTAGCACACAGACACCCCACTCCCACTCTGGGTTTTTGCCTCGTTATTTGTAATTTGTTGTAAGTTTTTGTTTCAGTTTTTATTGTTGTTGTCGGTGGGGGTGCTGTCCACACTCGAACCCACTTCCACTTCCGGTTCCACGCCATCTCCTCCCCCTCTTTGGGGCAGCATCGACAAGCGGACCGTCGTTGTTTTTATCGACATTGAAATGTGGCCCCAAAACAGTTTCAGCTCATAAAAATACAATTTGCTGCTGCTTATTTTTTACGATGCACCAGAGGGCGATGCTCGGTTGGTCCCGGGGTCTTGGTCTTGGTCCTGGTCGTGGCCCTGGCTCTGTTCCTGCTCCAGCTACTGTCTCATATCCTGTCCGATTTGCTCGGACTCCTCCGCTTGCCCAATCGTTGGCCAAAAACTATTTTCGAGCATGAAATGGTGCGCACACATGCTCCAAGTGCGTCCAATGTCCACTTTTCCCTATTTCCCATACCCTTTCCCTAAGGCTGGAGCATTCTCATTTGCAGTGAAGCCGAAGAAAATTACCGATTATTATGAATTATAAAGATTTTGCTTACTTTTTAATTGGAATTTTAATTTCCTCGAATTTTTCAAGGGTTTTGCCAGTTGTTTGACAGATAAAAAGCTACCAGACTGTCTTGAATTATGGCCTAAACGAATGCTATAGAATTTGCATGGGTTTTGTGGAAATTCTTGCTACTTACATTGATTCTTTTAGAGTTTTATTTAGAGTATTAGTTTGTCGTTGTATTTGGCCAGCACCTCTTATGCTTCCTTCATCGTTTTGTCTATTTTCGATTGGGTTTCTTTTTTTTTCCAGTTTTCGTCCAGCTTTCGTTGCGTTTGCCACCAACTTATGTGCGGCCGAACGTGGTGTTTTTGGGGGGCGTGGCACCTGCAGCTGGGCTCTGGCATTTAAAACGTTTAAGGGATTTGTTTATGTGCCCGGGAACTGGACTGGCCGGAGTTGGACTTCGGACTTTGGACTGAACTAGTTCAGGTGGCTGGACATACACACATACAAACATATTTCGCTTCCGTTCGACCGTTTGGAATTGCCAAAAGTTGCCCCAAAACATAAAAACAATGAGCGCGGCCGGCCGGACCGAGAACGGCCTGACTGAATGAGCCTATCTATTCATAATCCTGCTTAATAATCCCATCTCCCATACAGCTCCAGCTCCTGCTTGGTCACTTCTTGTTTTGGCATTTCCGGGTGGTCATGGGATATTAAATAAATAAGCCTCATTTTTGCCAAAACAAAAAGAAGAGTTTGCAGAGTTTTTAAATTAACGATTTTCCAGTTCGCCTTATTATTATTAAAATTCAGCTTCACTTTGCTCAGTTTATAAGTTAAAAGCAAAAAACTTAAACAAATAAATGGATAAGTTTATCCCATTGATAATGTATATCTTTTTTTTTTTATCGATTAGCATTTAAAAATTAAAACTTGGGCAGACTAAAGCTATAGAGGTGACATCGCTCCACGTGCGACTTACAATTTTCTTATTGACCTTCTGTCATTACAAATTTTCTCTTTTGTTGTGGAAAGCTTTACTGAAATTAAAATCGAATAAAAGAGGTAAGAATTTCGGAGTCTCGCTACCTTCAGGTGATTCATAATACACATATTACCCCAGAGGATCATGGCGTCCCCCAACGAGAACGAAAATCCATTATCATCAAACTTCATAGGCTTTGTCAGAGATAAAAGGTATGATTTTGATGTGTATCGTCAAGTGCTACCTGGACCTGCACGCCCACCTGCACCAATACCACAACATCCGTCTCCGTTGACGTTCACCAGACTGCGCCGGGAGCTGACCATGATTACGGAGAATCCCCCGGAGGGCTGCCGAGGAAAACTCGTTGCAATGACTATGCTTGATCAAGGGGCCGAATGATTCGCCCTATGAAGGAGGGCTCTTCAAGGTGCTTCTATATTTTCCGGCAAACTATCCATTCGCGCCGCCGTATGTACGCTTCCTGACCAAAATGTGAGTCCTGGGGGATGTATTTGCCCATTAGACAAAACCTGGATGCCGGTGCAAACTGTGGACAGCATACTGGAAGCGCTTATAACGCTTCTGTTGGTGCCCATTCCGGAGGAACTGATTACATATATTACCGCGAGCAGTATGACTTAAAAGCTCGCCTGTTGACTGATCTGTTTGCCAAGCCAGAAGAGGTTCTGTGTTCAATTTTATTGACAAAAGAAATTGTAAGTTTTACGAAATATACTTTAGTTGAGCAATTAAAATATATTTCATTACACACTTCCTCAAGAAAGAAAATGAAATGTTTGCTGATAAACTTGTGGTTTGTCATTGGTTGCCTATTAATAAACTTTAAATCACTAAATAATACGTTGGCTTATCTCCCTTTAGAAAGTGTAGGAATAAAAGTTTATAATTTTGATCAAAACCAAAGATCGAACCGGATTCGAATTATAATTCTTTCTTTGTAGTTTCGTTCTTTTCCATTTGATCCATTTCTAATATTATCTTTTTACTTTTCAGTGTAAACAATTCTGCGCTTTATTCCTTTGCATTCGATTAGATACTTCACACACACACACACAGGAGGACGTGTGGTGTTTGCACACAGACCGCATCAAAGATGCACATACATATGCATATCCGGCGGTAGGGGCTGGTGTGCGTGTGGTTGCCATTGGGGGAAACGGGGAAAATAGTGGGGGAATGGGTGAAAGGACGCAGAAAAGTCGGAGCCATTGCACTTATTGTATAATTATGCAGTTTAATGAATACTAAAAAGCTGCCAGACAGCGGCTGCAGCGGGGTGTTGCTTGCAATAAATACAAAACTGCGTGGCGGCAAGGGAAAAAGGAGCTGCACAGGCACAGGCACAAGCAACGGCAACGGCAATGGAAACTCTGCTGGAAAAGCAAACAGAAAGGCAGGCGGAATGAAAATAAGCGTGTGTATAAAATTAAGAAAACGAAATGAAGAACATGCAACAACGGTCATGGTGCGAGAAGAGTGTTTGTGTGTGGCCGCCATGCTGATGATTATAGTTATTACGGGCTTCGGGTTAGAGGGACTTCAGCGGAGCTCGTCCTGGCACACAGAGAACCAAAAATAATATAATAATAAAAAACTATATTTGTATATGTTGTTGATTCATATATTTATATAATTTTTAAGGTACTCTAAATGCTTCTATATATCCTTAAAGAAATACAATTTAATTTACATTTCCAGAGATTCCAAGAATTCATTTTTGGTAAGAGAACGTTTTTATAAATATATTCAAACGTAACTTTTTAAACAGCTTCCATATAAGTTTAAGGCTAAAACTAGTTGAAAACTCCAGCCTAAACTATTGCGGCTAAAAACCTATATATCTTTAGGTATCGAAAAGCTACTTATTCGTTTTATATTTTATTGTATTTTATATTTACATGAAATTTTGATACTCGTTTCAGATTTACATTTTTTCGGTGCATGGAGCTGCAGCATTTCAGAAGCCTTGGGCCAAAATTGGACAGCTGGACTCCCGACTCCCGGGTGCAACTCCAACGCCTCCTTTCCCCTCCCGCCTTTATCTCTGCGCGACTGGACCAAGGTCCCCACCACGGAGATAACGCTGCGGTATTTAACATAAAACGTTTTGCTTATTGCCCCCAGCCAAGTCCTGGGAGCTGAATAACCCATCCTGACTGCTTATTAGGGACTCCTCGCATAGAATTTGAACTGGAAATATTGTTAGTTTTGTCCCGATCAGCATTACTTTGAGCTTTTATTATGTTTCATAGAGCAATTGTACGTTTTTATTCATTTATTTTACTTTATTGGAGGCAGGAGATTCAGGGTGGTGGTCAGGGAATCATAATTTCTGTTTTAAGCCGGATATGTGCATTGCCACTGGGAGTCATCCGCGGAGCAGTCGCAGTCACATTGGGTGCCTTGATAGTCATTATCCATGCAGTGCGGATATCCGCAGACTTTCGCAGCACACTCAAGCTTCAACTTTACACTTTCCACTTTCTATTTTCCGGCTGCTTCTTTCCACTGCGTTTTTAATTTTCTTCCTCCTGGAGCTGAGTGTGTGTGGGTGGGCGGGTGTTAGTGTGTGTCATTTTATGCATGAATTTTTTAATAGCTTAAATATGCGGCAATAAAACTTTAGCACGCTCATCTTATCGCCGGCGCCTAGCAAGTTCTGGCTCCCCCGCGCGATGACCTCCTCTTTCCACCAAACCAGCTGCCACCCTTTGTGACCGTCGCACGTAGCTAATAAAAGCCAATGGGATGGGGTTCCGGGTGAGGGGGAGGCTTTTCATTTCCCGCCCACCACCATCGCCAGGAACCAAGAATCGTTGGCAGCTGCCGACATGGCGCCATGCACGTGCTCATCGACCTGCAGCAGGTGCTTCATCCCCTTTAGCCGCCCGCCACCCAGCAACCCGCCAGCCACCACCGACCACCCACCCACCACTTGGTGGCATCTTGACTTTTAACTAGCTAACTTGATAAAACTACAAAACTATACAATAAATATGCAAAAAAGCAAGGAGAAGGCAAGAAAAAATAAAGGAGAACGTGTGAGAAAAAGCGCAGAATAAGCTGGGAGCCAAGAAGGATACCAGCAAAGGATACCAGAATCCTGGGGAGTCTTTCGAGTGTCACATAAGTGAGGCGGCTGGCCATCGAGTGAAGATGCCCCCAAGCACACTTCCCGGCCAGTTCCTCCATCCTTCCGCCTGCGATTGCATTTTCGCCTGCATCCTTCCTTCCTTCCTTTCTCGGCTCCTTCATCGTCCTTCGTGCTCCAGGGGCTTCTTTAATGTCCAAAAGGTGTTGCTGCTGCGCCAGCGCTGCAAGTAATTCGGTTCATTGGACCATTCTGTTTTGTCCCACTAGATTCTCTACTAAAAAGGATATGCCTTTTTCAAGGAAGTATTTCGATTAGCTGCTTGACGTTTATTTCATTTGCTTCAAGGGTGCAACTTATCGTGTAAAAGGAGGTCACAGGAAGCAGGACAAAATAGGTACTCGGTGTAAAAACAAATTGTGATAACGAAACTTTATTTTTAGGGAATATTTAAATCAGGCAAATGTGGTTATTTGAGAGTAATTAAGTTTAAGATTATTATTATTTTTTGTATTGTGATTAAATGAATGCATTTAATATTCTAAAATAATTTAAAAATCAAAAGCTAAATATAGAGCAAGATCAAGGCAACGACAACGAGAAGAAAGATAAACCCTTTAAATATTACATATATTTTAGTTTAATAAAATTAAAAAAAAACCAAGACAGACAATAAATAATGAAATCTGTTTCCATAATATAAAATTGTAATAATAAATCTTATTCTAAGCGAAGGAAAAACTGTGATTGTGTGTAAAGTTATCTTAGGAATCCGAATGCCTTTGTAGGACACACCGTAACCCTTTCCTGCACACACTGATATATGTACAAAAGAATTGTTCGTTAATTGATTTACTTGCTGTGGGTCTCCCATGGACTCAAATGGGACTTGTAAGGGCATCCAATCATTCCCATAGGCAGATCCGCAACGCAACTCCGCCTCTTTTAATACCTCATTCTACCCGGCCATTCCCATTTCCATTTCATAGCCATCCCTTTCAACGGCCCAAATATGCGGAACCTTTCCACTTTACACCTCCAGCCATTTCAGTATCCTTGCGGACGCCACACAGCCCCAGATCCGGAATCCCAACATTCCCGGGATGTGCGTGCGTGTGAATGGGAATTGGCATTGACATTGGCATAGTTTTATTCCTTCGCCGATGCTCCGGTGCTCCACTTCTTTTCAGTTTTATAGGCTTGTTATTTCATTAGCATAATCAAATCGCCGGGGGCGGGAATGGGGGACGGAGTCGAGAGGGTTTGGGATGGGGCTGATCGTATATCTTAATTCTCTAGTTAGGTCCTTGAGCGGTTCTTCACTTTTCAATCAATTCCCATCGCTTTTACCGTTGTTTCTCGTGTCGCCTTTGTGCCTTTTACTGTCACTTCCCCCGCCCGCCCCCCACTCGCAGGCTTGCGCATCCTCTCTGCTGCACGCCCTTCACTCGTCGTTCCGGTGGCAAATCTCTGCTGAAAGCCATCATCTTCGAGGCATTGTCGGCGACATAACAAGGACGAACCCAACAACAACTCTGGAACGGGAGCTGCTGAATCACGGAGCTGTTTGCGCTTTTCTCGCCTGCCAAGGCGCGTCATAGAAATGCACTAGGCGAAAATCTAATGACCGAAAGCCATTTGGATAGAACTAATGCCAGAAGTCATTATGGTTTTGAAAGTTATTTGGGTTTTTTAAACGAGTTTTTGTTGGTTTACAAATCTACAATGATTCCTGGGGCATCCCTGCATGGCATCCTCAAGCAATACAAGTTGTCTGTATTATTTTTAAAGGCATTTCCCTTTCTCTATAGGAAAAGATTTTAAAGAATTTTTTTTCGAGTATTTTGGAGAGCGAGAGAAAACGCGACCGGGAGGACGCGATAGTGAAAAGTAAAAAAGTTGTGCGTTTTGCATAAAGTGCGCTTATCCCCGCAGGATATGACTGGCAATGACGCGAGGCATACCCCCGCCCACGCTCATGTCTTCCAGCCACGCCCACCACATGGGCTTCTCCTCCTGTTGGTGTCGCTCCTGGTTATGCTCCGTCTAATTTCGCTCAAAGCCGGCGAACAGCTCGGTGACAACTCCGGAGTTCTTGGGGGCCCCCGCCTGCTGCTCATCGTCTTGGCATCATGGCTGGGCTTTTCAAGTGCACGTCCCGAAATGCAGCTGGAAGTGTGTCAGTCTCTTGCCACATCACAAGGCGTTCTTAGCTTTATTTGAAAAGCAAACGTAGCCATGAAAAATCTGAAATACAAACTATATTTAAGCATTTTCCGTAATAATTAAACGGCTTTCAGAGAAAGAATTAAGCAATAATTAAAAAGGATTCTTCACGGCCTTGTTAGATATTTAACATGAAAGCAAAGCCTTTTCTTTCATTGCCTAAGGTCCTGTTCGTTCTCCCTCATCCCTTGGCCAGTTTATGCGCCTGTCGCTCGCTTTTGAGCTCCAAGCTTTGATTTATGTTAACGCTACCTGGCTGCTGCACCCCCCGCCCCTCACCACTATCCAATCCTAACCAGCTCACCCACAAGACAACCCTTCTCCCCGCTTTGTTTTACCCGCTGGCCGAAATTGTCTGCATCTGCTGAGAACAACGGATAATGGTCAAGTGAAATACGACCAACAACACGGACGCAAACATACAACCGCTGCTGTCAGGGGCGTAGAACATATACATACATATGTATCCCTTTATGTAGAATAAGTGAAATATTTAAGAAATATTAAAGGTATCTAAAGTTTTCCCATCTTGGTGGCCATATTTACAATTTCTGATTCTAGTCCATGGCCATTAGCACCTCGCACTTCTCCTGGTTCATCATTATATGTGGTTTTATGGGGAGACCTTTGCTGGTTGGGATCTCTACATTGGCACAGTGGAAAAAGCTGAAAGTCGGATCCTCGTCCATTCTCCCCTGTCCACAGACTGCACCCGAGTCCAAGACCTGTAGTAGGCCAGGCATCTTTTCTGCCAATTTTGAGAAACCTTAAATCACTTTTGATTTAAGTAACTCGATGTCTACTGTGGCGGCAATGAAATTATATTATGACTTGAATATTTACACAAATATTATTAATTTATAAATAGCAAAGCATTCCAAGAATGTAAATATTCAATAAAATAAAAACAAAACCTTTATTGTTAAAACTTCTCCCCTTGTTGCCGCCTCTGGCCGCAGATGTCATTGACAGCGAGGTGGCACACACACATATCTGCCTGGGAATGGGCATTTCCATTGAACTCTCGTTCAGGCACTCGCAGGTGTCCCATTGTTCTCCGCCTGCCAGTGTCCTCTGCCTCCGTGCTCAGCGGTAACTGTTCCCATCCCCCTACCCCCAATTGATGGGACATCATCCGCTAATGCCATCGCCACCGCCACCGCCACCGCCACTCCCTCTCCTGTGTTTGTGCCTTGGCATGACCTGTCAGATGGCTCAAAATTGCGCAGCTAATGGCAATGAAGAACAGTGAGTAGCGCCCACTAAAATGGCATTATAATAAGCCTTTAAACAATATTAAATATTTTATATTGTATTATGTAATGAGTAGTAGTATGATATTTATATTTTTCCAATACTTATCTATGATTCGTTCTTCGGTTCACTGCCACGAGGCCTCACTGTGTGGCCTCTTCCTTTCGCTTTCGCTGATGGGGGCATCGCTGCGAAACATGGCCCGTAAATGTATCTGCGTGCCGGTGCATCAGCAAGCTGCGTCTTCAATTTGCAACACAATGCGAGGCAACCACTGTAAAAACAATTGCCCTGTCGCCCGTCCAGTTGTCTCCAAATTCCATCATCGCAGAAGCCACTCAACAGAGTGAAGGAGCATTCAATTTTAAATAAATTTAAATCAAGACTTTATTCAGAAGTTTCTTCAAAGTTCAAAGTGCAAAGTAGTACATAAGACATATAAACCTTCATGGGACCTTCATGGCTAATACATATGGTTTTACATGACATTCGGTTAAGTTAAATGTCATCTTTCTCGTTTGTGAGATCCACCTTCGGTATAGCATATTGGCTTGTCCAGCTGCGAGCGGTGCCTTCGTATTCATCGGGTTTACGCAAGAGTGTGTCGGCAAACCCGGGCTGCAATGGATCTTCGGGATTAGGATCTTTCAGCAGCGACAGTATTGCTAGCAAAACTTGAGAGATCGTTGAGGCTGGCGACCACTCTGCACCCACTATATCAATGCAAATTTTGCCCGTCGCTGCTATGTTGCAATGATATATCTTAGTTAAGAAAAATACGCTCGGTGGCGAAAACGGATAGTTGAGCGGCAAAATTATGGCTAAGCGGAATAGCCCACCCTCGTATGGAGTTCCAGATGGGCCTTTGATGGTTGCCAGCCAGCGGTACATATCGTCATCATCGAGTGTCACATTGCAACCGTCAATTGGCACTTGCATCAAACTCTGTAGTTCGCGATGAATTCTTTTTACGGCCCCGCGCTCGCCACGTACCCTTGAAGTGTCGGGCCTGCTTCCACTAGCCACAGGAGCGGATGACATCGCTAATGGTGTCCCTTCCGAGGCAGTGGCGGGTATTCCCGCCTCCAAGTTGTTTCCTTGACGATTACGTTGGACACGTGCTCCTCTGACAGAAGCCCGGTTTCTTGGGTTACGCGGGCGGCGTACCCTTTCCTGATAAATGACGTACGAGGGTCTAGCCCTACGCAAGAGCCGAGAAGCCTGCCTGGCAGACTGGGTAGCAGCTCGAGCAGCTGCCTCGGTGCGAAGTCTAATCCTGGTACTGCGGCGTGGTGGAAGAGCATCCTCTGCTGGTTGTTTAACACGGCGTGGCGGCATTATCTTTTGAGAGGGAACCTGATAATATCGAGGCCAAAAAAAAAACACGTGGTTTCTGGGAAAAACTTACCAGTTTAAATTTATTCAAAGAAATGTATTTAGTTTAAGGTGTTGTTTGGGATCTAATTTCAGTTGTTATGTTGAGTAGAGAGCGCGTTTTCTTGGCAAGATTGCCAAAAAAGCGAAACCAAAAAATGTGAAATCAAATTTCGAGGAATTTCCACACGCGTCTTAATTCGACAAAAGTTTTTTTCAAAGTGCAGAGCTGCCACATTTGTGGCTTTAGCTTTTCCCTCGTTTTTAGATCCAGCAAGGTCTTATTTTTTAGCTCTGGGAGGGTCACTTCATTTAGCTTGAAAAACTTTAAAACTATTAAAATTTGTTTTTATTAATTTATTAATAAAAATATTTATAAGCTAAATGAAGTGACCCTCCCTAGTTTCTTTATTTGAATTTTAATGTTGAATCGGAATTTATGACTTTTGGCAATCACTGGCTTTTAGTTGTTCTTTAAATCTATAATTATCGATAGTTTATATAGAAAAGCGATGGCTAGATTAACATGGCTGCCGCTGTTCAAAGAGAATTTTCGCTTTTTAATGCGTGTCAAACTTTTGACCAAATTTAAAATACCCTCCGAAAGGATATAAAAAGGCCATAAAGAGAAAAATTAATAGTACTGTTCTGCTCTGCGTGTCCTTATTTCTTATTGTTTTTTCCGCTGGTCCTTTTTACCTCTGTTGTTGCTGTTGTTATTGGCTTCGCTGGACAAGCGCTTTCAACTTTCAAATTGAATCAAATCAATTTCGCTTCATTGAATGTTTACCATTTTCAGTTACTTTTCCACGCGTAGGCTTTTCCCACGCATTTTCCGGACACCAGGCCAGGTCTGACTTCCCGGTCTGATTCCGATTCAATGACAAGGACGTGGCGGTGTCACGGTTCACGATTCCGTCCGCGATTTGGGGCATTGCAACCCGAATAAGACAACCACTGCGAAGCTAACTAGGAGGAGGCAAGGAAAACAAGATCTGCGATCCACATGCAGAGGAGGATCCCTGGCAGAATGGCTGCCACCCAAGGTCCCATCCGCTGAGCTTTCTTTGTTCGGCGCGCAACGCACTGTGAAATTAAATTGTGAATTAAGGACCCTACGCGAACAACTGCTCCACTTCCGTTTCCGGGAGAGGCTTGCATGGGCTCCACACAGCTGACAGCGATTACAGCGACAAGGACGACGACACTGGACGCAGGCAACTTGGGACTCGGGGACATGCTGCTGCTGCTGTTGCTGCTGTTAATGCGCTGGCATAGCCTCCCACTGGGAGCGGGTCTAACTTTTCTTTGCGGCTCTCCTTTCGCCCCCCCCCTCTGATTAAAGGCAGCTGCAACTCGGACACCGATTACCAGGCATTACCCACATAACCAGTGGCCAAGTGGGTTAAGGAATATTAACAGGGATTCGATTTTAAAGGGAAAATTTAAATTAAAGTCACAAAAAAGCGGATGGAAAAATGGAAAATAAATAAAGTTAAACTTAAATAATATAAAAATAAATTATAATATTCTTTAATTTATTTTTATATTATTTAAGTTTAACTTTATTTATTTTCCATTTGCGTTTCATTCAAGTGTGAACCTTCATTTTAATATTATTTCTATAGTTTTATCGATTTAATTTTCTTGTTTTTTTCGAGTTTATTTATCTTATTTCGTATTCATAAATTACATTAGTTTTTCAGATTAAATAAATTCCTCTGAGAAATAACTAGTGCTTGTAAATTAAAGATCTATATATTAATTCGCGGAAGCTAGGCTAAGAAATATTCGCTATTTCGCCTTCGTCGTGTAAAGGCAATTGGCGAACAAAGTCCCTGGCATGGCCATCGATGATTCTTCTCGTATTCCTTGTGGGAACAGCTGCCAGCTGCCGGATGGCGGGGGATCCATTGGTTCGGAATTAGTTGGCAGAAAGGTAGTTATGGCTCGCACACACACACACACACCATTCGCCCATATGCAACCGAAACTCTTTGGCCATTTGCAGTAAATTGAAAAAGTATTAAATCAATAAATAAAAGTTGCACACACATCCATATAGCCATCGTTGGGGACGTGTAACTTTTTGGCCATGTGCGTGGGTCCCCTTGCTGCAAGCTCCCTGCTCCGGATGCTGCGCTTACGCTGCACATTTTCACAGTCGCGAGTCACAGTCACGAGTCGCAGGTCCCCATCCGGATGCAGCTCCTCCTACCCCCTCCGTTCTTTCGCATGACCATTTGGGGTTGCACACGCCGCGTGTTAATTACTCAGAACATTTTAAACGGCACACCGGCAAGGAGCAAGGAGTCCGCGGGGGGCGACACCAACACCAACATCAACCATGGCGACCCGCGAAATTTGTTGTATTGATTTAAAAGGAGAGCTAGCCACCGGCAACCAGCAACCAGCAGCCAGGACATCAGGCGGACACTGGGACAGAAGCCAGGAGCATCGTTGCAGGTGGCTGCTGCCAGGTGGCAATCAATGCATCCGAACGGGGCACGTAAGTAGCCAAGGGTGTATGAGAGCTTTTCGCTTGGGCTACGACCAAGAGGATATCCTAGAAAAGGATTTCTTAATTTATATAAAATATTATTTAAATTTCGCAGCAACCTGGTGGGAGGACCATCCCACCAACAGCCCTTTCGAGAGCCGTTATTAGGGCAAAGGATATTGAATGATTTTCAAGTCTAGGCAAAAATCTATTCCAGTCCCAGTACTATCAATCCTTCCCAGCAAAAGTCAGGCACGCGGGAGCGAGTGAGTTTTAAAAATGCAACCAGTGCAGAACGAAGAGACGAGGTGGGCGAGGATGTGGTGAAAAAGACAGCAGTGAGCATGAGCATGGCTTGGAAAGGAGCAATACTGGCAAATAAAAAACAATTGAATGGCAAATATAAAACGAATTGTGGGATACCATCGGTGGCGAGTCGGAATCCGGAATAGCTGGTATTGTGGGAATCGTAGGAATCGTTAGAATCGTCAGAGTCATCTACATGGATTCCTCACATTGTTGCTTCTGGCGGCAAGGCAAAAGGCAAAGGGCAAAAGGAATTTCCAAACTAAAATGTCTTTGTCAGTGCCTTGTCAGGGATATTTGCCCCCTAATAAGGAGGCAACACTCTCCTGCCCCTCTCCTTTTACTGTATGGACGAGACCGAACACGTCCCCCCCTCCTCGATTCACTCTCGGCGAAGTTTATTAAAAGCGAATGCAAATTTCAAGCAGCGCCGGCAATTTAATTAGCAGCAAATTCAACAATTTCCATGCACACACACACACACAGTGAGAGAGAGAGAGTAGAGGAGGCGGAGATGGGGTACGTTGGAAACGGCTCGTTATTATAAGGACCCCCGGCAGGACTTCAACTTTGGTTACTCCTTCAAAAGGGATGACACGCGGTGGGCGGGTTCCCGGGCAAGGGGGCACACTTTTTATTAGAATCGTAAATAGTCTTTACGAGTTGTACGTGCCCAAAATTTGCAATAAGCCAAAAATGTTCGGCTAACAGCAACAACAAATTATCGGCCATGCCTATGTATGTCCTTCGACCTTCTTCTTCTGGATTCCCATCCCCCTTTCAATATGATAATCATAATAATTATTATGTAAGCAAGGTTTATGCGCCGCCCTCGAACTGAAACAATCTGACGAATTAGAAACTTGTTGACCAGCTTTCAGTTCGGAAATCTCGAAAAGCTTTTGTGCCTGCTTTACATTCATTAAATGGTTATAGATTCCATTCACTTTAATAGAATTACGACCACTAATCACACAAATTAATGTGGGAGAAAGGGATAAAGGGGGATCATTAAATCTGCAGGCGAATTTAGGTCTAGCATTGATTTACCTTTTCTTATCTTTTTTTTTATGTAAACTCCAGTAGAGTGCCTTCCAGCAGAGTTCCTTCTTCTTCGAAAATAAAGCCTATATTTTTCACTCAGCATAAAGTTACTAAGAGACAGCCAGAAACCGATAGAAAGTTGGATTTGTAGAAAGACAGAGATTGAGAGACAAGAGATCTAATATGTAGTAACAAAATTGTATAAAATTTAATTAAGTTTAATGAAATGTAAATTCATTTCAAGCTGACTTTTCTCTAAATAAATTCGGGCAAATTCCACACTATTCCCTGGACTCTTGACCCTTTGAACTCCTTCGATTCCCAGTCAGTTCAAGCTGATGAACATACAAATATTTAACCCGATCAAAATAAAATGAATAACTTTCACTTTCGGCCAATTCATGGACTCACTTGATGCACTCAACTCGGCAAATTGGTGAATTGTTCAGTTTTTTGATGAGAATCGGCAATGGCAGTGGTGGCAGCAGCGGCGGCATAGATAAAAGTGTAAATATTTATAGCATTAAATAACGAAAACAAACACCGTTTTTGACATTTTAATTGAATAAAATCGTTTTGTGGTCTTTTAAGGATTATTTCATGGCCAGCAGATGCCTCTGCTGCGTCCCATGCCCCTCACACAGCCACTTCGTTGAGTGTTTGTCTGGGGCATCCAAAATGCAAAATGCATTGCATGCAATTGCAGTTGAATTGGTGTTTGTTGTGTTTGTGCAGCAAGTGAAAACAGAGACGGGACGGCAGTAGGCTGGGTGTGGGTGTGGGTGTTGCTCGTTGGGTGGTTGGGTGGTGCGGTGGTTGGAGGACTTCAGCCCATTTATACAGACAGTAGCCAAACGCTTTGTACATGTAGATACGAGTATACATATGTATATGCGTACATATATGACGATCGCTGGCATACACAAAGAGAAATAGGTCGCTCTTAAACTAATTTCCAGTGACCTCGATTCGATTAATTGGTCTCACAGCAAATTATACTTGAAATACTTAGGTCATACCTACTCCCCCAATTATCCTTATTGGCCGTAATTACTCATAAGCGGCATGAAGAGCGCACAATGATGGCTAAATGTATATATTTGGCTTTAAGATTCAATGTCTTGTGTAAGAAAAAGTAAAATAATACTTTTATTTCCAGTTTCCCTATGGTTTTATGTCCCAATATTTGAACGAGAACAATAAAAGTGTGAATAAATTGTATTGTACAGCTGGAAACTCAATGAAAACTTTGGAAAACGTTCTGAAAATCCAAACAAGCCTTGAGTTACATGCCCCGGCTTGTCAAAGTCTTTTGAAGGCTTAACACAATTGGATGATAAAATGCCTCGCACCAGGAATGATGCTTCCGGCAAAGAGGAACCGCAACCGGATGCCCCTCAGAAGGAGGAAGTACGCTCGGTCCGTGTCAATGAACTGAAGGTAAACGAGTCGTCCACAGAAGACAAGGAGGAGGTGTCCAACTCCAACCAAGCCACCAAGCCACCCATCCAAGACACCACCGACCAGAAGAAGCCAACGCAGATAAAGCTGCCGAACTTTCTGGGCCTCCAGATGGATAACTTCGCCAACTATCTAGGATCAGGTGGGCTATTAATTTTAGAATTGATTCATTGAAGAATTCATTAGATTGTCCCCCAGGTCAAAATACAAATGTTGCTCCTCGCAGCCACTCTTTTGGCCGGCAGCTGGATCAGATGAATCGCACGCAGCAGGGCTCGACTCGGAATCGGGTGCAGTCGCTGGACAGGGAGAATAGAGATGAGTCCTCGACTGTAACCTTCCTGAGCCCGCGAGAGCGCAATGCCAATAACGTTGGAGCGCTGTACCAACGTGCAAATCCCTACCAGCAAGGAAGCCGTTACAATGATCAACCGAGTGAGGCGTCGACCGCTGCCGGTGAATCCGAACAAGAACACTCTAGCATTGGTAAAACTGCTGAATGCCAAATTGGATAAAATTGTAGATATGGTCAACACGATGGGAACACTTTACATTTTCTGATTTTAATGAAGTGATTAGTAAATGCAATGCAACGAGGCAAAAATGCCCCAAAAAATATTTGTATTTTTTTGGGTTTTCGAATATCAATATCTTTAATACCTTTTTAATTTTGCCAGGTGTAGCACCTGTACATAAGGTGAGCCAGCGATGGCTGTGATGTGTTTACATATGTATGTGCATTTACGGATGGCGATAACGACGATAATGATGATGATGATGATGATGCTGACGATGCTGCCGATGACGATGAAGATGATGCATGACCGGCCAAACTAAACAACCGGCTGGCCATAGGAATAACAGGCAGCTCAAGTGACACCAGAACCATCCGGCCTTCCGTTGCGCCCCTGGCTCTGGCATGGCCTCCTCCTGCTACTCCTGCTCCTCCTCCTTCACCTGACTGGGCATATGTGTTTATCCTTTTTGTCAGCTGATTTGCATTTAATTGCAACGATTTTTTGAGGAGCCCAAACCAGACGCCCCCTTAACACCCAGCACACACCCAAAACACACACACACACACGCCTCCAAAGTAGCTTTTTGTGTGTGCAGGGTGGTGTTTTTGTTGTGGGCCCGTGTTTTGTTTCGTTTCGTTTCATGTTCGTCGCTTAAGCTGCTTTAAATTTATTGGTTTGCACAGTTTAAGCGATTTTCGTTTTGTATTTTCCATTTTGGCAATCCGCCGTTCCTTTTTACCCTCTTTGGTTACCATTACCAATGGATACAACTTGCCAATTATGCTCGTTCTCCGGCCAATGGACTGGACACTGCCTCTCATCCCCTATAGCTGGCCACTGCTCATATTCTGTGCGGCATATGCCAATGTCGATTGTTGGCTGTTGTTGCATATGTGTATGGTCATCCTGCCTACCTCCCTTCCACCCTTCCATCCTCCCCCTATGCTTCATACAAAACAAAAAGCCCGGAAAAAACCGCGCTGAATGCTTTTTGGGGGGGAGATGCTTTAAGTCCCTCCAAACCAACGTCAGCATTGTCGCCAACGCTAAATGTGGCATTAAAATTTTCGACCAACAAAACTAGAAGAGCCCAGACGACGGAGGAAAATGGGGGGCCAGGGAAATATATGGCCAACGCCGCCCACGCAGCATATACTACATACACACAACTGCTAACTGGACACTAAAAATATGGCACTCCAGCTTCGTTGGGCGCATTGTTGTAGTTAATATACTCCACCCACCCACCAAGGGGGCCAAGGGGCATAGAGGGTAGCGAGGGGTGGACGGTTCCAGGATCAGCATCCGTTCAAAGTGCTGACAAAAATTGAATATTTAAATATATATATTTACCAAAAAGGGAAGTTATATTCAGAAGTCAAAGAAAATCAAAAAATCAATGATTTTAAATATATAGTAAATATAAATTAAACAACTTGATTTTGATAGAAATTAACAACTTGTATACCCCACAAATGAGTTAACTTTAAACTTTAACTTTAACTAATTAAAATGTATTGAAAAATCAACGTTAACTAAGCCAACATGGCATTATATTTTAAATATATATTAAAAAGATAAATGGTTGTTTGATTTTAACTATTTTAAATTATTTTAATATAAAATAAAACCTTTATTCCGGCACTTTTAAGAAATAAGCATAAAATGTTTATATTGCTAATGAATTTACATTCTTAAGAGGGATATTAGCTATATTTATAAATAATATTTATATAGAAACAAAAGAACACATTTTGAAAATTAACTTTTAATGTTAGAAAAGCCTACAATAAAATCGGCAACAATTATTGAATTATAATTTACCCATAATTAGTAATTAATAAATTATTACCAATAAGAAACTTTGGAATAATTTAGCTGAAAATAATCAATGATTAATTTAAATTGCATAAATTATTTAAATATTATTTATTTATTCTTTCTCTAAATTTTTCTAATTTTCCACTTAATCTTAAAAAGGAAAAATTATAGAAATAATTTCACAGTTCCATTAAGTTGTCATTATCCAATCCAAATCATTATCTTTTATCCCTACCACTCGCATAATTCAAGATCCTGGAACCCAGCATTGCTCTCAACTTCCCGTCGGGCCAGGGTATATTCAGGATGACCCCTTTTGCTGAATTTGTCGCCGAGTTGTCCTGGTTGTTCCGTTGATAGTTTGCCGCGGCTGCTTCCGCACTTAGCAGTACTTTGGACTAATTTTTAATGCCGCTCATATTTCGCGCTCAGCATCAGCAAATGGCAGCCACAGCCGACGTCGCAAGGACGAAGGACTCGCTATGCATGTGTGTGTGTCGCGTTACAGGATACAGGTGCTGGCAAAAGTAATTGGCCAAGGGAGTGCCATCAAGCAGGACGACGCGATGGCTCCTCTATCAGCGCATTCATCAGCCGGCGATAGTTCCTGTTAGTGCTCATTCCACATTCCTCATCGCCCACTATTTGGTACACAGAGAGAAAATAAATGGTTTTGTTAATATAATAATGTTTATAATTGATTGGTTCTTAAATATTTGCTTTCTCTGCTATGCAATACCTATAGAAATCTTAATATTTGTGGGAAAATATTTCACATGAGACTTACTTTTCCAGACTTTTCATAAAATTATTGAAGGCACTGAAGGAGGATAAAAGGATAACCCTAGGATAAAAACTAGCATAGAAAAGACAATATATTTTCATCAATTTTGGGATTCGGAAACTTATTGCTATTCCATAATTTCGGTTTTAATTTTGTGATTTAATTCTGCAAGGCTAAACAAACTTCGGTCATCCGAAGCTAGCTTCCTCTCTTGTTTTGCCATTATTTTGGTATTCAATTATATTATATAAGTCATATATTATAAGTCATATAAAATTAATAACAATTAATACTATTAATAGACAGTATAATACCTTATTGATTTGTGTGTGGGTCCATCTAGTTTCGGCTGACACTGTACAACTCCGGGGCTTGGACTGTGGCAAACGCTGGGCGCAATCATTTCTGCAGATACTGCGCTGGCGACTTAGGCATACATATGTATGTACATACGTTTGTCTTCACAGGGACGACCTTTTGGGGGACTCCCCTCAAAAACAGGGGCTGCAAAACGATAGCGTGTGTGTTTTGTGCGCTGCTCCTGCTCTTTGGTGTTTTTGTTTTCGCTTTCAGTTACTTTTTTGCTTATTTTTTATTATGTATACATATATATATATTTTTTTGCATTTTGCTGTGGCTGCGGTTGACTCGCGATATTTATTATTGTTGCTGAAATTGCTGTGTATCCTCGCGCCGGGAGTCCTTTCCCTTCGCGCCACTGCCGCTGCTGCTGCTGCTGCTGGTGACGCATTTAAGGCTTTTGCGGCATATAAATAAAAAACTAGCAAAGCGGAACAAGAAACATAAAATGGAGAAGGAGTCGAGGCGATGTTCCAAAAACAAAAAAGACAAAGGATCGGGGCAAAAGAGGAAGTGGAAAGCAGGCGGGAGGCGGTAGCCAGGAAGGATGGACCTTAAGCTTCGGCCAGCGTGGCGAAGAAGAGCATCTGGGATGCGCCAATGCTTGATTTATTGGAGGAGTCCTCGCCAGGATGGCCTCCTTCGGCCACGCCTACTTACTGCGAACTGCGAGTTACGGCAACACCTCCTGCACCGCCCCCAAATAAATAATCCTTTGGCTTGGCTTTTGAATTTATTATGTTTGTTTTTGTTTTGCTCATTCTTTTTATTTGGCTTCTTCATCGATAGTAGGTTTGATTATTATTATTATTATTATTTTTATAATATTTTCAATTCTTCATGGGTTGTAGTTCGGCTTTTCGTTTTTCAGTTTCGCTAAACGCTTTCACTCTCGCTTTCGCTTTCGGTTTCGCTCTCGTTTCTTTTGTTTTGCTTTCATTTCGTTTAGTTCTTTTTGTAGCTTGGTATCCGTAATCATTATCGTTATGCACCTGTATATCTCATATTTAGCCTACAGTTAACATTACTATTTATATAGTGAAATAATGCAATGCGCTTATGATCGCTCTCCCCACAGGATCATCATCCCCTTACTATTTTAGACAAAAAATAATGATGATGGCCTCACAGAAATTTATGCTATTTTACAATTAATTGAAGTCGCAGTATCGCAGTATTAACAATCAATATTGCTCTATAAGTATTGTTACCTTGGGATTAGAGAGGGGAATTCTTATAGCAGTTATCAATATAATAATGGGTAACAAAAACAAAAAAAAAAATGCATCGATATCTCTATGTTAATGTTTATATATTTCCTTTTTCTCGTATGTATGTAGTTTGTTTGCGTTTACAGAAATTAGGGAGGCCACAGGAATCGCCAGAGAAAATTCACTATGCTCCTTCGGGCTTCTGAAAGGGATTTCATTTCACCAGGGATTTCGATGGCATCCCAGGTAGTTTGTGCCAAATGGTTAGCCTGCGCCTGTGCAGTGCGTGTTTCGCTCGTTAACACATCTAATTGGACTAACAATTCGCCAGGAACTCAGGGGGTAAACTGAGTTACAAGGATACGAAGACAAACACGCGCAGCGCAGGCACCGAGAGAACGATTTGTTGTGAAAGTTTTTCTTAATACTTCAAGTTTTACACAGGATGCCACAGAAATCGCTTTACATTTCGAATCAATTATAATGGGTGTCTATGCAATGATATATGTATTGTAGGACGAGAATACCATGAAAGTTACTTGGCATAACATTTGGTAGCATATTTTTTTGGACCACATTTCAAGCGATTGCACATCCACCGCGATTTCTGTGGCTACAAAATGTACAATTAATTATGCTTCCTTGTTATGTGTCCTTTTTGTTCTGTTTATAATTTAGCTAAGCACGTTAGTAATTGATAAGAGTTTACCACCTGTAACCCCTGATATGTACAGTGCGGAAATCGTCAAGGATCGAGGATCGGGATCTGACGAGCCCCCTTTGGATCTGTGAGAGTTCATCGCAGTGGCGTCGCGTCGCAAACGTTTTATCACATATTTATCCATATAATAATAGTGTGTGTCTGTCGTATAGGTTTCACTTGATTTTATAAAATAAGTACAAATGCCTCTCCGTTTAGATTAACTATCGTAGATACAAAGATACAAGATACTGTACTGCGGCATTAATTGACTAGACTGCTATGCATATATCCATGTATACACTATATCCATCTGGCTAGGTAATGCAGATGATGTTGCTCTTTGTTTGCTTCACGTATATATACCATATATTTATTGATATATATATGTATATAGATGAATGTATAAATTGCATCTTTATTAATTGGCCAATAAATTTTCCCAGTTATTTATGAACTATCAACTATGATAAAAAAAAATTGTGTTCCATACACATGTATGTATACTATATATCTAGGTTTATATAGATTCCACAGTCACATATACAAATACAAATACAAATACAAATACAAATACATATGCTTAAATGCGCTTAAATCGGATTTTGTCTATGCCGGCATCCATATGTGGCTCACTTTATGATTTACACACATTTGACTCGAAATTCGATATAATAATTTAGTACTCAATCCGCAGTCCGCCGCATTTTGCATTTTCGCCAAACGAAAGTCGCGTTTCGCATTTCGCAATTCGCAATTCGTGTTTCGTATTTCACATTTTACATTCCGCATTTAACGCAAACAGAACAGAAAATGGCAACAGAAACGTAAACAACTAACAAACAAACGTAACGGAACGCCCTTAGGGCCCCAGGATATGCAGGATGCAGTATCCAGTGTATCCTGGTTGCAGGATTAGCCCAGGGTTCAGCATTTTTCGGCGCAGGATGGCGGGATGCTAGGAAGGGTACTTGGTTGGTTGGTTGGTTGTGCGGATGGCATCAGACTCTCAGATTTCAGATTTCGCATGCGGATAGCAAAACTGCAGCGTTTTACATTTGACAATTTGTAGCTTTTTACTATATGCCACATATATGTATATGTGTGTATATAGTATATATATTAATGTATATAGCAGAAGACAGATACCCTGGCAGTCGAGAATCGAAGGGAATTCAACGGAAATGGAGATACTGCTGCTGGAGACGATGACTATGGCTAACGGCGACTCAATTCAATTAGCTTCTGCTCCCTTCATGATTTTCATATGCAGGCTGAAATTATCTGCAAAGAAAGATAACAAAAAAATAATATATAGAATATTGGAATAGAATATTGGAATATATTTTAAATTTATTTATTTAAACTTTTCAGAATTATTTCTATTTACTGACATTTTTCTTAATGATTCGCAAGTGTTTCAATTTGGATGTAAGTCAACTATAGATAAATAATAAATTATTCAAAAGGAAGCAGCAGCAGAAATTCTTTTTATCAAACAAATTTTAAAAACTTAACTAATTTCCTATATTTTATTTTATTTTAGTATTTTTTTTTAATATTTAAAAAATGTGCGAGTATGTATTTCTCATTTCCAATCGCTGTCTAAATAAAACTTTAGCATCTGCGTTAACCTCATGTGAAACCGAAAGTTAAAGGGTCCTTTCGAAAGATTAGGAAAAGTTCACTAACAGAGCTTCCCTGCCCCTTCCTTCCCCTTTGCCCTTTAAGTTGAAGCGGAAGTTGGTTTGAAGTTAGAGGCAGACGAAGGCAGCCTGACTTTCGGCCAGAGATGCCTTAAAACAGATTCGAAACGCAACTTGTCAAGTAATAAACAAACTGCTCAGTCGAAAAACTTGAGAAGCGAACCCGTTTAGCTCGTTGAACTGCCAGTTCACAGGGTCCCCAACTAGTTGAGCTCTCTTGAAGGACATTCGCAATTTTTATACGTTCGCCCTTGTGTTTGTGTGTGTGTGTTTACAACAATAAAACGCTTCGTTGTCATAGCTCAAGCAGATTGATGTTCAACACAGCATTTTCCGACTCGCAGCCAGGTCGGGACTAGGAGGAGGACGAGGACGAGGTTGATGATGACGATGTCATCATCGCAACAAGCAACATTCGAGTGCACTTACATGCCTATCTATCGTATATATCGTATATCTATATGTGCGAATATATCTGTATGCGGCCTTCGTCTCCCCTGACATCTGTATGTAGTGCTGTGTCCTGGATCTGTCCTGTTTCTGGCCCCGGTCCTGTTCCTGGTCGTCGAGCAAGTGCAGTGCAAAGTTGGCGGCGCCTTGATTTATGTCCCAGTTGAATGTCTGTCTGTCTGTCGGTCTGTTGGTCGGTCGGTCGTCCATGGACCGAATCGCTCCCAGCTCCCAGCTCCTTGCTCCTTGGCCTCTTCCTTGGATTTTCGGCCCTGGCAATCTCTCTGTGGAGTTTACTTGAATTGTGTACACACTCGCGGCTTGTTTGTGCTTTTGATTTGATTTATATTGCCGACTCAAGAGCATGAAGAGCATGTTGTTGATGCGAATGTGAATGGGCCAGGACACTCCTGCTACGCCTGCTCCTGCTTGGACGATGATGATCTCTGGCTCCTGTCGACTTGTGAGTGAGCCGTGCGATGATCGGCCCGTCTGACAGCCAAAGCACTTAGCCGTAGCTCCTGGCCGATGCGAGAGCCTGGCTCATGTGATTTGCATGTGTCACATCAGTTTCCGGTGACAGCTCGCTGGCATCTCGGATCTCACATCACATCTCCGCATCCACATCCGCATCACGCACTCCGCCTCCTACTGCTCCTGCTTAGCCTCCGGTTTTTGGCCCACTAAAAAGTTTGGCAACTGAGACAAAGTCGAGCCTCGGGCATAGGCGATTTTTCAATTAGTTGGCAGCCAGCCTTCCAGCACTCCCAGCATCGCATCGCTCCGCACCCACTGACATCTACAAATTTAGCTGGGCTTTAGGCCATGAGCCTCAACTGGAGGGGTAGCTGGGAACAGCAACTGAAATCCTACATAATTAAAATACTTAAAGGCTTTAAAGGCAGCAGCAAAGTTTTTAACTTTTAAATTGTTGAGCCAGGGCCATGTTACCTTCTACTCCGCACCTTCTCCTGCTCGCACCAGGTTCATTGTGGCATACAGAAAGGGCGCACATGTGTAGAAATGCTTTATGAGGGGGCGGTTTGAGCCAGGCCAGGCCAGAGTTTGGGTATTGGTGGTGCTCCTGTGCCTGTGCCTCTGCCTGTGCCTCTGTGTGTGCTCAACTCACTAAGCTTACTTAAGCATTTTTGCCTCGGCCTTCGCCTCCGACTTCGATGTCAGTCGCAATCTCAGTCTCAGTCTCAGTCGGCGGCCAAAATCGCGTCGATAAAGTTGTTCCTTTGCTCCTTGACGGGTTGGATCTACCTTCTGTGCCCCCAATCCCCCGCCTCCCATCGAGTTCCGTGTTTCAACTCCTGCTTCAATTTCGCGTGAATTGTGTGTTGTCGAGACTGACAGCTCAGGAATGGGGGGAAGAGTTTTGGGAGCCAGGAAAAGGAAGAAATGGTATTTAATGTTGAAATGGAAGCAAGTCCTTCTTGTCTTGGCTGGCCAGAAATTAGCAGAATTGATTAAAAGAGTCTAGAGCTCTTACTTCTGGGCATGAAAATAATACTTAAATGGGAGTTTTAATTTATACTTTATTTATAGGCACTCTCCCTTTCCCTCCATATGCTTCTATACCTTCCGTTTAGTGTCAACGTCAATGGCCTGGCCTCCACCTCAACCCTCAAAATATTCCCTGGGCCCGCATTGCTCATACGCCCCGTGTGCCATTGGACTTGTTACGGGAAACGTTAATTGACAGGACACCCACATAGATTTTCATAATTTTTGTTATTAGATAAACACACACACATACGCACACAAAATTAGCAGTCGCAGGCGGAGGAGGAGGCAGAGGCTGGGGTCATCTGCTGGCTGCTGCATATTTTATTAGATTTGCGCTTAACCCCCAGCCGGCTACCTCTCTCCCATCCCCTGCTGTAAGGACCAACACGAACCCCAACTAGGGCTGTGGATAGGGAGTTTATTTCGCCTCGCTTTGACCTCGGCTTAACGATTTTGCTTTGTCATTTGGTCGTTTAATTATGTGCATGGAAATTTATGTGCGACTCCTTGACTTTAAATGAAGTGTAAGGACCATTGGCAATCCTTTTCCGCCGCCAGCTGTTGGCCCAGCGGCACCGACCCCGACCTTGGACCCACACTTGGATCTGGACCTTGCCTGCCGCCGCCCCAGTTATTTATGGTCCAGTCGAGTCTGATAATAAAGAGAAGGAGTATATAGCAGGGAGTGGAGAACGGAGAATGCAGACTCAAAAGAGAGAGAGAGAGGAGCTGGAGGAGTCGCAATGGAGGCTGATTAAATTTTGTATTAGCTCAATAAATTTGCAACCAGGCAAAGAAGTATAAAAATGCCCTGTGACACGCAAATGGACGTCGCTTAACCCGCCACTGGCCGTTGTCATATTTCAGGACAACCCACCACCACCAGCAGCACCCCCACTGCCAGTCCTCCACTACCTCCGGCAGACACTCGCAAATACAGCGGCAGCCAGCGCAGGGCACACAGGCAGCGGAGCAGACTTGTATCCATTGTGGTCGGACTCTAATTTATGTCGCTGGTAATTTGCCAGAGATTTCTACTTTGGATGGAGAAGGGAGCACGACGTGGGAAGGGTTGCCTTGGTCTAATGGTTGATGGGCTATGGCTGCGACCGGGGACCTTTTGCATATGATGAGTAAGCAATGATCCAGATGGAGTCGGCGATTAGCCACTGACTGCTTGGAGGCGCCCAGCGATACCTTAATGGGGGCGGCCGGCGGCTAGATAAGGATGATGGAGTAATGACTTTTCGAAAGGATTATTCCGGAAGGGTTCTTTGGGCTAAATCTCCACATGAATAAAGTGTGGTTAATGGGGGAAATTCAAGAGATGATGGCAGACATATGCTGGGCATTGATAAGGATACTTTAGAGAAGTTACATTAATTGAAATCCGAAAGAACTTGTATATATTTTTGTAAGAAACCACATTTTCCATAAACAAATTGAGCTAGCTAGCTTTATAGACCCACACCTAGACCTCTGGTCAATCTTAATCATGTGATTCAAAGCCTGCGGGGCTTCAACCTAATCCCTTCGTTAATGACGCAAGTTAACCAAAGCGTTTTGCAACCCACGGCAATGCGGGTGTAATCGATAGCCAGGAACACTTACTCAGGACAATCTGCCCGAGGTCTGCTCAGCTACAGAATGGGAATCAGGACCAGGAATCGGCACCCTCTAATCTAGTCTTTTCAATTTGCAACTCTCTCAATTGCATTTCACTTTCCGCCCCACGTTTTTACAGCTCGTCGTCGCTGATTTTATTTATCGCCCTTCACTTTCCCCATGTTTGCTTTGGTCCGGCAATCCGGAGTCCGGAGTCCGGACCCGGGAACATTTATCACAGCCTTGCAGCAGGACGAGGGATGGATGGACGGACGCTGGTTGATTTGGGGACTCCAATTTAAGCTGCTGAATGGGAAATGCTAAATCGGGCAACTGGGATATACACATACACGTACATATGTACTACATATGCAGGAGGGAGGGGGTAAGGAGCTGGAGAAGGACATTTCCTCCTAATGCCAAACTCCAGTGGTCATGTTGGCCCCGCGTTAATTACGCGACTTTTGCTGCGGTCGCCTATTTGCTGATTGCATGACAGCATCAACGCTGGCCAGGGCACGCACGACTTGCTGCGCCCTTCTGTGGCAGCCGCATCATCCTGGCTCATCCGCATCCCTCCCACGTTCCACTGCCCACTGCCCACTGCCCATCTCCCAATCGGAGTGCTCAGCCTCGGGCTCAGCTCAGCTCATCTGCAATGCTCGCATCGCTCGCAGAGCCGAGTTAGTCACGCCAATTTTATTGCATTCCTGTTCCTGTTTCTGTTGCTGCTTCTCCGGAGTGCCAGTGGACATGGGCATTGGGTTGAACCGGGGGCGTGGTCACAGCCATTCACGACTATCAGTCGCAACAATGGCGTTGGCAGTTTTCGGATTTCAAGCGGAACAATTAAGTTAACGATCTGCGGACGAGGGCTGAGCGGCAAAGAGCAAAGTGCGCCTACACTGGCCCCCCGTCCCATCACCCCATGGGGGCAGGAGTCAGTCCTGGGGGCGTGGCAGTGAAGTGGGAACGTGTTAAGCCGGCCACATTGCAGAGCCACTGGCCACTGGACACGAATGTTGGCGACAATTGCACGTCCCTGTTGCTGTTGCTACAACCTTTTTCCCGACTTTAAGTCTTTAAGGGAAGCCTCAGCCTCCGGGCGGAAGCGGAAGTGGCAGAGGAAGCGGAACTGGAACTGGAAGTGGAAGTGGAAGACTGCCCTTCAATTAGCCAAAAAAAAAAAAAACAAAGAAAAAACAGAGACCTGATTAAGTGAATAGGCCATCTAATGTGGCCGGCAAGGAGGTGGCTCCAATGCAAATGCCAATGCAAACACAAGGAGAACCGAGAGCCAAGAACCAGCAAAAAAAAAATTTCCTAAGCCGGACAATTGCTTTTTTCTGTTT
The DNA here is from genome assembly GCA_008042485.1 of Drosophila mayri. Classification (NCBI taxonomy): domain Eukaryota; kingdom Metazoa; phylum Arthropoda; class Insecta; order Diptera; family Drosophilidae; genus Drosophila; species Drosophila mayri. The sequence continues at coordinate 25,249 of VNJN01007278.1, read as the reverse complement.
AACTTTGACCACCCCCGGACTCGGGACTTGGATTCAGATTCGGATACTGATTCAGATTCCCACTCGGACTCGAACTCGGACACGGACACGGACTCGGAGTCGGAGTCGGCACTTGAAGTTCTCCTTCTTATGCTGGCGCCGCCTCGGTCGAGGAGGGACTTGAAAGTAAACAAAGTTTTAATTTCCTTCAATGATTTCTCTGGGCATTTGTTTTAGCCCCAACCAGGAGTGGCTCTGCCGGCGCTGCTGCTGCCGTTGCTGCTGCTCCTCCACTAGCAGGCGGACCGGGGCCATTGCCGGCCTCATAATCAAGTTAGATAAATCTAAATCCTTTGCGATAAGCGGCTAAAGAATAGCCTAGCCCCGCTCACACCCAAGGACACCCGGGCCCGGGACCCGCACGAGGACCCAGACCCAGACCCAGACCCATACACAGACTCGACCCGACGTCTCCATCAAAGTTGCTCCGTCTGCTCGACTGCAAGGCTAAATGGGTTAGGCGAAGCCTGGGGGTTGCTTGCCCGGGATATTCGATGTGGACTTCAAACTGCGGACTGTGGACTGTGAGACTGGGGGCCGAATGGCCCCGGCTACGAATTAGAGTGCCACAGTCGGGCGAGTGAATAGAATTTGTAATTTCCGTTTTCGTTTTGTATGCTAACCCGCCAGGCAGCCGCCCAGGCACCCCCCCCCTCAAAGCGCTCCACAATGAAACTGTATCCGGGAACCAATGTTGGCTGCACTGCAGCCTTCGAGCAGTTCAATTGGTTTCAGTTTCGGTTTGGCTGGGGGATTGGGCTGCGTGGAATACTTATGACGATGACTAAACACTCTGCTGACCATGTTTGCGATTGCATTTAAAGATGAGAGGCCATTGAAACAGTTTTCCATTTGAGCGCCAAAGAGGATGGAAGGGTCCCACCCAGACTTTTGGGACCGCAAGGATCCGGGATTCCAGGTGTCGGGGCTAGAGTAGACTACCAGCGGACTGGCTTGCTGACTGCCAAATAAATAAATAAATAATCAAGAGAAATAAATGTATTAAACCCACCTGGAGCTGCCGCCTAGTTGCCCTTTCGCCGTTTTCGACGACGCCGCCAGGCCACATGTCCCAGGAGCTGGGCCAGCCGGTTGGCCAGGAGCCTCACATGACGCCACTCTGCGCAACTGGCCACCGCTATCAATAGCATCGAGTTGAGGCCCAGCGCCAGCGATGCCGCCGAGCTGCCCAGATTGCCCTTGGTCAGCTGGTCGGAGCAGCGGCCAATGGAGTCAATGTCCAGCTCGGACATCACACGACCGTTGACCTCCAGCGGCGAGATGCAGTAATTCTTCTGCAGGAAGTCGCTCAGATTGTGGGCGCCCTCGGCCAGGGGCCCGTCCAGCAGCGTATGGATGTGGCAGCCGCAGGGGAAATGATTGCTCACCAGCTGCAGATGCTCCACTCCATCCACAATGATGGCATTCGGGTCGGGTGTCTCCAGGACATGGTTGCCAAAGAACTTGAGGTGCTTGATGGCCGCCGTGCTGGTGAAGTTAAGCTCCTCGATCGAGTCAATCTTGTTATTTAGCACCTGCAGCGTCTCCACCTGGGTGAGGCCGGTGAAGGCATCCGCACAGATCACACCGAGATCGGATTCCTGCAGCGTTAGCAGCAGGACATTGGACAGACCGCGGAAGGTGAAGGGCGCCACCTCCTTGAGGTCCATATAGGCGAGCTTTAGCAGGCCCACGGTGTCCATGCCAAAGAAGGCGTCCTGCTCGATGCTTCGGATGCCAGATGGCAGGATCAGGTGGCCCACGTTCGTCAGGCTGGAGAAGGCCGAGCTGTCGATGCGAATCAATGGATTGTTAGTCAGCAGGATCAGCTTGATGTTCGATGTGCCGGCAAAGGCGTTGCCCTCGATCCGCTGGATCTGGTTGTGGCTCAGCAGGATGGTGGAGAGATTCTGCAAGCCGGCGAATGCGAACTGGGCCACCGTCTGCAGTGGCGTATACTGGATGGAGAGCTCCTTCAGACGCGGCAGCCCGCGGAAGGCGAACTGCTTGATACGCGTTATGTTGTTCCCGTCCAGCGATAGCTTCTTAAGTGCCCGCAAACCGGCAAACGAGTCCGGCTTGATGATGGGAAAGTTGTTCTTGGTCAGCGCCAGGTTCTCCACCGTTGCCGGCAGCTGGCGCAGCGGGATCTGCTCGAGGCCGCCCGTGTTACACAGCACCTGTGGAGATACAAGAGAGGGTCCTCGTTAATGGGATTCTCAAAGAAAAATTTAAGGACATTTATTTGTTTATTTATTTATATTTATTTATAAATTTTAGAAACTCAAAATATAAATAAACTTTTCTTTGATAAATCATATATTTACTTGAGAGCTATATCTCGTTAAGATACAAGTTTTCCCTATATCTACAGCCATAAATAGCTCACCAACTCAAGTGTATCTAGACTTTCCCCCAGCAAATTCCCAGGGAATTTTGCATATACCTTTACCAGCATCAACCCATTGTAGCCTATAATTCTGTACTTTCCCCCAACTCCCAGCCTGTTGGGTCACCTTTTGATGTGACATCCATTCAACCGTCACCGTCACCGTCATCGTCGCAAACTGGTGCCCCATAGATTGTCTTTGTCTGCGGACTCATCAAAGGTTTTCGCTCTTAATCAGTTTGTGTTTTCTTGCTTTATGACATCGCCCCCGACTCGCTGTCCTGCTGCCCTCCCCGCGGGCGCCATTGATACCTCCGTCATGGCAACTGACAGCCGCTGGGCAATCAGATCAGACGCCATTCGTAGGCGGGCCTCGAGATCCCAGATGAGTCGCCAGCAGAGGCAAGGAGGAGTGCGACTTCGTTTGATGCGTGGCGCGAAAATTGAATTTGTGGCTTTATTGCTGAAAATAAAATTAAATCGAATTCCTTTTTCGTCGCCGCCCGTTCCCGGGATGGCGGGTATGGCTGACTTTTCCCCCCTTGTCTAGCATTGTTTTATTGCCCATCTTTTCGTCTTCGTTCGCGACTTTGGCCATTCTGCTTTGTGCTTCCTTTTTATACCCTTGCAGGGTATTATAGTTTTAGTCAAAATCTGCAACGCAGCGAAGGAGACATCTCCATCCCTGCAAGGGTATATGAACTTCGGCGAACCGAAGTTAGCTTCCTTTCTTGTTAATAACTATTATGTGCTGATGTGTGCGTTTCCCGGCCAAGACTTTTCCGCTTCTGCTCTGGCCAGGACGTGCACCTGGAGAAAAGGGAGTGATTTGTAAAAAAAAGGGTGCAGGGATAACATATATCTCCAAAGATAACTAGCTGAGATGTTTATTACTAATTGAAAAATTTAATTTATGTTTTTTAATTGAAATTTGTATTATTTATAACCCTCTCTAGATCAGTTATTTGTATATAAAGTTGGTTTTTTTTCAAGCAACTTTCAAAGCATTCCAGTAATTTATTTTTTATTTATTTAATAATATTTATGCGTTCCCATTATCTATTTTTAAATATTTGTTATATTATGACTTCTTTTATTATTATTTTTTCCTATTGTTTCCTTGTAACTGTTTTCTTCAGTATGTCCTTCTGTCTGCTTCCTTATCCAAAAGGTGGCCAAGTAACTGTGCATAACTGTCCATTGCTTGTCACGTTTCTCTTGACCCCGCCCAGTGTCCTTTCTTTCCTGGTCACCCCCAAACCCCAATCCCTGAACAAAAAAAAAAAATATAAAAAAAAACACCAGCTTGGCTGCACTTCTTGCGTAACATTTGCACAATTTTCATACGCTTCACCTTTTTAAATGAACGAATTAAAAGTTTCCTTTCTTTTGGCATTCATTCACTCCGCCTCCTCCCCGGATTCTTCGCTACCTCGCCGGAATTGTTATTGTTGCCTCAGTTCCGTTACGTTCTGTTTCTGTTTCTGCTTTTGGTTTCAGGTCCTGGTACTGGTCTTGGTCCTGCTCCTGCTCCTGCTACTGGTCCTGCTCTTGCTTCTACTCCAGCTTCTGTTTCTGATTCTGTTTCGGCTCTGTTCTGTTCCGTTTCGGTGGCGTTGTTCGATTTAAGGAAATTTCGCTGCCGTGCATTTACAGTCGCGAAGTCGGGGCGACATGGTTAAAAAGTCCTTGTTCGCTGAACTTTAACTGGCACTAAGGGGAAGAGGGGAAAAAGGACACGAAGAATGGGGGGCGCCCAGGCTGACCCCAAAAAGTGGGCTACACTTTTGTTACCTTTTCGGGGCCTGAACTAATTTCGCATCTTAAATACAGTCAACTGTGGCAAAAGGATGATGCAGCAGCAGCAGCGGCAGCAAAGAATGGAGTACGGAGAATGAGGAATGTTGAACGAGAGAGCTGAGTAAATCATTGCATTGTCCATAATCTGGAATAATGAAATCACTTAAGTTCTCAATTTGCTGGAAATGACGATGCCAAGTTCCCACTGGTAATAAGGATGCGCATTAAGCGTGCTCCAAAACTCTCGCGGGACACAATTGAATTGCGGGCCATGGGCTACGGGCTACACACAAAAATGTGCGAGGGGGCGTGCCACAAAAAGGACCTAGAAGGGGGCCACAGACAGACGAGAGGCAGAAAACAAAGGGAAAATAACCATTTGCCTGCATTTTCGATTTAATTTTTGTGCTCATCACTGTGCCGACGAGCAGCCGGAGCCGGAGCAGCTGTGGCCAGTGCCTGACCACCACATCCCCAGAGATCCTCATCTGCTGCTCCCGATTCTACCAGCTTCTGTTTCATCTTCTCCAGCTTCTGCTTCTCCTTTGGCTCCGTTGCCTTTGACTGCTGCCACAACTGGAGCTGCTGATGATGGCGATAGTTCTGCATGCCATTGCATCTCCTCCAAGGACCTTTGTCGCACTGTGGAGCGACTTTGGTCCAACTACAAAAAAGGGATGCGACTCAAAAGGCATGGTAATCTAGGACCCAAGTCCCACTTGTGTTTAAGCCTGCTCAAAATACATGCCTGGCATTTGGTTTTTAGGAATGAGTTTCTTCTTTAAACTTGTTTATTTTAATATTTAATTGTAGTTTGCCCTATTTTGTTAATTTCTTATTTGTTTAATTTTTATTAGGCGACAAAAGAACAGTTTAAAAATGTGTGAGAAGTATAAAAAGAGTAATCGGTTAGCATTTATTTTAAAATCCAACTGATTTCAAATTCTGAGACTTTACTGCAGATTTAAATTTAAATCGTTTATAAATTGTATATAAAATAGTTCAGTTTCATTAAGAAATGCTTTAGAAATGAACAATTCTATATATTTTTATAGAAAATATCATACCATTAATTAAATCAGAATTTGGACACAAAACGCAATATAAAACAAAAAAAGATTCTAATAAGAAGTATATATGATATTTAGGATTTATTTGCAGCCTTGCAAATTCCTGATTTAAATTAAAATTCGCTGCAGGGAAATATTTTGAAGTAATCTTTAAGAATTGTTAATAAAACTGTTGTAATATCTAAAGAATTATTCCAAATTTCAGCAAGATAATAAAATGTGAAAATATGTCACTTCCACTGTGCAACTGCGCCTAGTTTCAGCCCTTCCCAGGATTGGGGATTGAGGAGGAGCAGCAGGAATTCCCCGCCTGCACCCCCTTCCCCCCCAAGCCAAGTCTTAGCAGTACAAGTAGATTGTTAAGCTTACTTGAGTCTGGGACAAGCAGATGCACTCGGCTGGGCATGATTTGGATGTTTCGGTTTGTTGCGAGTTCCACAGGCAGACGACAACGGAGAGCGCAATTATGAGCAGCAGCCAGGAATTGCACATTTCACGTTGTTGCTGACACGACAGTTTGGCGGCGTAATTGAGCTCGATTCTCTCTTGTCCGGCTGCTGCTCCTGCTCCAGCTCCTGCTCCTGCTCCTGGTCCTGGTCCTGCTGCTGCTCCAGCTTCTGCCCCAGCTCCTGCTCCGTATCTCAACTTGTCGAGGTCCTTCTGCCGCTCCTCTCCGACTCCTTCTGGGGACTCTATCCGCGCTCTGCAGCAGGCCAAGTGTATGCTTCACCTTCTTCGCCTGGGTCCCTCGTCCCTGTTGCGTGCTTCCTTGCACTTCTTCTGGCACTTCCCTCGCCGTCTTCCTCTTCGGGTACTTTTCTCAGTTATTTATGTTTTTATATTGCGTTATTTCATTTGAACTTTCCCTCGCCTTCTTCTCCTCTCGTTTCTTTTATTATATATTCTTAAGCTTAATCATATTTATTTACGCTTCTTCTTCCAGCTCCTGTTGCTACGCCTTATGGGGGCGTGGCATGCCGATATCTGCAGCGAAGGAATAGAAAAGCAGAAAGATAAAGCGTTAGTAGAGGCAAAAACTAGGCAAAATATAAATGGATGAAAGCATTAAAAATAATAGTTTTAAAATAATTTTCTATATAATATAAAAAGTATTCTTCAAATAGAAAAGCTTATAGTTTTATATTTAATAACTTCAAGAATTGGATTTACATAAATTTCATTGATTTTATCAGAGTTTTGTTTCATTTTATTTGATATATAAGAAAATACTTAAAGGATCTTAGATTATTGTCATCTAAAAAAGCTGCCTTGTTCCTTTAAAATCCGTTTTATATATTCACTTTTAATCTGTACAATGCCCTGCTGGCTGTGGCTCTTTATATGTTATTACTTCAGTTGCCTTTGCTGGAGGATTCACTGTGGCCACTAGGCCGCATGTGGCATTTAATTTCACTTCTCTATTGGCCATCCTGTGGCTGGCAGCCGGTAGCCGGCAGGCAGCTCAGCCTTTCCGGCCTTGTGTTAGCTCAAAGCCTTCGACACATCCAACATTTATGCCCGGATTAGAAGCCGGAGAAGTCCGAACTGCAAGGAGAGCAGCGGCCGAGGTGACAGGACAAGTGGCAGGACAAATGCCAGATGTGACAGTCTCGGCTTTAGCCTGCAGATGCAGATTCAGATGGCCGAGACAAGGCATTGAGCCTCGCTCCACGGCACGGCGGAAAGCTTCGTCGCTGCTGCTGTTGCTGCTTCTGCTGCTTGTTAATCATTTATAATAAATAATGCCCAGGTAGGAGTTAAGTTGCTGCTGCATCAGCTTCGGCCTCTGCCTCTGCCACTGCCTCTGCCTCGGACGGCATCGGCAAGGATGAACAAAGCCAAAGCAATATAATAACTGAAATTACTCTAAAGAGAATTTCCAATGAGGCAATGTCGCTTGCACTTGCCACTGCCACTTGGAAATGATGCACGGTGACAGGCGTGGGGAGGGGACAGGCAACTCCTGCTCCTGCTCGTGCCGTGGAGGTAGGGCAGAAACGGGGGGCAGGGGCTGACACAGCTTGTTTGAAATGTTTAAATGCACAAATCAAATATGCAAGCAGTCCAAACTCCGGACTGGCCGGGCAGCACAGCCAGCACCTGATGTTAGAGGAGTTAACCCTGCTTAACCCCCGTTGGCCGCCGCTGCCACCGCCGCCCGCCCATGGCCAAATCCTTGCAGCAGCTTCGGCTTTTAATTGGACACTGAGGATGGCAAAAAGGAGCTGCCAGCAGCCGGCAGTCGGTAGCAGGACATCTGAAGAGTTGAGCCCGGGCAGCATCCAGCATCCAGCATCAGCACAATAATAAATAAGCGCAGGCATAAATGCGTGACATTATAATTGGAAACCAACAAAGCAGGGCGGTCAAAGGTGGGTGTGGGCGTGGACTTGGGCTTGGTGACCTGGGAAACCAGGTGCCTGCGAACCAGGCAGCTAATGCAATTCACAGATGCATTTGTTTGACGTGGCCCCGTGCAGAAGTTGAAGCGAAGCTGCAATTTTGGCAAATATCCTTTAAAATAAGGTCTGTACACTTGGAAAACATTATGCAGGATAGCTAAACTTGCCACTAATTGCAAAAAGTTGATGTGCAACAACCGAAAGACCATAGTAATTGCTCGAAATATAAAGTTTACCAAATTCTAAATTCCCAAATTAAACACGAAGGGCTTCAAATACAATTGGTATGCCTTTTGGGACCAACAAGCAGGCAATTCCTGGATCTCATTTGGCAGGAAATGAGGGCATTCTTGCTTAGATTTCATTTAACAAAGTCCTGGCTGCCAGGGAGAAAGGAATTTACTAATAATAGTGAGCCCAAGAACAAGGTTTTATAAATTTATGCATATATCTCTGGAACTTAAGCTTTTTTTTATAAAAAAATTAATAATTATCTCACGAATTATTTTGTTAATTCTTTTGCTTGTTATTTGGGGGTTGCACTATAATTATTTTGCATTATTCTTTTCTCCCAGTGCTCTGGATAGGTGGCAGACGAAGGCAGTTGTGTCAGTTGGATAGGAATTCGCGACTCGGTGTCTCTCTTGCGCTTTGTCTGGATCTGGATCCCGTACCCAGTCCCCAGTCCCTTGCAATCGCATTACTTTACGTTGCCTTCATCTAAAAGGATAAAAGCAAAATAACAAATGCCAGCACAAACTCAAATAATGCACAGACAATTGTGTAAGCAACAGCAACAAGGACGAATGCCAACTCCTGCCAGGACGGGACAGGGACTGCATTGGCGGCTGCACATGTGTGTGTGGAATCAGGACAATGGCAAAAGGAATCGCAAATGTGGCAGAAGGAGCTCAGCACACAGACGGAGCTGGAGCTGGAGCTGGAGCTATAGCCGTTGCCGGATCCGGAGCCTGCGATGTGGCTTAGCATCCACTTGGCACAGGAACCAAGCCGGGCATCAATGCCTTTAAATAAACATGTGGAATATGCGGCCGCCAGGCAGACCCAGACACTTCTTCACGTGCTTCTCTCTCCGGCCAGGCTGACGACATCCCCTGCCATTCGCAGCTAATCAATCAATTTTATTAAGAATTTCATTGAATTTACACGGCGAGGAGTACTGGCAATGGCCAGACAACAGAAACTGGACCATGATGATATGGTAGAGCCATGCTGGCGGTATGAACTGCACTTGGAGAAATGGAAATCACTAAAGAAATATAAATTAATAATTACTTTCGTCTGTAAAAGAGCTTGATAATAAATAATTTCTAAAAAACGGATCGTGGAAAGAATATCAACAACTTTTTAATGTCATCTAGGTCCTTCCCAGCAGGATGTTTAAAATTATTATTACTTGAAATCATATTAAGCTAGTATCTTTCGGTGTATGAAAGGATTAGGATCAGCAGTTGCCCAGAGATGGGCCTAGGGATGGTCTCGGACACGTCTGCCTGCTTTGACTCATGTGCAATCCTTTAAGCTCTTATTAGAGCCAATTAAGAGGATATGTTTGTTTCTCAGCCCTCGAAGTGGGCAGGGAGCTGCAGGAGCTGAGGGAAATTGTAAAAAGTAGAGAAGGAAAGCAAAAAATACAGAACAGAACAGAACTGGGCAAGCGAAAAGGACAAATTGAGAAAAAATAGGTTCAGCAGGCAAAGGACTTTGGCAGAGAACGGAAAAAGGCAGCTGCAAAAAGGTGCGACCTAGAGCTGCCAAAGGATCTAGGGGCTTCGAAATCAACCGGAAGTGGAAAAGGGAGCAAGAACAAACCATACAAATTTAATAGTAAAGTAACTATAGCCAAAGTTTTGCCTAAAAATAATCAAAGCCCTTCCCTTGCTCTATTCAATGCATATTTAATTGATGAACTAAGTCCTTGAAATGGGGATTATATTTATCGTATATGCTTTGTGCCAAATAAGTGGGAATACAGATTCCTTCGTTGAAATTTTATTTAGAAAATCAGCGAAACAGTAAAAGCGAGAAGTAAATCGATGCGGATGGCTGATGGTGGGATTAGTCAGGCGCAGGATGCAGGTGATTGAAAAATCAAAAATCAAAAGCGAAAGCGGCAAATTGAAATCAAAACGAAAGCAATCAGTGCAGCTGGCCAACGAATGGACACGGACACATGGCCAAATAAATAAACCAAAGATGAAAATCAAAAATCAAAATATCGAAAATAAATAAATAAAATTTCAATTTACACTCTTCTTACATTTGCCCCCCCCCCCCCTGCATTCCCTTGGAGGACGAAGGACTTAGTGGCATTCAATTCCAGCTACCTGCAACCTGCAACCTGTAATATAAAATAACAATATTCAGGCGCCTAATGCTGGGCGTAACCTAATAAACCAGCCCGTCTTTTGTGCAACTCTGGCATTTGCTTATCGTCCTGTCATAGATTGTAATATTCAAAAGCCACAATTTTAATTACGCATGTTGTTTCTTTTTTGCTTAATTTCAGGCCAGAACCAAGGACTTCAAAGACTGGAAGGGTTGCCTAAGAAATTCATTTTAAAGCCAATTTAATTATTAGTTTGCGGTTACCAAACTTCATCCAAGCGGCGTTTGTAAGCACATATTTTGAAGTATTTTTGGAAAACTTTCCCGTTTGGGTGGCTCATCAATTAAAGCTGCTTGACACAGTGGGCAATGCCAGGCAAATATGCAGCTTATCTATCTGTGTATCGGCTGCTGTTTGCGAGGCAGGTCCTTCTGGGCGTCATAGGGACATAAGCCCCTATGTCCTTAGGCACGGCCTGCACTTAGCCGGCAATCGCTTTCCTCGGAAAATGGGGCCAACTGGCAAAGTTTATTCAAGTTTCCTTCAGAACCAAGTTGTGTCTGCTAATTCTTTAATCTTCGAATGTTAACTACAGCAAAGGAGCGGCTGCCAGGGTCATAACTCACTGGCTCAACTGGCTCCACTGGCGCTCCACTCGCTCTCCACTGGCTCCTCGTGGCAGCTGCAGCGCAAGATGGAGGAGAAAATAAATAGGAAATAAATAAAAAGCGAGCAAATAAAACAAACATCTTTAACTGGATAAGTGATAAAAAGACGCCAGTAAATGGAACTGCTTGGGAGGGGTCGGAGGGGTGCTGGCTGTGTGGCGCACAGGAGACTCCGTCCAGAAAGGACGCTGGGGACGCATTCAATTGCTGGCATCTGGGGCCATTAGGTGGCCCTGCCTGCATAGGTGGCCCCATGAAAGGAGTCTCTGGACTCTGGAGACCACACTGGGAGGGCGGGGGACAGGGACACACGCACTGGCAGCTGGGAGTTCATGGACTGCTCTGCGGTTGAAGTCCTTAAAGTCGCTGCGCTTCTGGCCAAAGGACACTTCATTAATGATCGACGGCATTGGTGGTGCTGCTCTTACTATTCCTGCCTTAGTTCCTGCGCCTGGTCCCCCCCATCCAAGTCCGACGCATCCTTTAATTTAATTGCAACTTTGGCCATTTGCCAAGCAGCAGGCTGCCGGTGGCCGGTGGCCGGCAGCAGGACCTGTCCAAGGACCAGTGCCCGCCGTGTGTGCTGGTGTGTGCATTCCTTATCTTTTCACCCAAATGCCTGTGCAGAATGTCACTAATCAAATTATGAAATGTTTGTTAACCAGCACACACACACACACACCAGTTTGGGACAATGAGCGAGCAATGATGATGGGCAGATGGATAAGGCGGGCAAGAACCACCTGGAAACCGGACACCGGACTCTAACAGGACAACCGGGGCCGCAACCAAAACCGCAATTGCATCCAGAAGTGCACACATAAATAGGCACAAAGATGCCCTCGTCCAACTGGACGAATGTTGCCACGCAACGTGGAACAGATGCACCCAAGAGACACCGCCCCCCAAACAGCCGGGAGATATGGCTCAGACGTGTCTAGGTGGCTTGGTGGTTTGGAGTTGAAGGCAACCTCCGGCGGCTTTGGCATGGCCAAAATTTGTGGCTGTCAACGACACTGCCAAAGCCCTCCTCAGAGGCTCCTTCTTTGGCATACCCAGCGTGTCCCTCCAGCAGCTTCAGTTGCGTGCAACAACAGCAAGACGAAAACGAAGACGCAGACGAAAACGAAGGCCTTTGTCTAAGCATCTTAACTTGGCCCAGGCGATGGCCATATTCTCCCGAAAGCCAAGTGCGTGACCTCCACCCGCCCATGGCAGCCGAAATCTGTCTGAAGAGGGTTCGGTTGCTGGGTTGCTTGGTTGCCCTTCTGGCTGTTGGTGGCACACCAATTGATATGATGGCTTTCATCGGCTTTTGTGGTGGAAACTATAATGGCATGGCTGGGGAATATGATTGGGATTTATTACTATTAATTATTCGATAGATATTAAATAGTGTTTGTAATATAATAAATAAAACTCAGGATTGATTATTTACTAGTTATACTTTGGAAAATAAAATTATAAAGAAACAAACAAGGAAGCCAAAAATTGCATTGCATAGTTTCAGGCTGCGTCTGCTTACACCATTAACATCTGTCAACATTAACATTAACATTAACATTAACAGTGCAACAGCAATTAGTGCATACACAAAACTGTTTATAACAGCCTTCTGTTCGCCTGTTACCCAAAAGTGTACTTGAGTGTGCAATACTTCCACTCATTACTCTTCCACATGTTAATGATCAGTGATGTTAATTATGTTAGCAGACGCAGTCCGAAAAAATGCAATGAATTTTGTGTATGCACTAATTGCTGTTACACTCTTAATGTTAATGTTAATGATCAGTGATGTTAAGTATCTTAGCAGACGCAGCCCGAAAATATGCAATGAATTTTGTGTATGCACCAATTGCTGTTACACTCTTAATGTTAATGTTAATGTTGACTGATATTAGTTGTGTGAGCAGATGCATCCCGAAAGTATGCAGTGAAATTTGTGTAGGCACAAATTGCTGTTACACTACTAATGTTAATGTTAATGTTAAGTGATGTGAATGGTGTGAGCAGACGCAGCCCAAAGTAGGCCAATCACTTAATTCATTTGTTCCCTTTCTTTCCCCTCGCCCACAAGCTGTAGTTCAAACTTTGACCGTTTTCGTTCTTTCGACCCTTTCTAAATATATTTTGAAATATGTTTTAACAGTAAACGTGCCACTTCCGACCCCATAAACATTATATATTCTTGATCAGCATTAACAGGGGCATCGATCCAGCCATGCTCTACATTTTTAAATAGCAAATAGCAAAATTGAAAAATCATATCTTGGCCAAAAATAAACGAATTTCAATTCGGAAGCCATTGCTGTATTTATTTATGTTTGTTTACTCATGTTCTGGACAAACGACATTTTTTTGAAATTTATTAAGCGTAGTAATCTTGAGAAATAGAAATTAAAATATTAAATTTTGTCTGTTGGTTGAACAAACTAAAAAACAAACACAGCAAGGCTTTCCGAATCTAAATTAGTGCTTTATTGGCCAAGTTATGACATTTAAATTTGAATAAACTGAAACTGCGACTTCTGGAACATGGAATTATAATACCCTGCAAGGGTATAATAACCTGGAACTTGGCTAAAATTGAGCCCAAATTTGATTAGTTTCTGATGTCTTCAAACTTACAGTAAATAATATTTAATTATTCAACTTATATTATTTAATTTTAAATCAATTTTAACAACTTCTATGCATTAAATACTGATGGCTTTGGGTAGTAGTTTCTGAGCCATAAAAGATTCCCTGAAGCTGGCTAATTGCGAAGCTGCCTGAAGCTGCTGCTGGTTCGATTCAGACCCTTGTGCATCCAAGGACTTTGAACAATTTGTCTTTATGCTTAGGATAAAAAAAAAAAGAAAAACAGTGAAGTGAAGAGTGGAATGTGGAAAGTGGTAGGGGCAGTGCCTGGACTCCCCACTGTTTGGCATATTTTTTTGGGGGGGGGCATGGCTGTGGGCGAGTCCAGAAGCCAGAATTCCGAATACAGGACATGATGTGTGGGCGTGTTTATTGGTTTCCACGCTTGAGTTATTGGCCAAAGGTCAAAGGTTGCAACAGATTTTTGCCACTAGTTTCGCTGGGTCGATCGCATAATTCAATCATTTAGTCAAATAATCAATCATTCAAGTGAATCATTAATTAATTCAGCATCCAACCATTTGGCTTTGACCCCAAAAACTTGCCACGGAAAAGGCACTCCCACGAAGGGGATGATGGGGTTGCGAGCGGAGCTGGAGGCGCAGGTCGATAGTGGCGGTGGAGGGTCTCGTCCTGGCCCTGGTCCTTGGCCCTGGGTCGTGTGTATTTGTAATTAACTGTTATTTAATACGATTTGCTTGATTTCGTGGCTTGATGGGAAACAAAACTGTTCTTTGGGGGGGCGCAGCAGCATCCCCCGAAAGCGGATTCACAGACGTCCCAAACTGAACTGCGGTTATCCACACACCGCACCCACATCCTGTCTGGGACCCGGGAGGATATTCGAGGCAGCGATTTAATTTGCCAAAGTTCCTGACGCCTTCCTTTTCGGCCTCATCATTTGTTTGTTTGCCTGTCCGCCCTTCGACCCGTCCCGCCTCCGCCTCTCCGCCTCCGCGTCCATCTCCATCTCCAGCTCTGGCTCTGGCTCTGTCTCTGTTTGCCATTGATAAATGTTTGCCGGGGCCGATGTTCGTTAATGATGACACTTCTTGTTGTCAGCTCAGTGGAGTCACTTGGTGATTTGTCAGTGATAAGCGGGGCGAGTCCTGGTCGCCTTGACAGGTGAAGTCATGATGGGCGGAGGGACCCTTGGCCAAGTCCGGCTGATTAAGCGATCCGGAGCGGCTGGAGTTTGCCTTGATGCCGGGGTGACACAACACAATAAGTTGATCGGGGACACCAAGGACGATGACAAGGACTTTCCTTGGCGCTATTCCAGTTGAAATCGACGGTTAAATATCCAGTAATTACGAGAGCAATTTACGAGGGCAAAGGCTTAAATTGAAGTGCAATCCAAATGGCGTTTTGCATTTCCCCACGTTAGAGATACATAGCTCATAATTGTGTTTATATTAATTAATCTGTTTATTATGAGAAGATGGCGCATGCTGTTTGTGCAAAAATTAAACTAAAATATTGTGTTACATTTATGTATATTTTTTTTTGTGAAAACTACAATATCAAATCCTTTAAAGTAGTGGTTAAAGTCTACACTGAGCCCTCAGTGGAGAATGTGCACTTCGGGCATGAAAATAAATAAATAAATGCCAACATTTTTAGCTCAGTGTGACAAAAGTGGTAATTACTTTATAACAAATTCATAAAAACCAGGAATATGCATAATTCAATGGCATTTAATGGTGTTTTGTCAGGGCTTTTTTTCTAATATTTTATATGCTATATATTTATATATTTTTGAATACTCAACAAGTAACATTTTGCTGGCTTTGAGTAACTAAAAGGTATTCCTGTTTCACTTCCGGCAGAGTCTTCTCAAGCTCCTTTTTGTTTACTTTCGGGTAACCCCTTCTGGGATGCACACTGCGAGCCCACATTTTAATCAGTTTGCTTGCTCAGCTCAGCTCCCAACTAATCCACCCGGAGCAGCAGAGACAGAGCTGGCGACCAGGACAACAGGGTACTCTGGCAAAACAGGTTATAAAAACATGTGTAACTAGACGACTTACAAGGATCACGCACTCCAGTGACACTTAATGCCGCCACGTCGCCGACAGAGAGGCGGAGAGGGGGGGGGAGGGAAACGCCAGGAGGACGGAGTGGAGGGCAAATGTCACCAACTAACACAGACAAACGCAATTAGCTTTTAGCCATCATAACATTATGAACGGCAGGCGACAGGCAACGACGACGAAGGAGACGACAACGATGGCGATGGCGATGACGATGCCGTCTGAATGCTAACTGCTAATGACAAGGATGTGGATGACGGGGACGAGGACGAGGACGAGGACGAGGAAGGGCTCAGAGACGGAGACGAGACTAGAACGACGAGGGGATTCCGGCAGCTGAAACTGAAACTGAAACTAAGGCCGAACAGCAAGCCCAAGTCAATGATGGAGGAGGAAAGGAGCCAGGAAAGGAGCTGCGGTTGGTATGAATGCCGAGCTCTGGGCGCATTATGCTGATGGTGAAGGAGGCCAGGCCAGGCCAGGGCAGGCCACAAGAGGAAAGGACGCAGACGGGGACCAGGGCAAAGCTCACGGATGGCACGCGGCTGCCAACAATGCTGTTAACTTGTGTCGAGATTAAAATAAGGACACTCGGCGAGCAGAAAAAGCCCCACACTGAGGACCCAACCCAACTTGGCTCGCCCACATCCGGATGGATGGACGTGCCCCCAACGCACAGTTCGACTCCAGGAACCCACTCCCACTCCCACTCCCAGTCATAGTCGCAGACGCAGTTGACTCGCATGAGTTGTGAGCTGAAGCTTTGTTTATTATGGGAATGAGAATGGCAATGGCAATGGCAATGGGAAATGGTTGATGGGTGATGGAGTTGCCTTTTGCCAAAGTGTCCGTGTTCTATGGCTGTGGGGGGATGTAAGGATGTAGGTGGCCTGCCCTGCCCTGCCCTGCCCTAACCTCATCATCCAGTTGGCTTCTAAAAATTACTGCGTAAATGATGATATGAGATTTAGAGCATTTCTGCGGCATCATTCGACGGAAGCGGATACACGAGTACGGCTGCCCCGGCTGGCTGATGTTGTCGCCACCGGAAGGAAGTTATTTAACACATCCCCACACACACACACACACAGAGAGAGTGAGCGACAGAGACGAAGGCCCAAGGACAGGGATTGTGTGGCACGATAATCATATTACGATTACGTCGCGTAAAATTTGCCCCACTGTCGGGTGAGTGAATGAGTGAGGTTTAAGTGGAAGTTACCAGCTGGAGAGGATGTGGATGTGGATGTGGATGGGAAAGAGCACTGCATCAAATAATTATACATGTACCCACTAAACAGGACGACGTCGACGGACAGGCGTGCTCGGAATATACACTTTCCACGAAGCAAAGGCAAACATATCCAGATTATGACATGCCACACAGCTCCACCTGAAAGCCATCATCCCTCTCGCACATCCACATCCTGCTCTGAGCCTTTTTTTTTGTTTCCTTTTTTGTTTTCATAATTGTTTAATTTTATTTCATTGACTGTCGAGGACTCTCAGCGGGGAACTGTGGAGCTGTGCCTGTCACGGTCGCCAATCGTTGTCAACGTCGAGGCTCCCCCTTCCCTTCCATTCCCTTCTCCTTCCCCTTCCCCTTCCCCCTGCCAGGGATTCCACAAACAAGATGCGGATCGCTTAGCATTAATGTCTTTCATTTATTGTCATTGTTGTTAATGTTTTTTGTGCTGTGCGTGAGAAAAAAGCATTTGCATTTAAACGTTGGCTGCGCGGCGCAGAGATTTTGCTTGGATGATTTTATTGCTCGTTTGTAGTAAATTTGGTGTGTAATTAGAGAGAAAAGGGTTATTATGTTCGTTAACGCAGCGAGCGGAGCGCCGGGATTTGGATACGGGACTTGAGCTATGTGGAAGTGAAGAGATGAAGCTGGGTCTTGGCGATGGCCACGGCGGCACAATGCCAACCCAGCGACAGAAAAAAAGGGAGGGAGAGCTGGAAACCCACAAAAGCGACTCTGCCTCTGACGACCGGAAGGCTCTGGGCAGGACACAACAGCGAGGAGCAGGCTGGGCAGGACGCAGCCGAATTGCTGAACTGCTGAACTGGTGGAAAAAAGATATAAGGGAGCAAGAAAAGGATGGCAACTGCACCGAAACCAAAACAGGCTAAACGGCATGGCAAAGCGAAATGAAATTGTGGTTCGCCAAAGTGGTCCTGGTCCTGGTCCTGGGTCCTGGTTCCTGGTCTGGGTCCAACAACAGCGAAGGCCAGGACGGGAGAAAGCGAAGTGCAAATGGCTGGATGCAAATGGAAAATGGCTAAAAGTTGGCCAGAGCAAGCTGAGGTATATTCGACGAGTGTTAGCAGGGACAAGCCAGGATCTTGCTCACAGGCGAAAGGGAAACCTAACAAAGGTTGGACATAATATTTTAATAAGGTGTTCCGGCCAGCGGACTATATATACATATATATTTTCCCAACTCCTTGGCCAGACTTACAAGGTATGGCCAAGGCGAGTCTTTTGGGGACAACTTCCTTGGCTGAGATAGAGCTGGAGGGCGAGAGCAGGATGTGTCGCCTCACCCAGATGAGAGTGATACAATGATAACGACGGCTGCTGGACTCCTTGGTGTTGGAGTGGGAAACGGGGTTAGCGGCGGCTCGTGGGTCGTGGCTCATGGCTCGCTTTTGCTTTTATTTGTTGCATTTCTGGCCTCGGCCAAGGAAATAAAATTTCAAATGTAACTTTCCTACGGTAGCCAGCTCATGTCCTGCTCTCGTATGTGTCTGTGTATGTGTGCGGAGTCCATCATTGACTGTCGGCGGAGGACTGCGACTCGAGGAACTTGCCGCCTTTAAGGGCAATGCAGTTGGCATAAAATTTAATTCACCATCCTGGGAATGAAGGAAGCGCCCGGAACATTACGTGCCGGCCAGCTAGGCTTCCTGTTGGCCACCATCTTAGACCCTATTCGGAGCCCAGTCGCAGTGGCCGGGCAAGGCATTTCAAAACACGCATCGAAACAAATTCGAAATCCCAACGGGCGGCAGTCGTAGACGGCGGACAAAAGGCTGAGAAGGAGCCCAGAGCAGCAAGTTGCACTGGACAAGAAGCGAGACAAGGACAAAGACTCTTGTTGTTGAAGTTGGTGGCCAGGAGCAGGAGCCGATAATGACCGGCCACGGAGCTGGCAGCTCCAAGCGGGAAGGAGCCTCCAGGGTTCTGCAGCTGCAGCTGAATCCAGAGGTTCAAGTGCTGACCAATCTCGGCGAGCAGCCCATGTCGGTCAGCAATAGCAGCTGTAGCAGCAGCAGTAGCAGCAGCAGCAGCAATATCGGGGAAGCGGACAGTGAGAGCGATGTCGAAGGTAGAATGCTTCATATTCCGTGTCCAGCCATCAATACCTTTCTCCTTACAGTCGCCAGCCATTCCGAACTGCCGACCGGACTGACAAAGGCAATTGCCGGCGCTAGATTCACGTACAGCCCGCTGGACGGGGGCTCGGATTCGGACTCGGAACTCGGTCTGGGCGACGTGGAACTTTTCTGCGAGGAGGCCCTGGCTCTGTTGGCCCACGAGATTGTCTGCTGCGACTGTGACAGTGACATTGAGTCGGAGAAGGACGGCGAGGAAACGTCCGAGTCAGAGATGGAATCAGGTTCGGATCAGGTCGACGATTATGGCCAGGATAATCTGTCGCATAGCACCTACCAGTTGATGTTCAGCGAGGAGGACGAGGAGGAGTTGGTGAGCAATGGCAAAAAGGATGAGTGTTCGTATGTCGTTGAGTCTGTACTTTTGCTGGCAGAGGATCAGGAGAGCGATAAGTCCGATCCCAAGTCGGGGGACAGTCTGGGAAAACAATTTCTGGATGATTGTCAGCGAGAGAAAGACTTTAATAAAGTTTCCCAGGACCAAGTCACCGATTGATCAACAGCAATGCTTGTTTTCATTTATTTTTTTAAAGCATTTTATTTGTGTTATTAAAAAGTAAAATAACAGACAGAATTCCCAAAAATTGTAGCATATATTTATATATTTTTGTTTCTTCATTTATGTTTTGATTTGTTTATAAAGTTATAAGAATTGTTTTTTATTTATTTATTTAAAATCAGCAAGATTTACCACCGAAGGGAAATCCTTTTTGGAAAAATAATCCAATTGTAGTCCATTAAGGTTTTATATAATTTAAAAAAACTTTATAGACTTCCCTTTAATTGAAAACTTAGAAAATATCTAAAAACAAAGCTTTCTAAATCCTTAAATACTTTAAAATCGACTGTCTTCGAGGTTATTTTCTAACTAAAATTACTTAAACCTTCTGTTTTCGAGTTTCTCTTATAATATCCTTATAAACAAAATAACAAACTGCAGCAGGACATTCAATATTAATCTGCCAAGTGAAACGAGTCCAAGTAATTTCGATTTAATCCTTGGCATTGGATTTATTTGTGTTTAGAGCCATCAAAAACAATCCGAAATCTAACCCGATCACGCCCCCAATCCGCTAGAGATCTCCATTTGCTTTGTCACTCACCTGTTCGCACTCAAAGTGGACGGATGACTGGGGACACCCGTGGGAACTGCTGCTACTGCTGAAGCTGTGGTGTTGGTGTTGATGGCTGCCTTCAACGATGCCAACAGCCGGCGAGGAGGAGGAGAAGCGATGCTGCCCTACCCTCGGCAGATACTGGCATTTAGTATTTAATATTTCTCCTCTTTGCTGCTGCTGCACTGCCTCTGTCTTTAATTGCACTCGGCCACTGTGAGGGCTTACTGGTCACTGGTAACTGGCAAAAACTAAAACAAGGACAAAAGGAAGGGTAATGGCGAGGTGAGGTGGCGATAAATGAAATACAGCATCGGGCAATGCAAAGCGAATGCAAAATGTTTTCGCTGCCGATGATGATGATGAGCATTCCACTGGCAACAGCACTTCCACTCCTGCTGCTCCTGCTCCTGCTTCTGCTCCTGCTCCTGCTCCTGCTCCTGCTCCACTGCACTTATCGTAATCGTAATCGGCGTTTCGGTGTTGGCTTTCAAATTGCCCGCGACCGCGTCAAAGCGACCACAAAACTAGCTGAACGGACAACCGGCGACCAGCCAGGACTAGTGACCAGCGGCCAACGACCATCCACCGGCAATCGACGACCGCAGGTCAGTAGTGGAGCTGAGCCTGGTTGGCGTTGTGTTGTTGTTTTGCCTCGTCCCCGGCCTTTGTGTGCTTTTGAGGCTTAGTTCGGATCAGCAACTGTTGCGGGAGGCCTCCTCAACTCCACACACACCACACAAAAAAATCCAAAGACAACGAAAAAAATCACTCACCTCACTCAGCACACACACACACACACGGCAGACGAGCGGCAAACAAAAAAAAAGAGAAAAAAACAAAACAAGGAACAAGGAACAGAAGGATCTCCTCACTAAATTAGAAACTAGCGAACAAGTCGGGACTTCTCGAGATTGGCGAGCCACGCACGTGTCCGCATCCGCATTCGCAATTCGCATCCGGTACCCGGTACTGATGTCAACAAGCTACCACACGCAACTAATTCAAAAAATCCAGCGAACGGATTACGGAACGGATCCGCTGAGCGGCCGCAGTGGCCGTGCCGAGGACGAGGACATGGCCGAGTCCGAAGGCGGCGCCAATCGTGGAGCTCGGCGGGGCACGAGCTCGCAGCCGAAATTGGAACGATGGCAACCGAGAGTGTCCTTCGGCTGAGACCGATGGTTCAGATGCTCGTATATCCTCGCCATCCGGCAGTCGTTGGTCGCCAGCGGAGCAGTTCGCACGTGGCCCGGCGCATTCGATGTCCTTCCTTTCCTCCCTCTAAAGGATTGCCACTGCCTGCTGGTCCCAGTGTGTGTATTAACGTGTTGTGCGTATTATTTAAAAAGCAGCTTAACCTGCTTTTGTGACCTTTTCCCTTTTGGCCAGCAGAAGCAGGAGCAGGAGCCGGGGCAGGAGCCCCACATTTGTCCAGTTTTATCGATGGAGATGGATAGACTGTGCGTCGTCCTGTCTGGCATGCGTGTTGATAAATGAGTTTTTATTTTGATTTTATTCACTGTTTACCTTGTTTTTGCATATTCATTCAAGGGGCTTCGGACTTGGACTCTGCTCCGATCCCGAACCCCCTTCTCATTCTCATTCCCATTCCGATTCCGATAGCGGCTGTAAATCCTGCCTTTGGTCCTTTGGCCGGCCATGCTGAAATGGTTTTCAATTTATTAGCAATCAGTGGCATTAACAGCTGAAAGCGATGTTTGTTGCTGCTGCTCCCCCGGCGGACGCGGCCACTCGGATTATGGCCGGGTCCGGTCAGATAGGAAGCCCAGTTGTCACTGATCATTGGCCAGGGTTTGGGCCACGGGGCTTTTGACCCCACCATGACTGTGGGAAAGCTAAGTGGTAGTGGCAGGATGAAATGCGTGCTACTTATGCTGCTAATAGGATGCAATTCAGCAATTTCTGGCGAATAAATATATGTAAATAGCTTACAGCGAATCAAATAAAGTTATGAAGAACTGAAGAGAGGGAAAATCTTTTTTCATATTGCAAAATTGGTCATGGTTTACGTCTTAAACAAACATTTTAGCGAAATAAATTAATGGTTTTACCATTACGACTAGAAATTGGTAAGCATTCAAGGTTTAGTTTTGTGTTTGAGACAGTTACAAGGCAAATGTAGTTAGATTTTAATTCTTTTTTTAGGTTTTTATACAATATTGACGTTGTAAGCCTTTATTAAATTGTGAAAAAATTTTAAAATATAATTTAATTTGCTCAGAAATGAAACGAATGGTTATTTATAATATTTTTTAATCTTTGATATGATATCCTTGAAGGAAAGGAGACATTTCCCACCCTATAGGCCAGCAACATAAACAGGAGAATCTATCTTCGCCGTGCCGCAGTTAGTTTCCTTTCAATTTGGCAGTTAACTTAATAAATCGACTTCAAATTTGTTTTGTTTGGTTTTATTTAAACTTACAATGTTGCTCAAAGAAACCCCCTTCGAATCGCGACCCCATGATCGAGCCTCAATCGTGGAATGTGCGTGTGCCTAATGCGCTCAATCCGGAACCGCAGAGGCGGCAAATTGGTCAAGTCCGCGGCAGTGGCGACTGGTAGAGTAGGTAACCGGCTCCCGCTTCCTCACCACGTAGCCCGCGTCTTGTGGCTGCAATTCCCGTTACCAATCCAATGCCAATGGCAATGGAGATATGGAGATGACGATGACGATGCAAATGGCAGGAAATGCGTGATAACGACCGGCGACACACACAGAAAATATTGAAAATTTGAATGGAGCACGGACACAGACACAGGAACAGGGACAGGGACAGGGACAGGCGGAGAGCGAAGTGGGTCTCGAGATGGAAACGAGTGCAGGACGAGGGAAAGCCATATCTGGAGCTGAAGCTGACTGTGATGTCTTTGTCGCTGTGGATGTGTCTGTGGATGAGGATGAGGATGCAGGCTATGCAGGCTGGATGTTGTGAAAGTGTCGACACCAGTCCCGGCCAGGCCAAACACATGGCAAATGGGGCACATGGCACATGGCACATGGCAGACGCTGCCGCTCGTCCAGTGTCCTGCCCTTGTCGCCGCCCATGTATGCTAGTGTGAAGGAACGGGCATAAAGAACCGCAAAATCATGAAATGCAATAATGAAGGCTTCATGGTCGATCGCTCAAACACTCGCTCACACACACATACACCACACAGCTCACCCCGGGAGATAGCTATACAAAGGCAGGGGTCAGGCTGAGGATGTTGCATAGGCAGGGCCGAGAGCTGGGAAATGGGAAGCAAGCGGGCTGGGCAAGACGTGCAATCGACACGACTGCCAAATGGCATGGTGGTGGTGGTGGACACCCCACCACGAGTGAGTGTGTCTTTCGACACCACAAAGTTGCCATATTTAAAGCATAAAAGCAACATTTCCGTTTGTCGCATGCCGATGAAGCGACAGGAAAACAGAGCAGCAGCAGCAGCAGCAGCAGCAGCAGCAGTAGCAGACGAGGCTGCGGGCAGGATAATGGGGAGCTGGAGTATAGCTGGATGGAGGACTGGCAACGAGACTAAGCAGAGGTCGAGGCCTACCTCCTCGTGCGCTGGCTCGTATGTGCATCAATTTGTGTGCGTGCGCGTTGCAGTCATGTACAACATGCAACAAACGTGAGAAACTAAAATGAGTGCAATTTGTATGCCACGTTTACGTAGAAAAGCAGTCGGGAGCAGGGACACCAGAGGAGGGGGAGGGTGAGAGGATTGGTTATAGGATATCTGGGATATGTGGAGAGTCCGCCTCATCAAACCCAAGATCCTCCTGGTCCCGACAACCCAACCACAGGCGCATCTTTTCAGATGGGGGACAAATTTCATTTTTGCATCAATTGTCGCATAAATTATACAGATTAACACACACACACAGGATATGGGAGCTGCTCTCGTCCTTGTTCATCATTAAATTATTATGGGGCTTTCTCAAAAGAACACAACTCGACCTGTTTGGGTCACCACCAACAGCAGCAGCAGCAGCAGCAGCAGCACCACCACCAGAACCATCAGCCATTGTCCCAGGCCTCCTCCGGAGCTGTTGCAGCTGTTCGTGTGCCCCGGTAATTGTTTAAAGTAACTGCAACAAATTGCAACGGAATGCCAGCCAGCAGAGACAGCAGAAATGGCGGAGAAGACAGACAATGCCGAAAAGAAAGGGATCTAGGCAAAGACTGCATACTCTGACCGAACCGCGACCCACTGGCTTGAATTGGCCAAGCAACCTCGGTCCAGGAGCAGACAGACATCCATAAGCAGTCCTGGGTATTTCGTGGGGCCAACAGTTGATTCATTAAGTTTGCAGAGTGCCTTATAACTTATAAATAATGTTTTTTTACCTTGGATATGTACTATATTTATTTGATATTTATATTTCTACTTTCCATTCCTCGCTTGGTTTGGCGATGACACTCCAGCCCGCAGCTGCTACTCCTCTTTGTCCAGGGGGATCCAGGTAAGATGCTCTTCGAAAAGTTTAATGAAATCAATGAAAAATGAAGGCAACTGATGAGCTGCCATTTTAGCTTGTGCTGCACCTTATTAAACACTCATTTGGAGAAACTTTGCGTTTCCACATGTGCGTCAAATTAGCGACGGTGAGTTAGCGTCGAAATGGAACGGTGGGAAAAAAGAACACGGAGGAATTTTTTATATTTTATTTATTTTCTAAATAAGGCACTTAATCAAACTAAATAAAGTAATAATAATATAATATAAATATAATAATAAATATAAATACTAAAAATCAAATTTACTAATGTTTTTACTGGTTTTGGGGGTATTTAAAGATATTCAAATACGATATTGATGCTGATGCACATCGTAAAAATCAAGCAACTTCATTATTTTGGGATTTCAGATACAAGGCGAACAGAAGGCAGTAGCAAGCGACTGAAAACTTGCTTGATCCACAAATTTCAATGCATACTTTCGGGCTGCGTCTGCTCACACCACTAACATCACTTAACATTAACATTAACAGTGTGACAGCAATTAGTCATCCACAAATTTCAATGCATACTTTCGGGCTGCGCCTGCTCACACCACTAACATCTCTTAACATTAACATTAAAATTAGCATTAACAGTGTGACAGCAATTAGTGTATCCACAAATTTCATTGCATACTTTCGGGCTGCGTCTGCTTACACCACTAACATCACTTAACATTAACATTAACAGTGTGACAGCAATTAGTGCATCCACAACTTTCAATGCATACTTTCGGGCTGCGAATGCTCACACCACTAACATTTTATTTATTTTCTAAATAAGGCACTTAATCAAACTAAATAAAGTAATAATAATATAATATAAATATA
>VNJN01007277.1:91879-107737 GCA_008042485.1 Drosophila mayri | reverse complement strand
TGTTCGCCTGGTATCTGAAATCCCAAAATGATGACTTTGCTTGATTTTTACGATGTGCATCAGTGATGCTCATCTACCGGAAATCGTATTTGAATATCGTAAACCGTTTTTGAATATCGTAAATTATATTTGAATATCGTAAGTCGTATTTGAATATCGTATTTGAATATCGTAAACCGTTTTTGAATATCGTAAATTATATTTGAATATCGTAAGTCGTATTTGAATATCGTATTTGAATATCGTAAATCGTATTTGAATATCGTAAATCTTGTTCGAATATCGTATTTGAATATCGTAAATCTTGTTCGAATATCGTATTTGAATATCGTAAATATTGTTCGAATATCGTATTTGAATATCGTAAATCTTGTTCCAATATTGTAAATCTTATACCAATATACGAAATAAAGCAAAGTTTTTATAACAGATTTCTTAAGCTATTAAAAACTAGCATATCGAAGGTTTCCAAACTGAATTTAAGGCATTATTGGCTAAGTTATGGTTTTTGTAAATTTATTTATTTTTTTATTTTAAATTAAGAGGTAGCTTGGGCTGCAAATACCAATAACTAGCCATGCTCTTGACAAAAAAATTGACGGAAGGGAGTAAATAATGCAAATATAAATAAAAACTTTATATAATTAATAAAACTAGTTTACAGAGCATGTAAACTGAACAGAAATATCAAATTTTAATAAAGACGCATCAACTGTGTTCCAATTCAAAGGATGTGCTTATATTTTTGGGAGTTTTTTATTAAAGGTAAGTAAAACAAGAGCCATTTTTATTCAGACTCTCTCAATATTGCTATATAGCTAGATAAAACTGGCGCAATATTACAAAAGACAGCACATGTGCGGCCAGTCAACCAATTAAAGATTAAATTAATCGGCTAAATAGGCTTGCATTAAATGGAATGCGAAAGCGGCACCTTCTCCGCCTTTGCCCGCCAATAATCGAATTACCAAAAGGTCGAGAGTCAGCTTGAAGTTTTGAAAATAAACCTGGAGTCGATAGCCCATCGTTTAAAATAAAGAAAAAAAAAATAAAATGTTATTATGCTAGCCATTGTTTTTTACATACAAAACATACGCGTAATAACAGAGATTCAGCAGCTCACTGCTGGCTGAATCAAATGTTATCTTTGAGACCCTATTATGTTACTGATAATGTTATGTTAAGCCTATACTAAACCTAAACCTGCCTATATAAGAAATCCTGAAAAAGCCCATCAACCCGAGGCGGTCTTGAACCTGGGACTCGCCGGTCTGACACATCTAACATTGACAGACTGGCTTACGCACTAGGCTATGCCGCACATGTGTGGGACGACGTCGATTTACACATATGAAGAGCAAAGCTTTCTAAGCTTAGTATGACATGTGTAAATGTAAAATATCAATGTAAAATGTTGGGCTAACATGGTCTGTAACCAAAAACTAAATGTTAGGATTTTTAACAGTAATGTGCGGCTTGGCTAAACTGTTAAATTAGTAATTTCTGTAATCCACTTTTTAATTTGTATAAAGTTTGCAGAGAAGAACTAAATAAAAATATGGCTATGAAAAATCTTGAATTTAATTTTAAGGTTGTTTGACTACTAAAAATCGAAATAAAAACCCATTAAAGCCTCTCTGTTTCTGAAGACCATTTATCCATTTCCTCTATCTATAAAAATACAAAAAATAAAAAAAATTTAAAAAAATTTAACCATCGACCCCGAGGCGGACTCGAACCCGGTCTTCCAGTCTGCAAAGCCCACACAGTCAGGCCGGCTAACTCACTAGGCCACGCCCAGCTTTAACAGAGCGCCGTCGATTTACTCATATGAAGTGCAAAGCTAAGCTTAGTATGACATGTGTAAAAATAGATTATGCACAATATCAATGTAAACTTTTGGGCTAACATTGTCTGTAACTACAAATGGAATGTTAGGTTTTTTAACAGTAAAGTTTGGCTTGAATAATTTGTTAATGTAGCGATTTCTGTAATTCCTTTTTTTAAGTTGGATGAAGTTTGCCGAGAAGAACTAGAAAAACTATTGCTATAAAAAATCTTTAATGCAATTTTAAAGATGTTTGACTACTTCTAAAAATGTTAATAAAAAATCCATTAAATATATACCGTACCTATAAGAAAAGTAAAAAAAAATGTTCAACCATTGACGCCGGACACTGGGTAGCAGAAAAGATCCGTTATGCGGTGACATCTCAACAGCTAGCTTAATCCAATTCATGCCAGAAATATAATTTTTTTAAACGATGTCTGGGAACATCCTCCTCCTGTGTTAAATATTGTCGTATCCTCTCTCTTTCAGTTTTTATATAAAATGATGAATATAAGGTAGCTAAAAATTACAAATACTTGTTGCAATTTAGTTTTTGGTTTTTTATTTAATTAAATCATGTTTCGCATATCGGTTTCGTATATTTATGTAAGATATATATATATATTTATAAGGTATAAGTTGATTTGTAATAAATTATATGCAAGTTAGGACTGCACTCGCACTGGAAACACGAAGAAAGTTCACAAATATATACAACGGGGTTCTCGAACGTACTACACTTTATAAATTACACATAGGATCGCATTAAGTACATCTGGCTGCAATTGCCTTTCAGTTTCATGTTTTAATTTCAAGTTTTCGGGCGTAAAGATTAATTCGTTGATAAGCAGCTTTCGCGTTTCGGGGGATGGGTATTAGGTGTGGACACTACAATAATAATTTGGTCTGCTCTGCACCAGAATCGTTGATGTATTGGTGTGTGTTTTGGGGGAGAGGGGTCTCTCTGCTACCCTTTTCCGATCGTCCTCTTAGATGACCGCCTCGATAACCGTCCCGTTCTCGGAATTCTTCTTGATCAGACTCTCCCACTGGGCAATGAGGCCACGCGACGAAGGCGCCTCCTCGGGTGTCAGATCACAGAGCTGGGCCAGCGACATGGCCGGACGCATACCGTTGATGCTGCCGTTGCTGGATCCATTGGCGATGTAGGCAGCCGCATTCAGGCTGCGATTGACAGCGGGCTTGTGCATGATCTCCGGTTCGTTGCTGTCGAAATGGGAAGAGAAATTCGATGAGTATGTTTTCGGCTGGAATTATTATCTAATTACCTACCCATTTCTATCCAGCTCCTGGGTGGACTGGGCATTGCGCAGTTTTCCGGGTCCATAGCAGTGCTCCACCTCAGAGTCCTCGTCGTCATCGTCGTCCGCATCGGCCTCGTCGTCTGTGCTGAGTTGTCTGGAAAGAGAAACGTAAGATTCTTTTAGAATTGCAACCTTCTAATACTTAAAATGCAATTTAATTAAGATAATGGCGGGTTATTGCCTTTGACCCATTGGAGTGCACTCACAGCTTGTCCAGCGATGCCTTTAATGTATTCTGCCTGTTGATCTTCCGCAGGCGCTTGAGCTCCGTCTCCCGCGACTTGAGGTCCTGCAGCTCTCGCTGGATCTTCTGCTCGACGGGCACATAGCCTCGACGCAGCGGCCTGCCCTCCGAGTCCCGCTCGATGGCTGCCGGCGACAGGGTGACCGTGGTGATGCCCGTCGGCGAGTTGCCGTTCTCCAGGAAGGCCAGTGCTGTGCGTGTGTTCAGCTTGAGGGTGTTGCTGCTATTATTGTTGTTGCTGCCGCCGTTGCTCTGGCTGCCATTCTGGTTCGTCCCAGAACCATTGATGTTTCCCAATGGCGACGCAGGCGGCAGGGGACTGTTGGGTGTCACCAGCTTGCCATGTGAGGCTATGAAGCGCTGCATTACGCCCTTGGTAGAGGCGCCGCCAAAGGCGAACTGACGCTTCTGGGGCAGGCCGGTCAGCTGCGGCGTGGAAATGGTCCTGGTGATGAGCTTCTGCTGCGGCGGCTCCGGTGTCATGTTGTAGCAGTTGGGTCCAATGTAGCGCTGCTCCTGGCGGGTGACCACCGTCAGCTTGAGCGGCTGCTGCTGCTGCTGTTTGGCCTGGAGGTTGTTATTGTTGTTGATGCTCTGCGAGGAGGCCGAGATGCCCGAGTCGTCCGAGTGCTGGCCATCAAGGCTCTCCTCCTTGGCGCTGTTCACGCTGGAGGCCAGCGAGGGTGTGTTGGACAGCTCATCAATGGGCAGCAGGAGCGAGGTGGTCTGCACTGCCGCCGGCTGGGCTGTCACCAGCACGCCCTGGTCGTGATCCAGCTCGTCCTGGTCATGTGGCTGCTGCTGCTGCTTCTGATTAAAGTCCGTGCCATTGCCGTTGATCGTGTAGGCCTCGAACTCCACAACCCCCTCGGTGGCGGGGGAGGAGGAGGAAGTGTTGGTAGTGGAAGAGAGTGTGGCCAGCTGACGGTACTCCTCCTCGCGCCGCACCACCTCCTTGATCTCCTCCTGGATGCGTGTCAGGGGATCGATTTTCTGCAAGCACAAAGAGAAATTTGGTAAGTTCATGAATTGAAAGTCTTAAAGGTTTAGTATCTTAAGATTCCTCCCCCTTGAAAATATGAACATCTTCAGAGTTCAGCGTTCCCTGAGCTTCAGGGAGACCTGGGCAGGAGCCATGTGCGTCCCAGTGCATTCGCAGTAACCAAAGACGAAGGAAGTGATCGCGGAGCAGCTCCGGCTTCGAACTTCTAAGCTTTGCATGCTTGAAATCGGATATGCCACAGAAGAAACCACCGACACAACGCCACGAGAGGCCACTCACTTTCGATACGCTTCGGATCGGATCGAATCGAAGTGATGCAGATGCAGATGCAGATGCAGCAGCTGCGGATACATCCGCATCCGTGACCAGCTGCATCTCTGGGCGAAATCGGAGGAGACAAGATCCGGCGCGTTTGCATAATCCGATTGGCTTCGATCGTGGGTTCAAGCCACACACGTCGCCGGTTCGCCGGGGCAAGTGGCTGAGTGATGAAGTGGCGCGGAATGGCGCAGAGTGGTCCAAGCGTAACCTAAGCCGATTATTGTGCGTGACATCGAACACAAAGAGTTGGGGTTGGGAGTTGGGACTGAGATTGGGGTTGGGGTTGGGGTTGGGGCTCCTCTATTCGGTTCGCTGGCTGCTTTGTGGGTCTGAATCGCGGCTAAACTAAAGCTAAACACAGGTTCGAGAGTAAAAGCAGCTCAGTCTCACTTTCGTTGGCGATTTTGTTATATTTTTCATACATTTTTTTTTTTTATTCTTTTTTGTTGCATAAATTTGCCACATTTACCGGCTAATTAACAAGCTTTTGCTGTCACACTTTAGCCTTATTGTACTCCAAATATATGTACTTTTTTGTTTTACGCTTTTATAGTTACAAAAACAAACAACAAATGGCAATGGGAATGCCCCGATATACACATATTTGACGGTAAACAAGAGTACTTTCATGGACGTCGCCAGGCAGTGCCTCTAGCTGGGTGTGGGACAACCGAGAGGGCCTACGCCCAATTATAAACCCATTTTTATTGGTCATATTTGCATAGTTCCTCCCTTCAATGGAAAATAATTAAGTGCCTCAGTATTAGTATTTGTAAATATTTGGCATTACGGAAATTGTATTAAATAAACGTATAAATTTCTTTAAAACAATATTTTTCTTTAAAATATCTCGAAAATTAACCAACTTGTTGCCCATTTTGTTTAACAATCAAACAGAAAAATAGAAGAGAAAATGTGATGAGTTGGGTCAAGTGTCAAACTGCAAGGATATCCCAAAGCTAGCTTGCCATTCCAAGTTACTTTCAGTAAGATGTCACTTGTGTCTCATTGCAATCAGCATTCCTTTGGCAACTAAATACTTCCCCTGCAGTCACAACACTCCCCCATTCACTATATCCTTCTAAGGGAGGAGGGAGCACCTCTTTCGGGGCATCTGGGGTTCGGGGTCTTCGACCCGTTGCCGTGGGTGCTTGGAGGGGCTGGGCTGCAGCTGGATGGCGGGGCAAGTGATGCCGTCAGGTGGCTTCCGCATCATTGTCGCATTAGAAAGTGCCATTTCAGTCATTCCAGTCATTCAGCGCCAGCCTCAAGGTGCTCTCCATGCACTGAGCGATGGCGTCGCTTCTCTGTTTTTCTTTTTCATTTCTCATTTTTCAGTTATTGTTCGTTTTGTCCACAAAATGTAGTGCCAAGTGCCTGCAGTCGCCGTGGCCCATCGATTCGAGGCAGATTTTCACTCAATTGTTTGGGCCATCCACCAGCTGGCTGGCCAGGCACCAAGGCAGCCCGGCATCCACCCAAACGACAACAAATCGAATCGAAAAATGTGCGTTTAACGACGTCGTTTTCACCTGCTCAAAACACACAAAAATAAGCGGAGAGAAAACCGGCTGTCAAATTGTGCGGAGGAAATCGAATCGATGCATACTCTAGGCTTTTGTTTGGCACAATAAGTTAGTTAATTAATTAAACCTTATGACAGCCAGGGGCTCAAGTTAATGCTTCAAAAAGGTAATTTAATATTTTAAATGGAAGTTTGAGGAAGCCCAAAAAAATTCTGTATTTTTTTCAACCACATTACCCTCTTTTTTGTGACTTTTGCAGAGGATATTCTCAATTTTGTTAAAAGTTATTTAAAGATATTTATAGGAAATATTATTTGGAGCACCTGGTTAATAAATTTATATATATTCCGTCGATTTACCATTAAAATTGGATTTAAATAAACACAGAATATTGAATAAAATATGAAAACAATTTTGTTTTTAATTTTCGAAAATTTTATACGCGTTCAAAAGTCTTTAAAATATTCAAAAATTGATTAAATCAATATGCAGATTTATTAGCTTAAAAAAACCGAATTGAAATTAATGATTTTTTGACTTTGACTTGACCAAATATTATCCATAAATATCAATTTAAACAAAGATCAAATTTTATGATTTTATGCTGCAGGGGTATAAAGAGACATTAGCTTCCTTTCTGGCTATATATATTTTTTTTTTATTTTAAAACGTAATGCGATCCTGAGGGTTCATTGTTTAATTAAAAAAACAAAAAAGGAACTTCCTGCATTCAAAAAAATACTAAAAAAACATACAATGTTGGGCAAGCAGAAGTTCTGATACTCTTTCATATGTTTATAGCTAAAAACAAATTGTTTTAAAATGTTTAAAAATATGTTATAGTGCAAATATAGGCAATAGAGGCATGATTTAAGTTTCTGTTTATGTTTTTTATGGATTTTTGCTATTACATTTCTTTAGTATTTTATTTAAATTAAAAGTTTTATATAAACTTTCTGCCTACTGATAAATATTTTACTTTAAAAACACTTTTAGCACTCTTAAAGCCACCTCCCCTCCCGCTTAGCTAATCCAGCGTTTTAGTTATTATTTTCAGCGTAAATTAAGAGATCATTAAATAACTTATCCCACCACCCACCGTCTTGCGAAATCAATTGCGCTACCAACTGGGTGCCAAAATAATGAATACCCCTCTTTCAACCAACCACAAAAAAAAAAAAAAACAAAAACAAGCTGGTAATATGGGAAACTTCCGTTTTGTGTTTTGCTGTTGGTAAGTTGGTTGCTTGTTGGTAGCTACTTGTTGCTGGCGTGGCTCTTGTGGCGACGTCCAAGTGCAACTTCGCACAGGGAACACAGGCAACACAGGCAACACTTGGCGGCAGCTGCCTAAAGTCAAGTTGACAGCTGCTCCTCGGCCGGCTGTCACTTTTGGCGCGCGTTTTTCTTTTCGCTGTCCTCCTACCAAAAGGGGGAAATGCAAATGGAAATGTGCGGCATGCGGCATGCGGCATGTCCAAGTCTGAACCCATTTGCAGGCGGGGTCAAAAGCCACCGGCAGCAGCAGAAAACAGCGAAAAGCAGGCAACAAGCAAACAACAAGCATGAAAGCCCAAAAGCAAGCCTCGCCAGCATACCAAAATTTGCTCAGAAAAAACAAAAAAAAAACATCAACAAAAAACACAAAAAGAGTCTAGAAAAAGACAGCTTGCTCTTGGAACTCGTTCGCAATTTGTAGCCACGACTAGATCAGTACAAGAGGCGAAAAGCAAAGAGCACAAAGCACAAAGCACAAAGCAAATTGGCAAGGGGCAACAAAGGTACAACAACATGGGAAAACAATGAAAATGAAAAGCGAACAAATAAGAACAGACAAGGGGGTCGGTTAAGGCAACCCAAGTGATCAGTATTTGGAGCTGTCTTACTTTGGAATTTAAAAGTTATTTTTTAATGTTGGGATAAACATTAAAATTGAGTTACTTATTTTGCTCTAGGAAAACCCTGTAAAAGTACAAATTAGTCCCTCAAATAATCTGGTTTTTATGGCACCTTTTCCAATGGAGAATCAATTAGCCAGCGGATAAGAAAAGCTGAATATACCCTAAATCGTTGGAATTAGCGGGCTCAAGCCAAGCTGGAGAAGCGAGGCTCAGGGGAGACGGTGGGCAGGAGCGGGAAGTAACAACATTAACAACGGCGGGGAAACGTGACAAGAAACGTGACCGTGACTGGGGCTCTTTCTTCAATCGGTCTTCTCTCCCAGCCAAGTCTCTGTTAGCCAGTGATCCAGTTCTGCCAACAAAAACCAGCTGCACGGTGGAAAAAATTAAAGGGAGCCAAGGGGACTTGAACACTTTTCAATAAATAACAGAAAATGCTAATAGTTTGTGGCACTCTTTGATAAATAAATAAAATTAATAAATTTAATATATATAAATTAAAGAAATAAATTAATTAATGATTTAATATATTTGGGACAAAGGTGTTAATAGTTTATGGAACTCTTTGATTAATAAATAAATTGAATAAATTTAATTTATATAAAGTTAAGAAATAAATTAATTAATAATAAAAATAATAAATAACAGAAAATGTTAATAGTTTGTAGCACTCTTTGAATAGTAAATTAATTTAATTATATTAAATCTATATAATTAATTAATTAATAAATTAATATATATTAAGTATATATAATTTAATTAATTAATTAATCAAAGAGTGCCACAAACTATTAACATTTTCTGTTATATATCATTTTTTGATTTTAATTTTAATTTTAAGTTAATAACTTTCAAGTGGAGCACTTAACTTGGCGATAAAAACATCAAAGAAATCAGGTCTAGGATTTAGGATTTTTATTTATTTTTCCTTGTTCAAACTTTCAAGATCACAAACAAAAAATTCCCTTAAAAAAAAAAAAACACATACGTAATGTTTTTCTCAGTGTACTCTGCTCTGCTCTGCTTGGGCTGCTGCTCTGCTCGTTTCCAGGCGAGCGATCAGCATTAGCATAACGCTCATCATCATCATCATCATTGCCACTACGTTGGAACGATGTACAATATTCAATGTACGATGTACGATGTACGATGTACGATGTACGCTGTGGGATGTGGAATCTGTGCGATGCCAATCATGATCAACGCCACCTTGGCGATCATCGCCGAGCACGGCACACGTATTTGGGGCAATTCATTTAGCGTTTTGCACAGTGACCGCCGCAATTGCAGCTGAAGCGTGCAGAAAAAATTGTTAAACAAAAAAAAAATATAAACAATAAAGAGGCAGCACAAAACAACACAAGAAATAAATCAACAAAACAGAAGATGGAATATGCAAAAGATGGTCAGTTTTGGGGTCAATATCCTCCTTCTCGCTTACTTGGAAAACAATATCCTTGAACATATTTTGCAGTAACTTTGGCTAAACTTAAAACTTTAAGAAATTCTCCAGAAATTCTTGTCCGCGCAATATACAAATTATCGGGCAAACCAATGCCATTATCTGAGAGGCAGCAGGCAGCAGAGCTCTGGCCACGATCCATCATCGACCCAGTTGTTGGCCCAAATCGTGAGCCAAACACAAGGGCCAACCTCCATGCGAATCTCCATTGCGGGGGTAATCTAAGGCGGATGCAGTTGGGGCATGTGTCAATTATGACGCCATATCATTAGCATTACCAATACCATTAAGAACGGATACCGTTGGCCGTCATTAGGCCAAAAAGAAAAGCAGACAGACAGAGGTAAGGCTAAGGCAATGATGGTCACAACAGTCACGTTGAATTCTCCATTAGCGAAGCGAGCAATTTGGCCACAAAAAAAAAGAAAAAAACACAGGGAAAAACACAGGGAAATTACTAATAGATCCCTGGATATTGTGTGTCTGTGGTGGAAATCGAGGTCAGAGGAATAGAAATTTTTTGCGCAATTTTTGTAGTTTTTTTTTCTTTCCTTATCGCCGCCTGTGGGGTTTTGGGAGCTCCAATGTGGTGTTTACCGAAATGAATTCGCGATAAGCGAGCCCCGTTTTGGGTGGCTGATAAAAAGCCCCATCGATTGGCAGTCAGTGTTTGCTTTTTGGTTCTCTGAAGCAAAAACCATCAGTGGCAGCAATGCGTGACCTGGCCAAATCAGAGCTGGCTCGAACTAGAGTTTGCTTTTCAATTTCGGCTCGTTACTTCCCAGCGACTTGATTGCGGATTGTTTGGCCATTAATTTTGGCTTCGCTTTTCGGTTGTCTTGGCCAGCTTTTATTTTTTTTTGTGGACACGGGACACAGTTAGTTTGCCTTGACGGGGCGGTCATTAAATTAAGTGCCTCTACTGGCAATGGCCGCCCCAAGATAGTCGGATGATTCAGGCCAAATACCAATACCTCTTCCTGGCTGCAATCTTTGAGTGGAACTATTACCGGGAATTTTTCTACTGCCATAAAAAAAAAAAAAACAGTAATTAGAAAAGGGGGAATTTATAGAAAAAGCTGTAAAAATGGCCACCAACAAACTGCAGTCTGAAACCTTTTCCATGCTAATCTAAAAATAAAAATAAAATAAACAAAAACATAAAGGTAACCTGGTCAGTCACTCAACTATGCGAAAAAGCCATAACAATAACACAAAAATAAAAAAAAAAAAAAACAAATCAAAAACAAGTAACAAAAGGCAAAAAAAAAAAACAAAATCACAACAAATTATGTCACCCGCCGAATGCAGAGCATGCCGATGTACCCACTGCCCAGGCACAGACCCAGACCCGAACGTGCCCAGCATGGCTGAGCTCTGGGCGAAGGCGACTTTCCGAACTGGAAGTGCAAGTCCAAGTGGTGTCCACATTATGTCATCCATCCGTGGACGGCAGAAACCGCAAAATGCAGAAGCAGGCGGTGGGGCCAGGAGGGAGCTGAACTTCAATCCACATCATCGCCACTCCAGTTAACTTGCCAGCTGCCTGGCTCTGGGTGCACGGCAAGAAAATGTGAGTGCCAAAGCAAATGAAGACGTTTTTAATATATAGTATTTTGTGGCCTTGAGGCGTTATCTGCAAACCTGATAAACGAATGCCATATGCCTTTTTTTTGGCTCTGTGTGTGGTGGCAACAAGAAGAACGTGTAGATACAAATGTATCTGCATGTGTAACTGCAGCTGAAAGTTGCGTGTTTTGAACTTGCGGCGCTTGGCGGAGCACGTAAAAGATACAGACAGCAAGACAGTGGTATCTTCTGGCCGCTCTGCCAGCTCTGCTTCTGGCCTGAAGCTGCACCTATTCTGGGCCTTGGTAATTGCCATATCTTGGCTCTGGCTCTGTCGCCGCCTGATTGAAATGTGTTCAGCGAGACAATGGCAAATATTTGCGAAACACTTTGTCGGAACAACCTCAAAAAAAAAACTAATAGATTCTTTTGCGATTGGGATTCGTCGCCAGAGTTAATTGTGTTGCTTTGTTCAGGCCAAAGATATTTGCGGAACAAACAAAGATCGATGGAGTGCCTGTGCCCCATCGCTTGGGAGTTGACAGGCTGCCATTAGCCTGGCTTTTGGCTTGATTAAAAGTGAAACCATTTCACCACCTAGAGAGACATTCGGGAAAGTGCCAAAAACAATGGCCTGAGCTTGGCATTTTCCAGTGCGGACCAAACTCCAAATCCACACCCACCCGAGCTGAAACTTGAATGTATTTTTTATGAATGAAATGCTCGAACCATCATCTGCAGTCCGAGGTTCGTCGTCCATTGTCCGCATTTATGACATTTAACGGCCACTTGGCCACTGCCAAAGGCAACGGTAAACGGTTTAGACGTCTTTAAGACATGCTAACTGCACTTTATAGGCGTCATATTTTGTCCGTCGATCGTAAAAATTATCATTATCATTATCACTCTGCCGCCTCTGCTATAAATTACCACGTTTTCCCTACACCTTGCATTCCATTTTCTTTTCATATTTTTGGGTTTTGTGAAAGGTCGTGCGCATACACCTAACATATTAAGTCCAAGTGCTATGGAAATGTACCTTTCTCTTTGCGGCTGTACCCAGAATTCGCCAGATAGTGCAAGGTTTTTAAAATGGTTACGAATTCTGGGTGCCACTTGATAGGTGGGTGAAGTTTTCTCTTCTACGGAAATAAGATATATTTTTGGTATTTATAATTTCAAAAGGATAAAGGTTATATGCCATTTTTACATTAATTTTTGTGTTGTTAATTCCAAGCCAAAGTGGAAAAACTGAAGCAGCTCAACCTTAAAACCACCACCAACGCCTGCCTTGCACCTCAAGAGAGCTGCGAATATGTGGCTCTGATTTAGTTAAATGTACTTAAAACTAGCATAACAAATGTTCCCACGCTTAAGCAACCGAATAAAGTTTAGAGTCGGAGTCGGAGTCTGGGATTCTGGCGGAGATTGGTAGAGACAACAATTGCCAAATCATGTCAGAGATAAATTACGCGAA
The DNA here is from genome assembly GCA_008042485.1 of Drosophila mayri. NCBI lineage: Eukaryota > Metazoa > Arthropoda > Insecta > Diptera > Drosophilidae > Drosophila > Drosophila mayri. Next base: position 95,078 of record VNJN01007277.1, on the reverse strand, counting down.
AGGCAGAAAGCAGAAAACTTTAATGCAAATGCAGAGTCCAAGCCGGTGACTCTTTTATATTTTTTATTTTTTTTTTTTTGTTATATATTTCCATGGATGGGGGCCACTGTCTCCAGCTCCGTCTCCGTCTCCGTCTCCCCGCGGCTTATTTATGTTACTGTGTTTATGTGACACTGGACGATGGACGACAACGACTACGACGACGATGACTTGACTGACTGGAGCTACTTAGTGGTAATGCGACGACCGTTAAACACCCGGCCATTGTTATACAAATGCCTTGAGCCAATGCAGCGCATTTAGACCATTTTACAGCAGCAGCAGCAGGTGCCGGGCGGAAATGGTTAATAGAAATGGAAATGCTGTGGAAATGGCTTCATTGTGGCCAAAGATGCGGGCACGAGGCCCGTCGACTTCGATCTGAGGTCTCAGTTATGCAATCCAAGGGGTGACAAACCTCCTTCACTGGCTACCATCCAGTTACACTGACAGAATACAGAGCTTAAGATATTTCTTGTATTTTTTTCATAATGTTTTTGTACTCCCCTAAATAATAATAATAAAAAAAAGCACCCACATGAGTCACCTTGCCATTTATAATTACCAACGGCATTTTCAATTACTTTCGACCAACAAAAACAGCACAGAATATAAAACAAAGCAGGAACAACAAATTGCCAAAGTATCTTATCTGGTTTCTGGTTTCTGGTTTAATTTGCTCCATTTGGCCGACATTCTCCGCTTGTTCACCCTCTCAATTCAAGCCTCTAATTTCCTTCTTAGAAAACCTTAAAATTCGAAAAGATTTTTCAGCTTAATAATCTTTTAAGAATTTCTCTTAATTTTTTCTTTCATTTTTACACAATCTTTGCAAGTTTTGCAAGGTGCTTGGCCCCCTTCACAGGTGTCTGTATCTCGCCTGCGGCTATGTGTGTGTTGGAAAATTACGACTGATAGTCGCTATCAGCTATCATTTCCCTTATCGATATTCTCTATATAAAAGGCTTGACATTCAAGTTCGGTTAGCAAATTGAGTCATCAACGGTGGAAACTTTTCCAAAGTCTTGAATTTCTTTAAAGAGGAGGAAGAGGAGGAGGAGGCCAAAGATACCATCATCAGGGGCAGGGCTATGTCACCCCTCCCATTTATTAATACATAATAAATCTGGACAGTTTTGTTCAGCAAAAATATGGTTACCTTCGGTTGAAGATATTGCCCGGCTAATGGAACATTTCGATTAGATAAAGCTGCTGATTTCATTAATACAATATGCCATATACTGTATATAATGTATATAGAAGTTTTCAGAGTATTTTTTTGCTAGGAAATTGACTATGATAAATATATAAAGAAACAAATTAATACCTTTCGCTCGAATGCTAATTATAGAGATCCCCAAGGCACCTTGACATTGATGATGATTTGGAAATCGCACTTTGTTTTATGGAATGTGAATGGTGAAGCAGCAAAAGAACCTTATCACTGATATCACTGGGCTTGATAATGCCCAACGCCCCTGCTGCTTATCATTCCAATAAGCCGCAAGTCAATAGAACCTTGACTTGGATAGGACTATACATACCATATATAATATATATATATATATAGAAATATATACTGCTGCAAGTGCACTCTCCATGCCATAATTTGGACGTATTCAATTGGAATCGGAGAAAGTACAGCCACGGCCCATTGTCTAGTTTTTTTTTTCTTTTTTTTTCTTTAGTTGGTTTTTCGATTTGAATGATGATGGCAATGGAAATTGCGACACGCTTTTGTGTCTGCCATTGACAGCGAGCTTTCATTCAAATTTTCACACCGCCAGGAGACTTGTTGTCTTTTTCTTTTCGGAGAAATCCAGTATTATTTGAAACAATTTTACTGCACATTATTGTGAGTAATATTTGCATGTTCCCGTAGTGTAGTGTAAATGTAAAGTAGCACAAAATGTTTGCAATGCCATATAGTCATAGTCCCCCTGCCATCCCCCTTTGTATCTTTAGGTATTTCAAGCCAACCACCCACCCAACATGCAATCGAAAGCAGCCGCGCTTCTGCCGGCAATCTAATTGATATTTCTGCCATTTACATGGTCGTCGCCGCCACTCCGAAAGCCTGTGAAAATGCACAGCTGAAAGGGGTTTTGGGTTCAGGGAGCGGGGGGAGCGCACATCGGTGCCAATGGGTTAAGGTTGCCATGCAAATCACAGCTCCGCGTTGCGGTAGGTCACCTGCCAGGTGCTTTATTTTATCAATACTCGGTGCCCCACAGAGACAATGGAGTGGAGTGGAAAGTGTTTGGGAGCGCCAGTTATGAGCGCTGTGAAATATGTAATGTGAAATGGAATTACAGAAAAAAAAAAAAAAAAACCCTGGGAAGCCGACAGCCGAACCCTTGGCGTCTTTGGGCCTTCTTCCTCCGTAAGAGGGAAAGTTTTTTCCCCGATTATTGTGCCTTTTACCAATAAGGGAATTTCTTTTGAATCCTCTTTTATGGGAACTTAAATTTTAGATTTTAAGATCAGTTTTTATTTATTTATTTGTATGATATACTGTTTACTTAATTCTAAATAAGATGAGCTTTTAATTTACCATATATATCGCAGTTGAAACTTTGTAAATATTTTAATTATTCTTATTCTTTAATCAATTTAAAAGATATTAAATTATAAATGAAATTATTCATAGATATGTTTTACTTTCAGATCTTTAGATCTTTCAGGCAAAACCAAGATCATTCCATCTTCCCAACTAAATATTTCTCACACCTGACTTTTTTTTCTACTTAATCTTTTCTTAAAACTAATCAATCAAATGATAATTGAAGAAAAGAAGAAAAAAAAGAAACAGCAAGTTGTCTTCCCTTGGGCCAGGCCCCTCTTCCCCCCTGTTTTTTTTTTTTTTTTTCAGCAAGTTCCTTCTTCCGCTGCAGAAAATAAATCTAAACAACTGGAAAAACAATAAGTGCTGGCAAATTGAAAAAGGCCATAATGCTGATGCACACGGCGAGGAACTGAAAAACTTTCTAGAAAAAAGAAAATGTATAATCTCATTATTGCTCTTGCACGTTCTTCTTCGATGGCTACTAGAGGATGGTATGGTATGGTATGGGGACTCGAGTTGATTTCAGAAAACAACTTTCAAGAGATCATGAGAAAAGAATGGAAAAGAAAAGCTCTAGGGGGGGGGGGGGGGGGA
>VNJN01007277.1:0-91861 GCA_008042485.1 Drosophila mayri | reverse complement strand
ATCTAGCGAGAGGCTTTCCCAGTCGGGTCTCTCCAGCTCCAGTCTTTCATCATCCATCTGCCACCGATTTCCGATGCCAGAGGCAACAACCTGAACCTGAAGGTTGATGTGGATGTGGATGTGTGGATGCAACTCCGAACCGAATCGAAATCAATTTTGGATTCGTATTACTATAGTTGGGGCACAATCAGCGATCGTGGATCGCTCCGAAATTACAGCCAATGACATTGAGAGAGCAGGGAGGAAAACTCAAGTTAGGAAAACCCAAACTATATAGCCTATATAGCAAACTATATATATTTATGGGTAATTATGTGTTATGCTCTTGGTATCTGTGAGATAATCGCCAGTGACAGCCACTTCTTTCACTTTGATTGACACGCTTTTTGGGCTATGGGTTATGGATTATGGCAAAAAAAAATTGATTTCTGCTGTTATTGTTGGGTTATAAAATCGGCAATTATATCAGCCGGCCAACGGTTAACTCGCTCCGATCGATCACAATCAATTAATATATATATCTGCATCGGAATATATATCTATATATGAGTTTTCCTGATCACTGATCGGTTTGGCTTAGTTTCGTCTCGAATTGCCGCATAAAATGTAGTCCAAATAACTTTCGAAAATAAAAAAAAAAAACAAAAAACAGATAAATACAACGATGAATAAAGGAAAAAATTGCATTGTTGCGGGGCAGTTAAACGCTCAACTTAAAGTTGCCTCAGTCTAACGGTCGTCACATTCACTTTTCATAAGAAACAGAGGCTGAGGCTGAGGCTGAGGCAGAGCTCATTTGAATTTCTAATCGACAGAAATGCTTTATGCGCGCCTTATTACTATTATTATTCAGAGCGCGATATATGGCAATGTGGGGCTGGGTCTGGGGCCCATTCGATTTCGTAATCTCCTAACATTTCGCTTTTACACCTCGCCATCCATCGGGAGGAGTCTGGGTCTGGGTCTGGGTCTGGGTCTTTGCCTTTTGGGTTCATTGTCAGAACGGAGTTGGGGAGTAGTGATCGGGAGGAGGAGGGACCTGAGGAGCCGACCGGTTTCTGTTTTCTGTTTCGTTGTTGTCGGTGAAATTTATGATGCATAATATTTGTTTTATTTGCCATTGTTTTTTTTTTAAGTTTTTTTTATCTGCGGTCGTCATAGGCACCGTTGCACTCGAGAGTCGAAATCTGGCCGAGATGCAATTGAAAATTCCCAGAAAATTTCAAGGGGTTTCCCAGAAGCTTTGCCTCATGAAATGAAATACTTTTCTTTGGTTAAGCCCCCAAAAAATGGAATTTATTTATAAACTAGAAACTAGAAATAGCGGAGGCTGAAGGAGGCTTAACTTTTTTCAACTTTTTTGTTCATTTAAAAAAAAATATAAGCTTAAATGATTGATTTAAAGGTATAATAATTAATCACCCTTTTGGGGGATTAGCCAGAACTTTATATATTTAGTTTGCGGATTAAGCCAACCTAAAGATTCTAAAAATAGAAAAAATTAAAAAATAAAGAATAAAAAAATGTATAAAAAATATATCCTAAGATATAGAATCTTAGGACATTATTTTTAATATATATTTTTTACCCAACTGAACATATTATAAGTTTTCTTTGTAGGTCATCATAACTCTCCGTGGTTTTTAGGAGATTCTCCTCCAGCTTACCCCAAAGAAAACCATTAATTAATTTTCACTGCACTTGTTCCATCCATATAAATATATATATATCTATATATATATTTATCTATATATATTTCCCTACTTTAGCTACCTTCAACTGCCCCAGTTTCGGAGATAAGATCTCATCTTCTCATCTTCTCGGTTTTAAGTGCCTTCCTTGGACGCTAATAACTCTGGCTTTTTGGGGCTTTTCTCTGTGTTTGTTTTCCAGACGGCCCGAGGGGTCAGGGGTCGCTGAACCCCCCCCCCCCCCCCCCCCCCTTCCAGACATTGACCCCCACCTTCTCCCGCCCCTTCGGCAATGCGATGCGATCGGCGCACGACAAGTTTCAAGTTTGTTTTGTTTTTTTTTATTTTATTTTCTCAAATTATTTTTCAGCGTACTTTGCGTTTGTTGTTTGCGTTTTTCATTTGAGTTTCGTCTTTCGGTTTTTGGTTTTTTTGGTTTTAGCTCTGGGCTCTCCTCATCATCTCCCACCTGAGTGATTTTTGGGCTACCCTCCCTTTCCGGAAACCCACCTGTAAAGTTCCCCCATTTATATGTAATTACACCTGGGTTCTTCGGCCTTTCGGGTGTTCTTTGGCATCTAAATTCCGATATGCCGTTTGGCTCCGGGTTCCCCGTTTTTGGATTTTGCCTTTGATTTGTGAAGAGGTAGCACAGGTAGCTCACATTTCCCTAGATAACTATAAACATATATTTATAATTTCTCGGTTTGGCAATTCCCTCAATTTACAAAGCTGCTTATAGACATTCATTACGGATGGGCGGATGGCGATGGTGTCAGGATCCTCCGCCAGGTTTGGTTTTTTTTTTTTTTTTTTTTTTTTTGCTGACCGGTTTTTCGGGCATTTTTACTTTCGATCGACAGGAAAATTGTACAAACTCTGTCTGCGTCCGCAATGCGCAAAAAAAGCGAAACTTTAATAGACCAACCACAAGTTCTAACCGGTTTTTGGGAATTTTCTTCTCTGTTTTTCATTTGGCTGCCCATTTTCCGCAGCCAATATATAAGGGAAAAATGGGGAAATATTAATGCGAAGGCGGAAAGTATTTGGTAATCTGAAGAAGTATATTACATTTTATATATTTACGTTAGGGAAAAGAATAAGTTTATATTTAAATTGCAAATTAATTAATTGCTTGATAAATAAAGAAGAACTCGAACTTGGCTGCTTTTATGTTAAGCAGGAATTGAGGCTTCATTTCTTGGATTTTCCACTCATCTGGCATCGAGTGAAGATCTACGGCTTGGCCTGAATCGAGAAGATCCGATTGGATACGATCCTCAGACTCAAGCTCCGCTCGGCTTCAATCTCAATCTCAATCACCTGACCATGATTGGCGGGCAAGCGGTGAGTGGGGGTGCTCTTGGCCACTCTATTACCCTCCCCCCGCTCCCCGATCTTTTGTCCAATGCAATTCTCGAGGCATTTTTCGTTCGCTGCCACTTATTTGGGTCACGGACAGTCATCATCATCTCGTTCCGCCGGCCAGGCTATCCTTGTCTCTACAGGTTTTTCGACTTTTACTTGCATCTGGCATTGGCCAGGCCAAATCCGAATTCGAATTTAATATTAATTTGTGCTCTTGGCTCCTTGGTTCCGTGTTTCATCCGCACAGACAAGACAACGGCTTCTTCTTTTTATTATTTGCAAATCTTGTAAACAGCTGTTGTGACTGGGTGAGACTTTTTTTTGGTGTTTAAAATTTAGCGTTTGATTAAATTCTTAATTAACCATTAACTAAAATTGTTCGAAAGGAATAATAATAATTTACCAGCTGTTTATCTTTGGGGACGACACATTTAGGTACAGTCCCAAAAACAGCTGTTGTCTGTTCTCCCTTTATTATTTCTACTTTAATTAATTCTGTAGACACACAAGAAAGAAAAAAAAGTCACTCATCAGATCGACATTCGAAGATTTATGGGATTTGGCTTTTTCTGAAACATATATTTGATGATCCTGGAGCTCTGGGAGTACGTTCTGAAGACTTTATATATTTAGATAAATATAAACCGGAGAATCTGGTTATTTTTTCAATTTTAATAAAAACGCTTTTGGTGAATTTCACAAATGATTTTTTTCCCTGTTAATTTTACCTCAATTAGTATTTATCCTCAAAAAATACAACAAACAATTTATAGTAATATTAATATAGAAAAGAAAACGAAAATTTAACTTAATGTAATAAAGCTTTAAGTCTGCTTATTGTTTATCGCTGTTGACAATTGGCACACTTTTTGATTTAATGCTCGAGTCTCCATGATCTGCAAAAGTCTATACTCTCTCTCTCTCTCTCTCTCTCTCGCGAAAAGGAAGAGAATGAGGAACAAGAGAAGAAGGAAGAGGAGGAAGGTGTACCAGAATGGAGTGCAAACAATGGCGATGAAATTTTCACAGCTCTTACCATGACTTTGGTTTTGGCCCCCAAAGAAAGATCAAGAGACGACAGCAGCAGCTCCCCAAAAAAAAAAAAAACGATATATTATAAGAAAAAGAAACACAAGACGCTGGCAACTGTGCAAATAAAGCAACAAACAATAACAACACACACACACACACACACCTGTGGGTGAAAGAAGAAGCGGAGCGGACACCGAAAATACAAAAAGAAGAATAAAATAACAACAACGTGTAAATGAAAAGCCAAACAAAACCATTTTACAATTGTGGCCAAGCTGTGTGTTATATTTTGGTTTTGCTTTTGTTGCCTTTGTTATTTCTGCGGAAAGTCGGGAAAATCAGTCAATGGAACGTCACGGCAGAACAGCGACGCCGGCAGCGCAGCATCGGGGGCGTGCTGTGTAAGTTCAATGAAATGCAGGCAAAAGGCAAAAAAGCAAAAGAAACCAAAGAAGGAGAAGGCGGAGGCGAAGGTGGAGAGGCAAGAAACAACAACAACAACGACACAGAAAACAAGAACATTGCCAATTGATCCTCAAATGTAGCTTTCCCATTTCCTAATACTCGCAGAAATGAATCGCAGCTATTTTCGGAAATATCAAAATATTGAGTGGAACGTTTTAATTTTCAGATTTTTTTGAAAATAGACAATACATTCATAACTTTTTACCCACAATTCTTGGAATGTTCGGTTTCTCTTTTATTCTCCTTTTCCAATTGGAAATTATAACAGTTATAAAACTGTAGCAGGAACCGCAGTATCCCCATCGAATTATCATATTCTGCTCAATAATTCTTTTTCCTACTTTCAAAACTATATTTTCAGAAGTTTACGCTTACCTCTTCAACTTTCTGCTGCATTTTGCGTGGATTGCTTCTTTATCTGTGGGGCGGCTGCGAAATATGAAATCCGTTTCAACACCGAACAGAACAAAATGTTGCGGAACAGAAAAAAAAAAAGGATGAGCTCGAGAGTTTTTAAATAAAACACAGCATTCAGGAGCCAATGTTTGTTGGGGACTTTCTGCGTGTTCCTCTGTTGTTTTTCGACGGTTGCGCGCGCGCAAAGTAACAACAAATAATAACAAACAAACGAAACAACTTTGGAGTAGACGCGAAGAACGACCAGGCACGAAGAGCAATCGAAAACAAAATGTAAGATAAAGCTGGCTAAACGCGCCAACCATGAAAATGTCAGTCTGCCCGCCGGCTGATGTTGTTTGAATCCCAGAAAAAAGTGTAAGCAATCGAACTTTCGATTATTTTCTACTCGATTAGCCTATCGATGGTCGCCATGCCAACGGTCTTTCAAAAACAAAAGCGAATCGAAGAGACGACAGAAAAACAAAAATAACTAAAAAGAAAACATGAAGCGAACCGGCGTCTACCGTGTAAGCGGTAACATTGGAGACTTTCAGCTGGAGCTGAAGCTGCGCCACATCAGCGAGTGGCTGCCGGTGCCCAAGTTCGAGTATGCAGGCGCCCATGCCACCGCCGCCGCCACCACCAGCAGCAGCAGCGGCGGCGGCGGCGGTGATCACTATCCGGACTTGGAGGAGACGGAGCCCTGGTCAGACTGCCGCATTTATCTGCCGCAGAGTGACGACTCCTATGGCGTGGAAAACCGACTGGGCTATTACACCAGTTGCTACAACGAGGATACGGGTCGCAACCAGGTTGCTCGCTTGCAGCACAGGAGCCCCGCCTCGCAGAAGGCCCTTGAAGATGGAGTGGACCAGGCAGTGGAGGGCCGGCGACGCCGGAGCTCCGCCAACCAGAGTGCCCTAGAGGAGGTAGCGGAAAACTCAGGGGAGCGAGGTGAGGAGCAGGAGCAGCTGGATCAGCGTAGCAATCGGAGCATGAGAGACTCCACATGGAGCATCCTCAGTGAGGGGAAAAGTCACAGTACAGCTAGGGATCTGTTCTACGAGCGGAACCGGGAGCTGTGCAACGGCCGCATAGCCACCATACGCATCGCCTGGCAGCAGAAGTACTTGAGCCACGCGGAGCTCGAACGCCACTTGCCGGATCCCGGTAGCTGCGCCACCAAGCTGCAGCGACGCTACCACACCTGGGCACTGGAGACGCAGGAGCTGCAGCAGCGACACCTCCGTAAGCTGACGTTAGCCAGGCAGGAACAAGAGCACGAGGAGGACCAGGTCCAGGCCAGGGTGCGCCGCCGGACGCGTAAATCGCGACGCAGACAGTTCAGTCGTCCCAGTACCACCGCAATGACTGTGGCTGACGGTGAACCGATAGCCTCGGCCCGCGGTCTGTCCTCGGCCAGCATTTCGGAGATCTCATTTGACGATCCGCACTTTGCGGCCCGAACCTGCCTCATCCACACTCTGGTCGATGGCGATGCGGAGGACCTGCTGCCGCCGGAAGCGCGGCAGCTGCATGTCGAGGGCCAGCAGCTGATGTACGTGTACGCGGACCTCCCCAAGGACACTCTCCTCGTGAGCATTCGCTACGATCCCGGCCAGGGGCTGCTCTACGTGTACCCGGACTTCAGCAGCAGTGCCCGCGACCTGGACTACATGGTGCACATCGAGCGGGACAACGACTGTCGACAGTTGTATGCCTATGGCTTTGAGAACGTCACACCGCTGGAATGGCTCCTTGAGGAGCAGCCTCAGCCAGAGGATGGACAACAGCCGGCTGACGATGAGGAAGAACTCGATGAGGACTCGGAGCAGGAGCTTCCCGAAGATGCCACTGGGCTGGAGCTCGTTGAATACTACCACATGCTGCGCCTGGTGGCCAGTGAGCTGCGCAACCAGGTGCGCTTCGAATTGCCGCCAAAAAGAATGAGGCGGGTGTGCCTGCTTCTGGAGCTGCAGACGGCGCAGCACTTTGAGAATCCCAACGTCCACGTGCGTTACTATATCCAGCTGCCGCCCAACACGCTGTGGGAGGCTCCGGCCGGCGAGGATCCGCTACGCGGAGCTACGGCTACCTGCCGAAATGCCGGCGACTGGCGACTTGCCAACCTGGGCCACTGCTGGCAGCTGACGCTGCTCTGCGAGGAGCAGCACCAGCCGGACCAGCAGCTGCTGCATCTATACTTCGAGGTGGTCAGCATAGACAGCTGGCAGCGGGAGCGCTGTGAGGGCTATGCCCACTACGTTCTGCCGCTGATCGCGCCCCTGCCCACAGAGTCCGTGCGGCTGCAGTGCATCCGGCCGCTGGGCAGCTGGCTGGATGCCCTCAATCGTTACTTTATCGGTGGCCGCCAACTGTTTGACTTTGTGTCCTACTTCGATGTGAAGCAACGACCGGCAGAGATCGATTCTCGCCTAGATTCGAATGACGACATGGCGATGCGGAGCACGGGATCGCTTTGGCTCCGGATGCAAAAGCTCCAGCAGCGTCAGATTGACAGTGCCAGCCAGCTGCTCCATTTGGAACTGGGAGATAGTGATGATGATGGTCCTGCTGGAGGCGGCGGCTGCAGCAGCGACGAGACGGAGACCAAGTCGCCCACAAATGAGGATGCGGCCAGGGCCACCACCTTGGAAGAGGTAATGGCCGCATATGTGGAAGCTCGCCAGCGGATCGAGTCGCTGCTGCGCAGCATTACGGATCCATGAGGCATGCTTCCGTTGTATAAAATATAAATAAAGATGAAATTATTTCAATGAGAACAAGTTCCGTTTTTAGCGCTTAAATTTTAAAAGGAAATTCTGGTTTTAAAATCGATTAATTATAGTTTCTGAAATCTGAAATTTTTGAATATATGTATAACACTTTTGTTTGACGATTACCCTTAATATATTTTAACAATCGATATTACAATTTATCGACAAGTATGCAGGCACACTAATTCAAAGAGCGGGCAAATCCTCCAGAGAATTTCTGGTTCTAATGGAACGAAAGGCACCATGGACTACGACCTATTCCAGTCGGACGACGAGGAGGACATCCTCACGGCCTTTAACCAGGTGACGCAGCAGCTGAAGCAGGATGCCCTCAACCAGGCAATGGACATGGACGACGATAATGACGAGGAGGACTTGGACGATGGACTAGACTGGCTGCCGGAATTCTGCTGCAGCGGACGGGACACACAGAAGACGCCGTTGCCGGCCGAGGGATTCCTGCGCAGCGGTTATGCTCAACTGCATCCGCCGCGGTGTCGTCTGGAAAACCTGTGCTTCGACTTCAACGAGGGACAACTGACGGTGGCCGCAGTGCGAAACTACCTGCACGGCGAGGCTTGGTGAGAGTGGTCGCACCCTTTACTTAAGGGCATTTTTAGTTATCTAACTCCCTCGTCTCATCCCGATTGCAGCAAGAATGTGCAAAAGCTATTCGCCGCCGTGGCGGGTCAGCAGCAACTGGGGCCGACGCAGGCGTCGCTCACAGCGACAATGGGATCTGGTTCCGGCTGGTTTCGCGTCCGCCAACAGGTCACCCACTTCTACCATCTGCTGCTTAGCCTTCGCCCGGAAGACCAGCGGCAGTTCGGCGAAGATTTGCGGCTTCTGCTCAACAATCAGCTGGACACGGAGGATGCCTGGAAGGTGCTGTACTTTGCGGAAAATAGCAAGGGCAACGACTGTCAGGCTCCGGCCTATCATCTCTACCACGGCATTCTCGAGTGGCGCTTCCTGGATCTCCTCCTGTTATCCGCCGACGCCGGTGAGGTGGAGGCCGAGGACCCAGGCAGCACCAGTAGCAGTAGCAGCCTCCTGAGGCAGCTGGAGCGAACGCTGGATGATCTGATTATATGTGCGGGGCATCATTACCGTGGCCGACATCGTCCGGAACTTATCCACACCTCGCCGTTCGTGTGTCGCTGCACCAAAGAACTGTGGCTGCTGCTCCAGCGCCTCGTTCCGCTGTGGCTGGGCGGGCGGGACCTGGACTTCTGGCAGCTGTTTCACAAGGCCTTGCTCCGTTACCGGGCCAAGTGTTTTCCGGGTAAGATTTATCTATCGCCGCTCCTTGCCTCTCCGGACAGACTCTTATCTAGTCTCATTTCCAGGAGACACCAATGCAGCCTCTTTGACCTTCCACGAGTTCTATGCCTGGCTACGACTTGGCCTCGCCCGCTTGGATGAGATTCAGCCGCAGGAGATCTTGCCGCCCGGCAGCACATTCCAAACGGCAACTCTGCTGAAGCAATTCCTGGCCAGCCAGCCGGACGAGCAGCAACGTCGCGTCTATTTCTCGCTACTGGCACCCCTGCAGCTACAGCTGGGCCAGCCGGACGTGGATGTGCTATGCCAGCTGTGGGAGTACCTGCACCGTTCCCTCAATTGCAACTTCAGTGCGGGGGGCACCGAGCTGTTGGATCAGCTGCCGCTTACCTGTCCCAGCGGCGCCGCCTACGTGGAGCGCTACAGCAAGCTGCTGGCCAGGGCGCAGCTCGAGGATCTCAATCTCAGCAGCTTCACCACCTACGCCTGGCTGTTGGGCCGGACGCTGAAGCTGCTGCCCGCGCAGGGGCGGAGTAACCAACGTCAGAAGCTTCTGGGACGCATCTTCAGCAAATTCAGTGCCGCCAAGCTGCTGGCTCTCAATGAGCCCGGAATCCATCATGTGATCGAGCTCTTTCTGTGTCTGCTGCTCGCGCAGGAGGATCTCGGCGAGCTGGCTGTTAAGCTGCGCGAAATGCTGCTCTGCCTGGCGCTGGACAAGCTGCTGCCAGCGCGTCGTGTCCTTGTGGCCAAGGGCCACATGGCGTTCCTGCTCCTGCACGCCCAGCATCGCCTCGCCATGGAGGACTACGTGGGCAAGCTGCTGGGCCAGCTGGGTGCCATTCGCAATGACGTGGAAGTGGGCGCCGTCTACGCGGGGAACCTGCAGGCCGTCTTTGACATGGCGGACGACTTTAGTCGCGGCGAGCATCTGCTACTGGGACCCTGGCTGACGCACTACGTTGAGAAGAGCGGCCAGGCATCGCAGGACCGGGTGTGGCAGGCCCTCCATGCGCTGATTCTGCGCCTCGACGAACCGCGTGCCGTTGCGGGCAACGCCAGTGGCATTGCGGAGGCTCTGCAGCAACACATCCTGCCGCTGCTGAGGACACAGTACGTCAGCGGGCACAGTTCGTGGCTGCCCAAGGTGGCCGCCAAGTTCGTGGGTATTTTGGGAAAAGAGCCGGGGGACAAGCTGCTGCTGGGCTTCCTCCAGGGGCCAGAACCCCAAAACCTGGCCGCCTCGGCTCAGCTGATGCTCGAAGTGCTGGAGGACGACACCCTTCGGCGGCCCTCGAACGCCACAATCCTGCAGGTCTGGGTCAAGTCCCTGGTTCTCCTCAACGCCCAGCACGAGACAGTCCTGGCCCTAATGCCACATGTCGCCCAGCTGGATGAGTTCCGGCAGCTGGCCATTGACCCCGCCGCCCTAGAGGGCGGCCGTGAGCCGCTGTGCGCCTTCTTCGGAGCTCTCGGCCGGCGGGCCCAGCAAGAGGAGGCGGCGGCCCACGTACGAATGCAATTGAGTCACAAATTGCACGCCTATGTCCACCATTTCGAGCTGTGGCTCTCACCGGAGCGACTGCGCTCCGAGCTGGGCTCGCGCTTCTACAGCTTCCTGGCCATCGTCATCTACAACTGCCCAAGCCTGGCGTACGTGCGCTCCAAGCCGAGCTGCTTCTTCCACCTGGCCATGGTGCGGTTCCTGCTTACCACACAGCTGCAAGCGGGCGTTCCGCCCGAGGGTCGAATGCCGCAGATGGTGCACAAGATCTTCCCAGTGCTGCTACAGGGGATTGGACGGCTGCCCTACCGCACCGATGCCTACGTGGGCAAGACGCTGGAGCAACTGGTCCAGCACTGGACGCCCCACTTTGGCTTCTCGCCCAGCGCCAAGCTCGTGGCCCGTCCATACGCCACGCTCCTGCAGGCGGACGTGGATGCCAGCGATGGCGCTTTGGCGCAGTTCGTCCTGCAGCTGTTGGTCAGCCAATTTCTGGTGGTGCAGCGACGCAAGGCGGGCCAGCAGGCGGGTCTTGTGATCGGTATCCTGCAGCAACTGATCGAGGGCATGCCCATGGATCAGGAGCGGCAGCTGCTCACCCTCTTGCGCGGCGTCCATGTGCCGCTGCTGGAGCACGTCATGTTCGTGGACGAACTGGATCACAGTCGCCAGCAGGTGCTGAGCCTGTACCGTGCCTTGGTCCAGCATGGCAGCTTCAAGCGGTATCAGACTGTCCGCGACATGTGTTCGTCCCATCTGCGATCGCTGGCGGAGAAGCATCTGGCCCACTGCACCTACTTCTACTTCCAGATGCTGATTAAGCTGGCGGAGCTAGCGCCTGATCTGGTGGCACCCCTCGTGCCCTTCGTGCGCCAACAGGCCCAGCAAGTGGAGCTGAAGCGTGGCGCCGGCGAGGATGTGGGCATTCGCAAGTGCCTACAACGCCTGCAAAAGGTGCTGAGCCAGGTCTAGATGGGGGCTAAGACCCGAGCGTAGGATAGTCCGTAAAGTAAGATGATTGTTTTTAATTAATAAATCCGCCAGATTAAGAGAACGTTTCCTTGAAGCTTCCTTGAGACTTCCTCAATTCCTGAACACGATGCCCAAGGCCAAAGTTGTATAAAAATGTTATTTTTTTAATCGGGAAGCCCCCGAGGAACCCTCCTCGGGTTGCAAACGTTTAGCATCATCACAAATATTCGCTCCTCGCTGCTCCGCCGTGCACGGCGGTCGGAGCTTACAGATTTACTTTAAGGCTTGGCAATAATAAATACTCTAGGATTGCTTCTCATCATGGCAGGCCATGTCTGGCCAGTGGCAGTTACTTGGGGCAGCCTCAAACCACATTTTTGGAGTCGCGCGGTATGCGATTGGTGAGCAGGTCGGCGGGTATGAAGCCCGAATCGCCCAGGTACTTGATGGACACGTTGCCGGAGGCACCGATCGTAAGCCAGGTGATGGACGCATGATTGATGTTGATGCGCAGCCATCCCTCCGCCGGGAACTGCAGGGCGCGACAGACAAAGTACCGAATCACGTTGCCATGGCCCACGATCAGGGTGTAGGTCTCCTTGTCCTGGTCGGGATAGGCGCGATGGAAGTAGCGCCGGAAGGCGGCCTCTATGCGGGTACCGTCGCGCAAAAACTGCTGCAGGAAAAGCGAAGGATCAGAATCAGAAGGTAGAACAGATTCAAACGGTAGAGATTAAAGCCGTTGCTTACCGATGCCTCCGGCTTCCAGTGGCCCACCGGCGGCTGCGGCGGTATCGGCGCCCCCTCGCGCAGGAAGGCGCAGTTCACAACCTTCTCCTTATCGAACTGGATTTCTTTTAGGATTATATCGGACGTTTCCTGGGCACGCACCATTGTCGAGGCCACCACTTTGTCCCACTTAATGCCCAGCTCGGACAGACGCCGCCCGGTGTACTCGGCCTGCTTGCGACCGCGCTCGGTCAGATGGTGCGTTGCATCCGAGTCGCCAACGTCCAGGTACTCGCCGTGCCGCACAAGGATTATGTGGCGCGCCTTCTTGGCCTTGGCCTTCTCCAGCTCCGTGTTGTAGCGATTCTCCTCATCCGGCAGACTGTTGCGCAGCGGACGAACCAGTGACCGCGGCTCGCGGCAGTCCCAGTTGCTGTCCCACAGCGCGCAGGAGTCCACCGGCTTCTCGCTGGACGTCCAGGAGGTGTGCGCCGCGGTCTGGGGATCGCGCAGCCGCTGCAGGTAGAAGGCTGTCAGGCCGGCGCCCGTGCCGCACAGGAAGCTGGTCAACTTTCGCATCTTGTCAGGTTAAAAACGATCTCCGGAAGCTTCTGACTTTTCCTTAATCTCTTTTGATCTTTTTTATCTTGTTTTATCTTTCGTCTTTTTTTTTTTTTTGTTTTCCTTTTGCTAATTCGCCGCTAATCAGTGTGACCGGAACTGCGGCGCATGATGGATTTTTTCCGTGCGTTTAGCATTGCAATTTGTATTTTGTTTTGTTTTAAATATGATTTATAAATATAAATTGTATTTGATATGATGTATTAATGCTCATAATATTAGTTTAATTTAACACATAAATTGAATTTTGAATAATGGTATAACAGTTTATTTGTGGTGTATCGAAATAAATCGATACATTAAATTTCCCATTCCTATTACACCTGACAATTTGCCGCTGTCATTTAATTTTGTTAATTTTTAGTTTCAAGCTTTTCACCGAGAGGCTTTTATTTTTTTTTGGTGCCAGCAGTGAACTTTTCACAATTATAAAAAGGTAAGTAACAAAAAAAACATGAAAACGCCCGAGCGCCCGGGTTTGCCTTAGCTTTTCATTAACGAAATGTGTGCGTGCATGTTATGATTATCATTATGAAATTTCCTCAAACGATGATCAATCAGACGAGATTTCCCCAGGCAATGTATCCTCAAACTATGATTGAAAATGTAGCCAAACTTGGGAACTTAGTGTAGTATTGACTTCTTCTTTCATTATTAATTTTAGGTTTCTGGCATTGGCGAACAATTGCAGCAGCTTATCTCAGACAGTCTGGAGTTTACAGTATTCACACCAAAGATACGAATGTTTAGGAATACGCCATTTCCAAGTTCAAAGAAGCATTTACCTATGCGGAAATGTCCAACCAAGAAACCTGCACCTGAAGACATCCGATGAGCCCTTTGAAACTAATTATGATATAAAGGCTGCCCAGAGGGTATTGCAAAGTTTGTCCATGACGAAATTAGGAAAATACTCAAAAAGTATTTAAACAACGTCGATAAGGAAAACTAAATGTTTCAATATTCTGGCTAAAGAACTTAATTAGCAATTGTAATTTGTACAGGCAGATTGTGCACAAGTTTGTAACCTGGGAATATAAGAACATTCACATCCAAACATATGTAAACCTATATATTTTTAATTATCAAAAACCTTTAAACGCAATTATGGTTTGGAAAGAATGTTTTTAAAGGAAACGGTTAAAATCAGAAATTTTATTATTTTAAAAAAATGTTATATTCCATTATTATCAAAATCGAATTGAAAAACTGGCTACAGTACCGTTAGCCGATGTATAATTATTTATAAATTTGTTTAGTATTAAATACATCATTTTGAAACAGAAGCAATGTCAATAAAAGTTAGCAAATCACATTTTAATAGTAAATTAATTACATGATCATAAAACTTTTGTTTGTTCTAATTTAATGGTATTTAAAAAGGATTCAGTGACGAGCTGGTATTTATTTTTAAGCCTGTATTTCTACAATGAATATATCGATATTTTCGTACATATTTTCTCACCCCTATCCCATTGAGTTGGCATTTGGGATTTGCGAACGAGAAAAAGAAATTCCATAGTTAATTGTTTAATAACGACTTCTTAAAACAAGTAGATGCATTGTTTAAACAACTGCCAGACGAACCTGTGTGTGTGTAAATAAGCGAACGATTTGTGTAAGTCCTATTGAAAACAGAAAGAAGGCAAGGGAAAACTTCTTGCCTGCCTACCTGCCTGAGTGTGTGTGTGTGTGTGTGTGTGCCAGTGTGTGTGTGTTTATGCAGAGCGGCTAAATTGACCGCATTTAATATTTATTTTTAAAGGAAATTGACAAAGACAACTGCTAAAGTGCTCCTTTATTATCAGTAAAAACAATTGTGTGGTCAACTTTAGCCACCGGATTGCAACATTGCGCTATTCCTCTTCTTCGCTCTTTCTGTCCCTCTCGCTCTCCCTGTCGCTCACAACCACTGCTCCAAATTTTTTCCCCGAGAGTGTTTTCACTTTGACTTTGAATATAAATAAATAAATAAATAAATACGCCAATCAGAAGTGTTTTATGGACTCCCAAAACGACGGTAAAACGTATTATCAGTGAGCGAAAAAGAAGAGGCACCAAAAAAAAAAAAACGAAACCACCGAAGAAAAAAAAAACCTGCTACGTCAAGAAAACAACAACAACAACAGTAAGAGAGCGAAACGGTGGTAACAAAACGAAGAAGAGGAAGAAGCAGCATGAGTGAAAGAGAGGGGGGTATATAAGGCAAACGTCCACGTAAACTTTTAACTTTTGCTTTTCGCTTTTTACACACATATATTTGTATGCAGATATGTATATATTTTGTTTTCGATACTGCGTCCAATGGCCGCCAGCGCAGCGATTTGTTTGTTATTTTTTTCCTTTCGCAAAAAGTCGCGGAAAACGGGTCATTTTCCATGAAAACTGGTTTCGTTCATTGAACCGCTCTATAAATCCAGCAAAACCACCTTGGAACCACCCCCATTACCCGTTCTTTGCCAAAGAAATCCTTTTGTGGGGCCACCTTTCTCAATGTCCTTTTCAAAAAAGTAAGGCAAAAATTCTACACAAATATATATATATATATATATGTATATATATGGGATGTAGATAAAATATAGCAAAGATCGTACTATAACTTTCCGGCAGCAGATAAGATAAATCTGTGTAAAATCCCCTCTAAAATAATAGTTAAAGTTCTTAATCAACGCAATGTGGCAAGAAGTTTGTGAAATAACATAGGAATACAGTGGAGCATTCATATTTAATAATGTTTTAAGTGGGTTTTGAATAGAACAATCATAAATAATTGTCAATTATTGCTGAGACCTGCCATCCACAAGCAGGCTCTCTCATAGCTCTCTGCTAAATATATATCACATACATATTTTATATTAATATGCATTATTTTTACTTTAATGCAGCTCCAACATGTTGCACAACAATGCGTCCTGGCTGCCACCGCATCAGCAGCAGCAGCCGCCGCAACAACAACAACAACAACAGCCACATCCTCCTCTCCTCCAGCATCCGCAGCAGCAGCAGCATCCTGTCCAGCATCCGCAGCAGCAGCAGCATCCTGTCCAGCATCCGCAGCAGCAGCAGCAGCAGCTTTATGCCAGCCAAATGTTTCAGCAGCAACAGCAGCCGGCAAGCTACTGGCCACCAGAGGAGCAGCAGCAGCCGCCGCCGTCACTGAACTACAACAACTACTTTGCGGGACAGCAGCAGCCACCGGCGCCACCGCAACAGCAGCAGCAACTATATTATCCCACGCATCACCAGCTGCCTCCGGCGCCAGCGGAAAGCGCTCTGGACTCCTTTGACAACAACAATAGCAGTGGAGGTGGCAGCGGTGTCACCAGTCGGAACGATGGCTGGGGAGACTGGGGTGATTGGAATGATAACAATAACACCAGCAGCAACGGCAACGAGGCTGTGATGGAAGCGCCACAGGAACAGCTGCTAGAAGACTCCTTCAATGTGCACTCCTCGCCAGGCAGTTGGCAGGCCTTTGCCAATAATAATGTGGAGTTGCCTCTGCAGCCACCTGCTGTACCTCCTTTGCTGCAGCAACCTGCTCCTCCTTTGCTGCAGCAACCTGCTCCTTTGCTGCAGCAATCTGCGCCGCCGCCACCAGAACTGGGCCAGGAACCGGAGCTGGATGCCATTGTGCCGCCGCAAGCTTTCCAGAATCAACCAGCCGCTGCGCCACCACCACCAGCATTGGCACCTCCGGCAGCACTGCCTCCTAGCATAGCACCGGTAGCAGCACTGCCTCCCACTAGCGTGCCGCCAGCCGCTGGCAATCCCTTCAAGCGTTCAACGGGACTGAGCAAGCGCGTCAACATACTGGCCACTACGCCGGAAGGAGGCGCATCTTCGTCACCAGCACTGGCTCCAGTAGCTCCGGCAATAGCACCAATGGTCCCAGCACCAGCAGAACAGCACTTTGCTCTGCCTGCGGAGGCACAGGGAGAGCCCTTCAGCATACTGGCTGCACTGCCAGTGTCTGCATCTATTGGAGCTCCTCTGCCGGGTCCCATATCTGCGGTTGTTCCTGCTCCTGCTCCTATTCCTGCTGCTGCTCCGGCTGCTGTGGCATCGCTCTATGCACCGCCACAGCTGCTGGAACAGCCGGACAACCAGGAGGTCCTCTCGGCTCCAAACGACGAACGGGCACAGTACCTGCAAACGAGCCATCTGTCCGAGCAGCTGGGCGAGGGTGAAGCGGATCAGGATGCTGGCCTCCTGCCGCCACCGGGATTGTCCCGTCTGGTGCTCGGCCAGCCGGAGTTGGACTTCCAGCAGCAGCGCTTGGTCACCGGAGGCACTGAGCAGTCATCGCTTAACGTAGCCCAGGCGGCGGCCCTACAGCATATGGAGGAGCGCCAGGCCGACGGTGAGGATACTTCGGATGGGGAGCAGCTGGTGCGAAATCTGCAGACGCCACCGCGTCGCGTAGTAACGGGCGTGGAGACCGATGTTGCCTCCGTAACGCCGCTTTCAGTGCGCGAACAGCGCGAAGTGGTGCTGGATGGCGAGAATCTGGAGGATCGCGAAGCTGTGTCGCCGCCACCGACGGCTGAGCTGCCGCCAGTACATCACATACTGCCCACCGATGAGTCGGAGCAGCTGCATCACAATCCGCCGCAGGCGCTAACGGACCAACAGCAGCAATCCCAGCAGCCGGGTCTGCAGCAACAACAGCACCAGCCTCAGCTGGAGAAGCGCTCGGCGGCCGGACGTCGTGGCAATGCCACCTCTTTGGACCTGGAGTCCGAGGACGAGTCAGATGAGTTCCTGGCCAGCGAAAGGGATCGGGATCGCGAGCATGCACGCGAACGCCGGGACCCCATAGACGACAGACCTAGAGGCGGCCGTGGAGGACGGGGCAGCAACTACACCTACGATGGCGAAACGGAGGACTCTGTACGCGGTGCTTCTCACAATGATAGCAAGTCGCTGAGGGATACTCATCACAGACGCACCCAAGACTCGGCGCGCTCGCGGCGCCACGCCGAACCAGAGGTGGAGCGTGAGAGGGAGCGCGAAAGGGACCGGGATCGAGAACGGGATCGCGAACGCGAACGCAACTGGCGGAGGCGATCCAACAAGTATTTCAGCGGTGGCGAGGATCAGGAGCAGCGTTCCTACGATCATTCGCGGCGCGGCTACAACAACAGCAACTACGACGGCGAATCGGATAACCCCGAGATGAATCATCTGGGCGAGGGTGAGCTGGACGCCAGCGTCGGTGCACCGAGTAGCATCGGTGGCGGCCGGAGCAGCAAGACCGGTCGCCAGCGGCGCAGTGTTCCTGAGGATGATTACGACGACTATGAACGAGAACGCGAACGCCACTACTCTTCTCGGCGTTCCACAAAGCAGCATCCGGCGGACAAGTCTCGTTCTGGCGGCGGTGGTGGTAGCCGAAGAAGCTACGACAACCAGGGACGCGGCAGCGGTCGCCTGGATGATTCCCGACGTTCCCGTCACAATGATCTGCGCAACTGGGATGGCTACGAGGAATACCGGCGCAAGAGCTCGCGGAACAGTGACCTCGAGAAGGAGCGCATTAACGGCGGCAACGGCGGTGGTGGCAGTACCACAGCCGGCGGTTCTGGCGGTTCGGGCAAACGTCGCAATCAGTATGACCAGTATGCCGGCGTGTCCAGCGCCTACGATCCGTATGGCATGTACGAGCAGATGTCGCGCAATCCACATGCCTATGCCGACATGTATGCCAAGTTCTATGGCCAGATAATCAACTCGATGACGGCGGCAGTCAATGCGAATGCCAACGCTCCCGATGTTGCTGGAGTCGGAGCAATGCTGGGTGCCATGGTGCCTGGCGCACCGCCAGCCACGATCAACCGGCCGGCGCTGGGTGAAAGTGCGGGCAGCGAAGCGGCTTTGCTCAGAGAGCGCGAAAGGTGAGTTCCCCCTCCCTCTTAGTGATTTTTGTATAATTTCGTTGTATCCTTTTTTTTTTGGTTTGAAAGTTTGCTTGAGATTAGGAAAAGGTCCTGGGAACTTGCAGGAATTTGATGGGATTTATTTCTAGATTTTATTGGAACTATGAACGTTTGTTGATAGGAAAAGTTTGATAAATATAATATATGGCGATAAATATTATATCAGAAATAATATCAATAGTATCGTCAATATCATATCAGAAATAATATCGGTAGTATCGTCAATATCATATCAGAAATAATATCGGTTGTATCGTAATTTGAATTATCGAAAAATATTTATTTTATCGAGTAATATCCGAAAAATCTTTCGAAATCAGTTTGAATAGATTTTATTTGGGGCTTAGATTAGATCAGAAAAAGAGCTTAAATAGTACATCTTTATAATAATACTAAATAACTAAATCTTTAATAAAAAACATATCCACAAGTTAGTTAAATAACCAACAACAATAACGAACCAAAAAATAAAATATTATTTAACCACTAAGGTAGTGCTATCTTGCTCTAACTGGTGTGGAAACGGTTTAAAGGGCTTACAACGTGGTTAAAACCCCAGCAAGTTTCAGGATCTTGATTTTCGGATGGTCCGAAACTGATTTATTGTTTAATTTTCCTTGAAAAGTGTTGTTTTTTTTTAATTTGTTTAACCCGTTACAACCCACGCCTCACACCTTTAACCCTCCAAGTTCGCTCTCTCCTAACTCTTTGATCCCCAGCCTTGCTGTCTCTCTTTGCCGCTCTCTGCTCGTTGATCGCAACTTTCCATATTAACATTTAGTTTGTTTAACGTGGTTCCCCGCTCCCTAATGTTGAGGTTGGACTTGGGCTTTAATCTTATCAGTAAAGTAAATCGCCAAACTAAATTGTAGTCAGTGATTAGATCCTCGATGTCTCTCTTTCCTTCTTCTCATGCCACCTCCTAGTCTCCCAGCGCTCTCTTGGAGGGCTTTCCCTTCTCCCGTCACCCTTCGTTGTGCCACATACAAATTGTTCCACTTAGATCCCACGCTCCGCTCCACTTTCACACCTGTGTTACCTTACCCTCCTCCTCCAAAAGTGCCGTTCGTTGTGTACGTTTTTACTAATTAGAAAAAACACAGCAACAACTAATGCGAATTCGTAAATAACCTCAAAACTGTTTTCGTCTCTAACCAACAACAAACAAAACAACAAAATGCACAACCAACCAACAACCAAACACGAACAACAACAATTTGTGCTTTTGCCCAAAAATTCCCACCTTTATATACAGGTATACACACGCATACATAACCCAAGCCAATGAATTCCATCGTCGCCAACAATACAAAGAGCTGATCTACCAGCAACAGCAGCAGCAGCCGCAGCAGCAGCAGCAGCAGCATCAGGACATCGTCCTCAACAGCAGTTTGAACGAGGATAATGCCAGTTTCTTTGGAGGAGCCTCATCGATATATGGCCAATATCCATCATATTTGTCCAGTGCACGATCGCTGAGTAATTTGAACGGAGATGGACGCAATTCCCGCTGCGGGCCATATTACGCTGGTTCCGAGTGCGGTACAGATTTCAGGTGGTCAAAAAAATAAAAAAAAAATAAATAAAAAACCAAGAAAGGCTTACTTCGGCAACCGAAGCTTGGAATATCCTTGTAGTTCTTTTATATACGAAATCATAAAAGAGAAAAACCGCTTCCGTTAGTTCAAAATTTCTAAAGAATTTCCGTATTTCAAATGCAGATTGAAAACCAGCACAAAAAGGGGAAAATAATCCAAATTCAAGGAAAGTGTTCTATATAGAACTCAATTTTAGTCATATTCAAGAAGATATAAGCCCAAATTCTGCAAGGATTACCCAATACAAGAAATCAAAAACAAAAAAAGAAGAGTTTACAAAAAACAATACCCACTCTCTCCCTCGCTTACTGCCCACTATCTCGCTCCTTGCTTTGCAAAGCTTTGCGCTGCCATAAAAACCAAAAACAAAATCAAATTCAAAAAATTTCACCCACTCACACGGTCTCCCCCCTCGCCTCTCTCTCTCTCTTTCTGTCGTACTTCTCCATGGTCTGTCGCTTTTGGGAAAAGTCTTCTTCGTTTCGTTCTTCTGTCTGTTTTTCGGCTGATTACTTTTAAGAATTGAAATATTTTAGGGTTTTTTAGCATTCATAAATATTAAATTCTGAATATTAGGATTTATTTCTTAATATTCAAAATATGTGATTAAAAAATTGGGCATTTTGAAAAGAATCCCGAAGTTGGCTGTTTAATTTGATAATCCTAGAATATCTGGTTAGTGAGCTCAGTTTTCTCTTTGTACTTCTGAAACTCATATTATTATTTTTTTTAAATTTACTTTTGAAGAAATGTATATAAACGTGGATTTTAAAGTCGCATGCTGCGGGAGGAGCAGCTGTTGAAAGTTGTCTTTCGCCGATCTCTGATGGGTGTCCCCGGAATTCCAGTTTTTTTCCCGATCCTCCTGAACCCCTGACAACCCGAGCTACCCCAAAAACCTATCCGAACCTAACTTTTTCGATTTTGCATGATAAATTGTATTATTTACCTTTTCTACAAATATCATTATTACCTCTTTGTATAAAATAAATACTAATGATTCGTTATTGTGTTTGCGATCGCAGAGCTGGTGCCACTCCTTTGGAGGCAGCAGGAACAGCACCCTCTACCACATATGGAGGTGTGACCACCACCGCTGTGGTGGCCCGGCCGCCCAGGCGGCGCACTCCCCTCCTGTTCAACCGGCCGCATCTGGTGGCCTCGTATGCGATGAGCCTGCTCCTGAAGGTGAAGCCCAAGTACGCCGGCCGGGGACGAATTCGCAACGATGTGGAGGTGGCACCGCTTCGCATTCGCGACGGTACGAGCAGCCTGCTCCGCATGTATCCGGGCCCGCTGCAGGGTCGTAAGCTCCACAAGGACAAGATCATAAGCTTCTGCAAGGAGCAGATACGCCTGGGACCCACGCGCGGCTGCACCATGCTGTATGCCACGCAGAAGAAGCCGCAGGGCAGCGTTAACAAGTATCGCGCATCACACGCCCTCATGTGGCACCTTCTCATCCTGTTGCTGCGCCAGAACGGGGTAAGAGGATCTCGAAAGTGTGCTCTTGAACAATCCTAATGTTTTTGCCCTTTCCAGTACATTGCCGACACGGATGTGGGCGACCTGTTGCTGGACAACCAGCAGGAGTATCCCTACGACCCGAACGAATACGAGGCGGAGGCTGAGCCAGATGCAGATCAACAGCAACAGCAAGATGTCCAAGCTCAGGCTCAAGCGGAGAAGCAACTGGATGACTCGGAGGCGGACAGTGAGGCGGGAGGAGTTGGTGCTGTCCCAGAGCCCACAGCCAGTGCTTCCACAGTAGGAGTTAACGCGGCGGCGGGTGAAGCAGCAGGTCCCACCACGTCACCGCTTTCGGAACAGGCGGCCACGGACAAGTTCCGCAGCTATGTGCTGCGCGGCAATGTCGAGGAGGCCCTCCAATGGGCCACCGACAACGGCCTGTGGACGCATGCCTTCTTCTTGGCCCTCTACGAGGATCGTTATGCCCTTACGGATGTAGCCCAGAAGTTCCTCAATCGCGCTATCAAGGCGAACGATCCCCTGCAGACGCTCTACCAGATGAAGAGCTGCCGCACACCGGCCTGCGTCAGCCAGCTGCGGGACGAGCAGTGGGGCGATTGGCGTACGCATCTCTCCATTCTGGTCACGAACAAGAGCCGCCAGCCGGAGTACGATCGCAGCTCGGTGGTGGCCCTCGGCGACACGCTTTTCCAGCGTGGCGACATCTATGCGGCCCACTTTTGCTATCTGGTGGCCCAGGAGGAGTTTGGGCGCTACGATAGCTCCGCAACGGAGCTAACCACGCTGACGGCCAATGTGCCCCGCCTAATCCTGCTGGGTGCGTCGCATTACAAGCCCTTCAACGAGTTCGCCAGCAACGAGGCCATCATCATGACGGAGATCTACGAGTACGCCCGCTCCCTGTTCGATCCCAAGTTCAGCATCGCTCACTTCCAGCACTACAAGTTCCTGTTGGCCACCCGCATCCTCGACTATGGCCAGCACTTCCGCTGTACCAACTATCTGGAGCAGATCGCGCGACACATCGAGCTGAAGCCGGAGAGCTACGACAGCGACTTTATCCAGCGGGTAAGCAGCAAGTTTGAAGTGAAGTGAAGGAGAATAAGCATTAAATTTTCAATATCCTTTAATCTTTGAAAGGTCTGTGGCCTGGCCGAACGTCTACGCTACCATGATCCCATTCTTATCAACCGGGTCTCCTTTGCGAGTCCGCCGAATGCCAGCACCAAGGATGCTGGCGCTCCAGAAGAGAAGGCCTGGCTCCGTCAGCTGCGCTCACTGGCCGATGTGGTGAGTCTTTTACCCAATTTTCAACCCGAAGAGCTGGCTAATAAAATGACACTTTGCAACAGCCCCAACAGGAGCAGTTCCAGCAGCAGCAGCAGCTTCAGCAGGAGCAGCAACATCAGCAAGAGCAGCAGCAGCAGCAGCAGGAAGAAATATATCAGCAATTTGCAGAGGTGAACAAGCAGTTCAGGGAACTGAATATGCAATATAGCAACGACACACCTCTGCAGCAGCCACCGCCGGCTGAGTCACAACCCGTGCCGGAACAGCACCAGCTGCAGCAGCAGCCGCCGCCGGCACCACAGCAATACTATGAGCCAGCTCCAACACAAGTTCAACCGGAAACAGAAGCCTATGGCCAGGGCCAGCAGCAGCAACCTCCTCTCTACTACGACCCCAATGCGGCAGCCCAGCAGTCGTACGACCAGCAGCTGCTGACCTCCAATTATGGCCAAATAGACACAGCCACTGACGCCTACCAGGGACAGGCATCGGAGGCTGCAGCTGCCCCTGCCTATGGCTTCGATTACTGGTCCGGCACACAACAGCCACCGTACGGCGATGAGGTGGGTTTGAGTTCGCTTTCAGTTTCAGCACCTCCCTTTGGCACCTTTCCCGACTTTCCCTCCGAACAGCATTATTATTTCGTAAGCGGGCCCTAATCTTTGCATTTTAGGGAGTTTACTTTTAGTTTTTCTTTTTTGTTTTTGTGTTATTCGTGTGCTCTTTGGTTCGTCTTACGTGAGTCGATGTGAAGAGTCGTCTCTGTCATATCTTTTGAGTTGTGTATCCTGCTTAAGCCTGGCTTTCCACCAAGCGTCCTAACAAGTTTCTTGTCACAATAATTCATATGGAATGCAGCCGAATGAGAATCAAGCATCGTTGACCGAGGAGGAGGATGAGCAGCAGCAATTGCAACTGACCAAGCGGCAGCAGCAACAGCAGAAACTGGAGCAGCACTCGCGCAGCAATGGCAGCAATCGTTTCAAGTCGAATGCCTTGAAGCAGGAGAAGATCAGTGCCAATTCCTTGCGCAAAAAGCCAGCACCAGGAGCCTCGGCCACGCCTTCGATAGCAGCGTCAGCAGCGGCAATCGCCCAAATCACGCCAGCAACGGTGGCAGCGGCGGCACCATCGCCATCATCCTCGACAAAGGCATTCAATTTGAATGACGTAAGTAGCTTTTCCACCATAAATAAACGACATCAAGCTACCAGCAGCAGCAGCAGCAGCAGCAACTCAACAGCAGCGACAGCCTCAGCAGCAATTCCTAATCAATTACCAAGTTGTAGAAAGCCTAACCGCCAATGTAGTCCCCACTTAGCCACGCCCAAAACGCTAACCACGCCTACGCGTTTTATAAACGCCAAAGCAGCCACATCCACAGCAGGCACGAGCACAGCCACCGCAACCACGACATCATCGCTGACGCCACCAACGAGACCAGGATCATCCGCCGCCAGCGGTGCCAAGCGTGTCAACTTCAAGCTGCCAACGACCATAACTGAATCGGATCAAGAGTTTGACCAGGACCAGCAGCAGCACGAGCATGAGGATGAGGATGAGGAGCAGAAGAGTAGACTGCTGGCCGTGGCCCCGACCACGCCTTGCCTAAACTTCGGTGCCCGGAAGCCGCACATCGTCTTCAACGGCACCTATCCCATTGATATGCCGCTGACCCAGGGCCAAAGTCAGCTGAAGAGCAGCAACTCCTATGATCCCGAAGCCAATGCCGATCGCAGCGACCTGCAGCGCTATCGAAGCTATATGCTGCACGACTATGTCATAGACGAAGATGCCGCGGGAGAGGAGCAGGCCATAGAAGAGGACGAGGAGGATGACTTGGACGACGACGAGCTATTTCCCTATGGCGATGGTGAGGATGATGAGAGCTACGATGACGGTGACTACTATACGCATAGCCTGCTCAACAAGTATGGCATTATTCCAAGCAAAGAGGCGGCCGGAGCTGCCCAGCCGCAGCATGTCTGGTCCATGGAGGAGCTGATAGCCAATCCCGCCATTCCGCTCAACTACAAAAAAATGTGCACCGAAGTGGAGCAGAGCCTGAGCAGGTTTGAGAGCTATCTGGACAGTAAGCAGAGCAAGAAGAGGGAGGTGCGCACCTTCGATATCGATGCACCCACCACCAGCAGGAGCAGCGGCACCGCTACCACCATTGCAGACGCAGGCCTGGCTCTTAGATCTAAGAAGAAATTGTAAAGAAAAGCCTAGAGAGAGAGACATGAAATGAGGTGGAGCAAGTGCAAGTGGCAGCCTTCTGTACCTGGGACCCGGGGCTGGTCCGTTAGGTGTTAGCACATAAACTAGTTTTAAGGCCCTTCTAAGCAATCTGTTAGCTGTAATCTCGAACTAAGTGAGCCCGAGAAGAGTTCCTTTGACTGCGCCAGTTCATTTGTTGTTCCTTCGTTCGTTCGTTCGTTCGTTCGGTTTTACTTACGCCTCTAACAACTCTCTGTTCTCTGTTACTAACCATGACTTATGCCTAATCCCGAAACGATTTGTCACCGCCCAAGACTAATCCAATACCATTTCTCCACAACCGAACGTTGACAACAACAGCTCCAGCAGCCGCAGCAGGGTCGCCCGGCCATCTCCATGCCCAAGTCGAAGAGCTACGACGACGAAGATGATGGCGGCCAGAAGGCCTCGCTTAGAGGAGGAGGCTCCTTCGATGCTGCTGGCAAACAGCAGCAATCGGCGGCGACCACCGGCAAGCAGGCCAACTCTGGTGGTGATCTTGGGTGAGTTCCTAGCACATAAAGTTACCCATGCCAGACCTAAAACAACAGCTTCTTCTTCTCTCGTGAAACAGTGCCCCACCCGGCAATCAGAACTCTGGCTGGTTCGGCGGTCTCTGGAACAAGCTGTCCCTTAAGCCGAAGAACCAAATGATCCTGCCGGACGACAAGAACCCAACCATTGTGTGGGACAAGGAGCGCAAGTGCTGGACAAACACTGAGGGCAACGGCGATGAGGCGGAGAGCTTTAAGCCGCCGCCCAAGATGAGCGATTTGGGTGTGGCCAGTATGCCGCCAGGTGGCTTGGGAATGATGGCCAATCCTCCAATGATTGGCAACCAACAGTTGCTGGATCAATCGCAACAGCAACAGCAACAGCAGCACCCGCAGCAGCAGCAGCAACAACCGCAGATGATGTACGGCAGCCCCATTGACTATACGGCTGCCCCGGCGCCCGAGATGATTCCCACGATGCCATTACCTGCCTCAACACCAGCACCAGCAGTACCAGTGGCAGCCGGACAACCCAGCCCAAGTCCAGTTGTCGCCGCCGCCGCCGCCGCCGCCACCGCTGCCATTCCCGGCGGACCCCAGCCCAAACTGCAGTCGAACATGTTCAAGATGCAACGCAATCGCAGTAAGTGAAAGCCTCCGATTATGAAGGTTCATATATGGCTTATCCACCACTCAATATTCGCAGCCCTGAAGAACTCCTATGTGGATGTATTTAATCCCTCGGGTGCTCCCATGTCGGCGACACCAGATAATGTCCTTGCTCCTATAATGGCGCCAGCGGCAGTGCCTCAGGGTGGTTACTTTGTGCCTGGAGCGGCGCCCGGCCAGCAGCAGTAGCAGTAGGAGCAGCAGCAGCAGCAACAGGAAGAGATGGAAATGAAAAGGGAGCCTGATCGGGAGCAGAAAGAGAGAGAGCTGCCTTAACAAATGCCGACGAAAAGTGAGTGGCCTAAGAAGGTGAAATGGAAAGGGATTGCAATTGAAATCTGACAAATAATGTGTGTAGAGGCTAAAAGTCTAAAATGAGAAATCGACGAAAAATATCGTGTTAAGTGTATTGAAATTATTGCATTCAATATTAAAATATGGATATTGTGGATGTTCATTTATTTGTCTCGTTTTCCTCTGATTATATTGGATCGTAATATATATTTTAAATATTTTGATTCTTTCCGCCAAGCCTAATGATTGCTTTTTCTTTGTCCCCATTGCAGGAGATGATGATCCTCGAGCTATATATAAAGGTTTTCACCTGGTGCACGCACACACACACACAGACACGCACACACCAAACACACTCATCAAAGACACAACCGATAATCATAACGAGATCGAGGAAACCCATCAATCACAGGGAACAGATTCACCCCACCCGACACCGACTTTTTAAGGAAGTCATCCAAAGTTCTGTCTGTCGTCTGTTGTTATATCTTTCCCCCGCTTTCTCTCTGTCCTTTCTGTGTATGCGTGTGTCTACTAAATAAATTTAAATAAATTAAAACATAACATTAAAACGTTAACAAATTGTGTGTGTCACGTATCCGTGTGTGTGCGTGTTTGTGCGATCGATATCTTAACGTGTTTAGTGAATGAATTGATGAAGAAACGATGAAAGAAAGCGATTTATGTACGACTAGCTAAATATATATGTAAATTTTCTCTATGTAAACTATATAAACCCAATTCCCGCATCCCTATGAGCCCATAAACCCTCTGATATTATCCGCCCTCTTTCCCACTTCTGTTTATATATTATATACATACATGTTTCTTTTATATGTTGCATAGTTTTTATGATTATTATTTTGTGTGTTGAGCAGATTATATGTGAACTATGTAAGAAGAGGCAAAAACACTATTATTATATCGGATCTCTCTGATCTATATATAATTAAATCTATGCAAGAACACGAAATTGGCTTAAGAAGTTCCCCACATCTCGATGTATCTCCTCCTTTCCCTCTCTCTCTCTGTGTGCCTCCTTCCCTATGATCGATGATGATTGGTGTGAATAATATTGAAAAATGATTCCAATTATATATATATAATTATAAATATGTATTTTTTAGAGAAATTTCTATGGATTTTCAGTGTTTTCCCCTTTTATTTTCATTTTTTTTTTCCTTTTTTTTGTTCTTACTTTAACCTTGAAATGCATTTTGAAAATGTTAATTTGTTAGAAACTTGTTTGTTTGTTTATATATATAATATTACAATATGCTTTAAATTATATTTTAATAACAACAAAAAAACTGGTGCAGGCAAACCCGAAAAAAGCGAAATGCGAACGAAATGAAAGTAAAATAATATATAGGAATATATAGAGGTATATAATATACTGGCACACACACACCCACATATATATATATACATATGTATTATGTACAAATGAGAAATGCTAATTGGTTCAATCGAAATCAAACCATAGATGTAGAGTCAGTCAGGCCGAAACAAAGATAAACCCCGAGAAATCTATGTAACCTTGGTTTTTCCCCCCAGAAACTTCTTTATATATAGATTAAATACACGACATGCATCCATACAAAAAATGATGATGGACACTAGGATCGAAGCCAAGTTGAATTCGTAAAATAATAGCCTAAAATAATTACAAAAAATAAACAAAATCAAATGCGTATAAGGAACATTAAACGATTTATGTAAAAACTAAACAAATTCTGGTATTTCTTTAATTTATTTAAGGGGTCTATGCCGAAAGGTAAAGTCTTATATGTATGATATATCTTCGCTTCTTACTATCGCTACTTATCGCTCGTTCAGTGTAACTTCCCTAGGAAGCCAAGTCATCGTCGTCGTCTTCGTTTTCGCTTTCGGGTAAGCCGTCATCCTCAACCTCATCCTCGCTGGGAAAGGCTGTGGCAATACTATGGAAAACATCAATCTCGTCCTCGTCCTCGTCATCGTCCTCTTTCTGCTCCTCTTTCTCTGACGAAGATGTATGTTCCTGCAGTTCCATATCATCTTAAATTGGGTTTAAAAAAAATATGTATGTACATTTCGAGGAAATCTTAAAAAAAAAGAATGCTTATGCTGTACCGCTTTCGATGACCTCGAAACCCAACGGCGGCTTCGGCTCGTAGGTAACAAAGATGGCGGGAAACTCGATGATGATCTTGCCGGATAGATTCTTGCTCAGCGACTCGGTCGCTTCCATGGCATAGCATCCTGTAGAGCTGCGGCCAACACCATCGGCACGCAGCCAAAAGCTCAGCTGGCCAATGCCCGCCGTTTGGTGGTGGGCCAAACGTATGCGATGATCCTTCGCCGTCTCCTGCTGAAGATCCACATATTTCAGGACGAGACTCGCCAGCGTGTCATGCTCGTCGCAATGAACATCTACGAAACGAGCCATTGGCTCCGCCAGCAACTCGATACCCTCCTCCACCGGAATATTTACAAATAGCCATTCCACGCACCAGAAAATGCGGCCCAGTTTCGAGTCCAGACACGAGGTGTTCTCAAAGTGCCTGCTGAGTTTCGGCTGCTGCATCTTCACTCGGATATTGCGGCGGTAAGCCGCCTTTCGCAGTCGATCATGCGATGGCCCCGAGAGGCTTTTGATGCGCTTGCTGCGATTCTCAGAGCCCAAGGCCTCCTTCTTTAACCACTGGTCGGTTTTTGCTTTTTTGGCAGTTGGCGCGGACGAGGACGTACCTTCCTCCAGTTCCAGTTCATCTTAAATTGGGTTAAAATAAATACATTTCGAGGAACTCTCACATAATAATAATTGATTAATCTGTACCGCATTCAATGGCCTCCAAACCCAGAGGTGGCCTCGGTTCGTAGGTCACATAAATGGTGGGAAACTCGATGATAGTCTTGCCGGCTAGATTCTCTCCCAGCGGCTTGGCCGCCTCCAGGGCATAGCAACGAGTGGCACTGCGGGGAACGCCTTCGGCACGCAGCCAGAAGCTCAACTGGCCAATGCCCGCCGTTTGATGGTGGGTTAAACGCCTGCGATTTTTTAACGCCGTCTCCTGCTGCAGATCCACGTACTTGACGGCGAGATTCGCCAGCGTTTCATGCTCATCGCAACGAGCATCTGAGAAGCGAGCTATTGGCTGGGCCTGACCATCATTGCCATCGCCGTCCATCGGAATGTTAGCAAACAGCCACTCCACGCGCCAGAAAATGCGATGCAGCTTCCAGTCCATATACGTCGTATTCTCCTTGTGCCTGCTGAAGTTCGGCAGTTGCAGCTCCAGTCGGATTTTGCGTTGGTTGGCCGCCTTTCGCAGTCGGTGTTGGGGCACCGAGAGGCTTCTGTTGTTGTTGCTGTCATGGGTGAAGCGTTTGCTGCAATCCGACTTGCGGGCTTCTGTATAGCGTGTGGCCTCCTCCAGAAAGCAGTAGTCGCTCATAAACTCGCGAGAGGTCATCTCGCTGAGGGGCACGAATTTGGTGCGGTCTCGCTGGCCGTCGCATTCCAGCTCCTTCTTGTGAATTTGGACGCATTCCAGGCAGCAGGTCTTTACCTCACATTTGGGACATGCGTAGCGCGCCTCCTTGGCGGCACACACCTCGCACATGCCCAGGCGCGGGGTGCTGCTTGAACTGCCGCTGGGCTCTGTCATTATTTGCGAATCCAAACTCTAAATTGGTTTTATTTTTTATTTTTTAATAACGTCTCGAACGTGCAAACTGATAGAGATGCTCTCTCTGACGCTTTTTCCCCTGCGTCTGTGATGACAACAATAGTCAAAATACAATTTAACATTTGAAGTTGAAATTTTCGTTTAAGATTTACCCCACCTTAGTAAGCAATTGCTGGACAATCAAAATATTTATATAATGGCCGGACTTTTTTAAATGCAAGTTCAAGTTTGGGAAACAGTTATTTTCCATTTGCTGCAAATTTCACAACAATTTGGCTCGAAATTCGCCATCCTGTCGCCGCTGAAGCAATAACATCTGTTTTCGCCGTCCACATGTTTTATGTTGGGCCGTGCGTGTGTGCGTGAGATTACGTTAATTCATTTCCAAAACAAATAATGCCCAATATTTCTCAAGACACAACAGGGACGACAACTGAAAAGTGGCTAAAGAACATAAATCAATAGCGTGACCATACAGTGAGTGCCCAGAATCTTGGTAACATGTCCAGTTTGTTATTGTTTTGCTTTGTTTATCGCAAGTGCGCAGCACCGGCCTGCTACGCATGTGTGTGTGTGTGTGTGTGTGTGTATGTATGTGGACTGCAGTGCTGTCGCATTTGCCCTCGATTATCGTTATGCTATCGCGCAATGCGTGTGCAAGACCTTATCCAGTTATCGCAATCGTTATTCGTTATCTGGCGCAATATTTGAATACATTCGCGAAATATGTATGTACTTCAGTTCAACACCTAATTTCCTCCCGCAGATACCGCTGTCCCCGCCAGACGACCAAAGAGCGCCAGCCGAGAAGCGCTCTATAAATATGGCGAACCGCCAGCTGTGCCGAGTCTGTGTGCCCAGACTGCTGCCCGTCAGCCTTTCGAGCACCCTCAGCGCAGTGAGCAGCAGCCGTCTTCGGAGCACAGTGAGCAACCGCCAGAGCATGAGGGAGGCACGTCTGCGGGCCGCCAGGGAGCAGCACTCGAGCCCGCCCAACTACACCCTGGCCGAGCTGGTCTTTAATCCCGATTTACAAAGGAGCCTCAATGGTGATGGCAGAGGTGCCATAGAGTTGAAGAGATGCGACCAAGGTTGCAGTGAAGCTTTCGAGGTGAGTTCCACAGCTTCTTTTCCGTTATATCTTCGATATAAATCTATACTATTTGAAATAACGATTTTAAATTCGAATATCTTTAAAATATTTCCATTTTAATGAATGCCTCAATTCAATTCATTCCATAAATAACACCTGCAATGGCTTTGATGTAAAGTTTTAAGCTTGTAATTAGCATTAGTTTACCAGAAGTCAATTAGGATTATAAATCAATTGCCAGAATAATCAACTAGTAGTTGTTTAAGGCATATTCACAGAATATAAAATAAAGTAATATTTAGCCAAACATCATTTTTAAAAAAATATGTTTAGTTATAATATTTTCTGATTTAAAATAAAAACAAAAAATAGAAAATAGAGACAAAGCAAAGTTTATAAATCGTTAAAATATTCCAAGAGTTAAAGAAAAATGTATAAATTCAATTACCCAAAAAAGCCTTCCAAACTAAAATTACTTCAATTTTAGCAAATGTGACTTCCATTTTCATGTTCAGTTTTTTCTTTTAGTTTTTCCTCTTTTTCTTCAAATTAAAAACTTATATAAATTCTTAATATTTCAAAGGAGGCCGTCGAGCAGCTGAACCATCTGCTAATAACCGACGAGACTACCAAGGCTGTGAACGCTGCCTTCGAGGTGAGTCTCTCTGGGGGAGCTTTGGGGAAACTATTAGAAGAAATATGACTTTAAATTCGATTTCGATTTGCAGGCAGCCATCGCGCAGCTCAACTTCCTGCAATCTAATGAGGACACCATCAGGGATTCCGTGATTTCCCGTAGGGACGCCAAAAAGTTCACGGTGAAGTATCTGGAGCGGAGCGGCCTGCCGCTGGAGACCGTGGAGAAGCTGAACTACATCCATGTTTCCGGCACCAAGGGCAAGGTCAGTGGGCATTTGATCATTGTAACCAGTTTTCATGTCAATTGTGGTTTTCTTGCTTCAAACTTGAGCTTGAGCTTGAGCGCACCACACACACGCACACACACACACACACACCTAGCCATAGCCCCAAGTTACTGCTCTCCGCCGGCTCTCGGCGGTGACAAGGCCGATAATCGCTCGCTCGCTGGCTGATAAGATTTGTTTAGCTTTATTTCGAATTGGTATTCTGTTTATTGATGGATCTGTTTTGGTATTTGATACCCAACAGAGGTGAGGGGATAATGGAATAGACTGACTTCTAAGAATATAATTGCTAGTCGAATTTCAATTAGAATTTCTCTAAGAAATACCTGAAATCTATTCCAAACATCTCAAAAATGAATTGTAATTCAAATACCTCACATTCTTTCCTATTTTTCTCCCGCAAAACCATTAAAATTTCTGTATTATTGTATTATTAAAGTATCTCCAAGTCTAGACACTGGCTTATTGTTTAATTTTCTGGTTCTTTCTCGTTTCGAAGTTCGCTGTGCCGTAAATTGAGCTTTGGCTTTTAGGTACTTGGCTTATTTTGATTCGCCGGCTATACTATTTGTGGAGCGCGTTCCATAGATAACTGCATTTTAATCAGATAAACATGTTGTCCACGGCTGGTGGCAAGTTCAGATAAGGAGAGGGGGGGTGACCTTGTAGCATACATATAATTACCAATTTAAATATAATCAAAAAAATAAAATAACAGAGAGAGAGAGAGAGAGAATTCGAACTATTTTCGTGTTTTTTCCCTTTTAAAAATCATCAAATCATTTTGACTTTGATTCTTGTTCTTCCACAGGGCTCCACCTGCGCTTTAACCGAATCCCTGCTGCGCCATCAGGGCCTCAAAACGGGCTTCTACTCCTCGCCGCACATCCTGGCCACCAACGAGCGCATCCGCATCAATGGCCAGCCACTGGACAAGGTCAAGTTTACTGAGCATTTCTGGAAGGTGTACAATCGCCTCTGGGAGTTGCGGGAGCATGACCACGACATGCCCGCCTATTTCAAGTTCATTACCATATTGGGCTTTCACGTGTTCGTGGAGGAAAAAGTGGACGTTGCCGTGCTTGAGGTGGGCATCGGCGGCGAATCAGATTGCACTAATATCGTACGCAACGTGGGCACCGTGGGCATCACTTCGCTGGCTCTGGAGCATACGGACCTGCTGGGCTCTACGCTCGAGGAGATTGCCTGGCAAAAGGCGGGAATCATTAAACCCGGATCGCACGTCTTCACCCACGTCACGCAGCCAGAATGCCTGAAAGTAATACGTGAGCGGGCGAAGGAACAAGGCATCGATACTGTCTTCGAGGTAGCGCCCACCGAGGAATACTTTAAATCTGAGGTGTCCGCCGCCCAGCCGTACGAGGATCTCAGCTCTATGATTAAGCTGAATGGCTCTCTGGCCGTCCAGCTGGCCATGGATTTTATGGTGCGGACGAAGGGAAACCAGCACACAGCCAACGAGGTGCTGATGGATCAACAACTCATGAATGGCCTAGTCAATGCCCACTGGCCGGGGCGATGTCAGATGGTTGAATGGCAGGGGATGCGTCTCTTCTTTGACGGCGCCCACACGGTGGAGAGCATAGAGGTGTGCTCGGAGTGGTTCCTCAAGAACGTTAAGGACAGGTGAGGTTTCCCATTATGCCTCTTTGATTTTCCTTTTTTTCTTGCTAAGTCTTTCTTGCTTGCAGTCCGAATCCCAAGATTCTGGTATTTAACCGCAAGGGACAGACGGACATCCGGCCGCTGCTCAAGATCCTCCATCGCACATATCCCTTCGACATGGCCTGCTTCTCGCCCAATCTGTCCGCATCGAAGCCGATCTATGCCAGCCAGGTGTTTCTATCCGTTAGCGAGGAGCGGCAGCTGGGCCGGTCTAAGGCCATTGCCAATGACTGGGACGAGCTGTGTCGCGCCCAGAATACACCTAGCAATAGCCATGCCTTCGCTCACATGGTCGATACCTTCGTGGCCATTCGCCAGAGGTATCCGCTAACAGAGACCTCCGGAGAGTTGGATGTGCTCGTCACCGGCTCCTTCCATCTGGTGGGCGCGGCCATTGCTGCCCTCGATTCGATCGATCAGTCCCGAAGGAACAATGAACAGGACGAGCAGCAATGATGCTTCTGTTTGCCCCTTTTGCATTCTCGTGCATTCCCCCAGTGCGCACTTAGTGTCCACCACACAGGATTCCCAAATAATGGCTAAGAATAGTTATAGTCGAGGTAAAGCTCTGGCGCGTAAGCAAAACGGACTTTATAGTATCCAAAGTCTATTTTAATTTTTACATCATACGTATATGTCCAGTTTCTTATGGCCTAAGAATCAATCAATTTATTTTATCATCAAATTTCATTCGGAATTTTAACTGAGAATATCAAATTAAACAGTGCATGGACCTTAAATGACTTTGTTGTGTTTTTTAAATGTATCAAATATTTGTACCGACGGCAAGACGGAATTTCCTCTCCAAGGATCTAACCACCTGATCTGAACTCGAGCTCGTTTGTCACGCGACTGTCACGGCTTCGAATGGACGCAAGTAACTGAAGAGAAAGGCGAAAGCTTTGCGAGGAGGGTGACTTTTCTTACGCAAATCAAAAATTTAGGGGTTGTTGGGTTAAGCGAAAGTAACAGCCAATGGCAAAGCAGGAATATCCTGCGAAGAGTGAGAGAGAGAGAGGGTTCTGGCTTAACAAAATGGCTAACAGGACGACGGAAGTTGGCTCGAGCAAGCGGGACGTCATGAGTGTGCGTAGTCGTTGAGGCGACTGA
Source organism: Drosophila mayri (assembly GCA_008042485.1). Taxonomy (NCBI): domain Eukaryota; kingdom Metazoa; phylum Arthropoda; class Insecta; order Diptera; family Drosophilidae; genus Drosophila; species Drosophila mayri. Next base: position 56,496 of record VNJN01007277.1, on the reverse strand, counting down.
TTAAATAACGATTAAATGGCAGCGGCCATTGCGAAAGTTTCCTTTTTTCTAGCCTTATTTTCATTTTGTGCCTCTGCCGACGTCAACGTCGTCCTGAGCGCTAAACTGTCCCGTTTACAGCAACAAATCCGCGTAATTCACTTGCCTCTCTGACTGTGTGCGTGCTTGCGGGGGTGTGTGTGTGTGTGTGTGTGTATCCTGGCGATGTTCGCTAAAAGGATTAATAAACGTTCGGCGTTTCGCATTTCAGTTGTTCATTTGACTCGGCGCTTAGCGGTTCAGTTACAGTTACTTGTTTGCGTGTGTGCCACGTCCTGGAAAACTCGATTACTTCTTGAATGCTGGGATCCTGCCCGCCGGCATAAATTATTTAGCAACAAAAAAACTAAAATTTTAAAACCAAAAGCCAAATCTCCAACAGATTTTTGTTCATGTTAAACGGAGTGTTAAGTGTAATCATGATCAAAATGTGGCCGGCGGCCTAAGCAGCAGTTTGCCCAAAAATAACAAAATATTTTAAATATTTTATATCACAATCGAATTTTGCTAAGCGGAAGCGGAAATACTACAAACAAAATAGCCATCATGCAGAGTTCGAAATCATTTTTAATAAGAGATCTTTTGGGGGACTTGATCACGCGACGACAAACAGATTCTGGTAAGCGAAATACTAATAAATCAGATAAGAATACAACATAAATTATCAAAGATCAGGGGATAAGCAAATAATATAATCGATCATAACTTAATCAAAAATCATGCATTTCAATTCATTAGGATCAATTTGTTAGGGTTACAATTTTGTTAAAATATGAACTGGAAATGTGACTCTTGCCTATCCTTGCCTGTTTAGGAAAGTCCCCTCAAGAAGTCCTGAAATATTTTTATATGATAACTTTCTGGGTAAAACAAAGCTTAAATAGAAAGGAAGCTTTGTTAAAAAGAAAATGAGAACATGTTTACATATGACATATTACTTAGATTGTAAATAAATTCAAAAAAATAATTCCATTTTAAATTTGATTAAATATTAAAATTTAAAAAAATAGTTACATTTTAAATTTTAAGCCCTCCGAGGGTATAATAAAACTAGTAATAGTAAAATATAGCCAAATAAAGCTTGAAGTAAATAATTATATAAATTGAGTTTCATTGATTCAAATTCATACAGTTTTTTTGTAATTCCCAAATTTACAAGAAAAAAAAGTAAACAACAATGGCAGCTCCCAACTTTCCAAATGTCAAAACCAACCATAAGAGAGGATCGTATTCTCTTCAAGTGGCTCTCTCGGTCTCATAGGTTCCACTTTTCAGGAAGAGAACAAGCAAAGAAAACAAAGCAAACACATTCAAAAAAAAAAAAAAAAACAGAAAATGCAAGAAGAGAAAAGCCAAGTCTAAGAAAAATAAAGAGGATAAGAGGAAAAAGAAAATTCTGTTGGTTCACTCACCAGTTTAAATTGTTGCTCATAATTTATAATTTATAAAAGGGCGAACACACACACAAAAAAAAATCAACAAAATAAAAACACTTTTACACAATTTAACCGCTTCTTCTATTTCTATTCTTTTCTTTCTTTCTTTCTCCTTTTTTATGGAGAGAAGAGAGATGGCAAATACACTACAGCGGCCCGGCTTTCCTTTTCACTGCCGGGGGCTCGCTGTTTTTCCGCTTCAGTTTTCGACGATCGCTTTTTTTCGTATCTCCGTTTCGAGCGGCGAATATTTTCCACAAATCACGCACGGATCTTGGCTAAAAGCACACAACACACACACAAAAAAAAAAAAAAACGTCAATTAGGCCGGGTTTCCATTTTTGGGCTGTTTCAGGCTTTGCCCGATTTTTTCAAAACATATTTCACTGGGCACTCGGTTTTTCCGCACTTGCCAGTGTTTTTCCGCCGCAGGCATGGAGATAAGTAAATTAAGAGTCAATCTAGCCAATCTAGAAAAACAAACAAAAATGTTAGATTCATGAAAAATGGCCATGTATCCAATACATTGAACGGGCAAAGTTATAGTAATTATTCCATTATTTTCCCGATATTTTATGCTATTAATATGTATACATATCTATATACTGTATAGCGCCAAAAAAAACTGCCTTCGTTACAAATTGCCAAAAAAAAAGGTTAACAAAGGCAGCAGCTTTCAAATGGCTTTGAAAATAATGCAAAGGCCTTGACAAAAAAAAAAAGGTAAACAAAAAGCAGCAGCTTTCAAAATGTCAAAGTAACAACCAAAAGGGAGGATCGTATTCCTTTTAGATTCTTTTTCTTCGCTCTTTGCAAAAACAAGCAAAGTCAGTAATGGCACTCCAAAGAAATACACATACATACACACTTATTCAACAGCAAGAAGAAGAATGTGCAGGAAAAAATATGTGCGGGCGGAGACAGAAAAAGACAAGAATAAAAGGGAAAAGTAAATAGTGTTGGTTCACTCACCAGTTTAAAATGTTAAAATGTTAATATTGGTTATTTAATTAATAATAAATAATTTATAGAAGGGCAAACACACAAAAAAAAAAACAACAAAATAATAACCTTAGGTATCGAACACTTTTACACAATTTAACCGCTTTGCCATGTCTCGCCGTTTTTACTTCCTTCATTTTCGTTTTCGGTCCACGAGCACGTGCAGTAGCTCACTGATTTTCCGGATTTCAACACTCCTTTTCCCTATTTAATTGTTTTTCACCGATCGAGCGGATTTTCTGCACTTTCCGCACTGTTTTTCCGAGTTTAACTATTTTACCGACCTCCATGCGCGAGGCAGTTTTCTTCTTCTTTTTTTGATTCCGTTTCGCGCGGCTCCGTAACAAGAACTGATTTCCGACAAGAACCGAGAGAAGCGCTCCGCCATATTGGAAGGCTGCCAAAGAGGCTTGTAGGCGAGAGAGAGAGACTTGTTGGCGAAAGAGCGGATACGGCGATCTGCATTGGAAATCTGATTGGCATTGTGCGTTCATTTCCAAATACAATTTTTCTAACTAGAATTAAACAAGACGTGTTTTAATATATATTTCAAATGCGTTAAGTATTGTTTTATTTTATAAATTATGCAATAAAGGAGTGACTTTTACATAATAATTTTCACATACTAAAAGCCATTGTTGGCCAATTAGCCTTGCTCTTTGTTCTTCCCTTGTCTCCTTTGATGTTTTCTCTGACAATTGCCTGGCTCGCTCTCACGCCTTCCACTTTCCCTTTCCCTTGCCGCTCTCTTTTTGTCCTGTGGCATTTAAATCTCACACCTCGCCCAATTATCGCAAACGAAACTTTTAGCAAAGGAGGCAAGGAGAGGCGGTAACTACGGTTGGTTGAGAGTGGGAGTGAGAGAGGGGAGTGGGTGGGAAATGAATGAGTTGAAACAACAAAAACGGCTGCTTGGCGACGTTATTTAATTGTGCATTGCATACACACGGAAAAACCGAAGCCAGAGAAAATGGAAATAGAAACTACCTTTTAAATAAAATAGGCTGTGGCCCGGCACTGCTTGATTCATAACCTGCGCTCGAGCAATTTGTCACGTACGAGCACTTTCTAAAAAGGAGGTTGGAATTAAGAGTGGAAATACAAATACACCTAAAAAATTAAGGGGGACAAACTAATGCGTTAGGAAATGTTCAGGATAATGGCGCTCTATAGCTTTCACATCTCACTTGAAATATATAATAGATAAAATTTAATATTCTACCCATAACCCAACGAATTATTTCAATAAGAAGTTTACAAAGTATTTAAAGAAAATACAATTTAACAATATAGTAGAAAATTTATATTAACATATGTACTACTTTTCTTTTAAAAAGGCATTTCAGTTTAATAAAAACTCGTTCAGTGCACGGCCTCAGGTGCTTTGGCTTTGTTGGGTTTTTGGCCCATGTGTGGCTGTCTTCTAATTATGCATGACATTAAATAAAGTTTAACTCAACAATTAAAACTATTTAGAAGCTAATTGTTGCCACCAGTTGGATGGGGAAAGTGAAACTTTTGCAGGAGTTGGCATCGTGCGAGCTAGACCGATAGCTAAGGATAAGGAAAATAGTGATAAATTTCCATTTCGGATTTCTACTTCCAAAGTATTAACGGATCTTTGTCTCCTCTAATTGAACCCTTCAATTTGATTTGATTTGTTCCCCGATTGAGACAATACTATGTACATACGTCATTCCTAAAGCGGTCTAAATTGTCGGCGCATGCAAGGACATCGTTCTTGTCCTTCTGCGTTCTGTATGTCTCACAGTTCAAGTGCCTATTAAATGGCAATTGTGCCGCAAATTGATACGACGTGACTTTTCAAGGAAAAAGAAAGAACTCACTCGAGACGCTCCCCAGGACATCCACACACACACATATGCATAATTGAATAACCTTTCCCATATGTATATGTATGACAGGACCCCTTCGGCTTTAGTCCTGTCTCTAAGCCGGTATAAATAGAATCAGAAGTCGAAACCCATTTGGGGTTAAAATACACAAATATAAAAATAATTTCCGCCTGGCAAAAAAAAAGAATCCTTGCTGGGCGGACACACGTGAGCGCCTGCGGCGGTCGCTCAAGCCAGAAAGGAGGCGAAGAATCGAAGATGAGTTGCCAAAGGGGGTTGCTCTTCGGATGGCATTAATGTAAGCGTTAAGTTAAGGGCCACAGAGAAAGAAAAACAGGATTTGAAAATTTCGGAAATTGAGAAACATTTTTACATATTTTTCATTTTTTGGAAAATGTTCTGTCAAGGTGAATTTTAGGCGAACTTACTAAGTTTCGCACCTATTCTATATAATGAATATATATAACAAATAAGTTTATCAGTTCAAAAGTAAATACTGCGGCCAATCCTATCGTAAAAACTATATAAATGCTATAAAATTGGCATTATTTTCAGTTTAAGTAAATAAATCAAATTAATTTCGGTGCACTTAAACACAGAAAGATTCCAATGCAAAACAATTGAGCGCTCACCGACACGTGAATTTAATCAGGCAGCCCGCAGAGTCCGAGTCTGATTCCGATTTCGATCCTGTACTAGATTCGGATCCGGATATGTGCGACGGATATAAATAACACATTGATTACGGCAAATTGCTGCTGCTGCTGCAGCCCATCGGAGTCTGTGTCTTTCTAATGGACCAACGCCCACTTGAGGGCGCGGCTCGTTGTCTGTGGCCGGCAGCGCGGTAATGAGTTTCCCCGGGTTGCTTCATTTCAACCGGAAGTGGCTGCACGCGCTGCCAAGACCGGCGGAAGCATTAACGCCACGCTGCGCTCGAAAGCAGGCAACAGTGTTTCATCCTCGGCGCAAGTCAAGTGGTCAATCGAAGGCATTGATGAACTCGTTGCTCTTCTGATCGAGTCCTGTGTACACCCTGGGGGTTAAATTGCCATTATTTCTTATCACAATCATGACTTTATACTTGCCCAATTGGAATTGTGGGAAAGCCAGTTATTAACCATTAATATCTCCTCTATTTGAATGCAGAGCTCGAGCTATCCAATGATGAGTCGGACATCGACATCGAGGACCGATCCACGCCAGATTCTACGGCTCCCGGCTGCCAGCAGGAGCTGATGCTTGCGCACCACCACCACCGGCATCGATTCATCCACCACGACGAATCTAGCGCAGAGTCCTGCGGCTCGGCCACGCCGCGGCCAGGATCGGGCTCCGGTTCAGGTGGAGCTGCCGCTGGTGTGGCCGTGGGTATGGCCTCTGGACTGAGTGCAGCGGCAGCGGCTGCGGGTGTGGCAGCGGGTCTACTTGCGGCAGCTGCCTCCGGTGGAGATGCCAATGGAGGTGGAGCAGGAGGAGGAACAGGAGGAGGCGGTACTGGTGGCTATGCGGAACACAAGATGCAGTTAAGCAAGAGCGGACGCAAGCCTCGTCGACGTCGCACTGCCTTCACACACGCCCAGCTGGCCTATTTGGAGCGCAAGTTCCGCTGCCAGAAGTACCTCAGCGTGGCCGATCGCAGCGATGTGGCCGAGACGCTCAACCTGTCCGAGACGCAGGTGAAGACCTGGTACCAGAACCGCCGGTAAGTCCTCGCCTTTACTCTTTGGATCTAGAATTATATTGTTATTTACGACAAGCCTTAGGGAGTCCTAACCTATTTCCATTTTCTTTTAACCCACAGCACCAAGTGGAAGCGACAGAACCAACTGCGTCTCGAGCAGCTGCGTCACCAGGCGACTTTGGAGAAGGACTTTGTGGTGCAAGATGGCGGCGGCGGCGGTGGCCCCGGCGGATTGGGGTGCTGTCCCACCGGCTTGAGCAGCTCCTTCAGTGCCGCTGCCGCTGCAGCAGCGGCCGCTGGAAATCCGTGCAATTTTCTCACTTCTGCCGCAGCGGCTGCCATTTTCCGGAACGTCGGTTATGTCCACGGCTGTCCCATGTAGGAGTCGCGCCAGGAAGCAGAGAACCTAACCATTGCCACCTCCCATAACCACTCCAGCTCCCAGTTAATCCTCCAGTTGCCTCTGTGTACATAATATACGAATAGGGAAAACCGTTTTTGTGCAATAAAAATAACCAACTGATGATAATCGTGATCGATGCCGATTACAATGACGATGAGGAAGATGCGATATCGATTCCAGCAGTATTTACCAAGCGTACCCGATATTATTATAAAAAATGTATTTAACGATATAATCATAAATTAGGCTTAGTGGAATTAACTGTAATATACATAAAACAATCGAATTTTTTTTTTCTGCACACTCTATGACGGTGTTCTATTTTTTTGTTTGCCAAAATAAATATTTAATTTCACGCTTTGATGAGTTTTCTTTTGGATTGAAATCGATTGTCCGTCGATGTCCTATTGGAAGTCTTCCCTTCTCTCTTTTCACTGTCTTTCCAGGCAGAGAATACGAAAAGGACGAACATAAGGGAACGGAACAGTTAAGTGGCCGCTCGCCCATCTGCATTCGGTGAGCTGTAAGCCAATGCTTCAAAATCAACTTGAGCGAATCGCACAAAACGTTATCAATTTGTCGCTATATAGCAAATAACCCGCGACATATCCATGCACCACAGACATACATACATACATACATACGTATATATATGTAAAGTGAACTCTAGGGGAAAAAGAAAGAGACAGACTTTGGAATGGGAGGAGGGGGAGCATGGACCAGCCAACCGGAAAACATGCAACAAATCTGCCTGCAATTATAATGGACCAAAGGTACCCAGACGGCGCATGAGCGGGGGACAGTGCCAGAGCGGGATGGCACTAGTGCGTCAATGCAACAGAGGCTGTGGCAGTCCATTCAATATACAGTCTTTATTCGGTAATACAAACAGCATGCATAGCAGAAAGTGCAGAAACAAAACTAAAGTTTTTGTGAATTTCCAGGTTTTATCTCATATGTTCGAGAATATTTCTATATATTATTCGCAAAAGCAACTAACAATTACATAATTTAAGACAAAAGGCTGTACTGTAGTTACAGATACATTTTCATGCACATTTAGCTCGCCACACAAAAAGGACGAGAAATGTTTAGCCACAAATTGAATCTGCGGTGAGTGAGTTAACAAGCGCCAGAGAGAGAGACGGGGAGTTGCAGGGCAGACAGAGAAGGACAGAGCCAGTGGCAGACAGCCAGAGGATGAGATGATATGGAGGCGGTTGTGGGCGAATAAGTCGGTGTGGAGTAGTTTTTGAGTGGTGCGGAGCAGAGCAGGACGCTAATTAAAAAGACACTTGAAGGGAGCCACCGGAAACGACCGCAAAGGCAATGGCAGAAGATGAAGCAGATGCACAAGCTGAACAAGGGAGCCCACAAAATAACGTCAGCTAAACACAAGCCATAGAAAATGGCAAAATGGAAGGGAGAAGTGGAAATGGAAAACGAGTTACCGTTACCATGAAATTGTCTATGAAATGTGAGCGTAATTTAATGAATAAAACGCAGCTAAGCCCCCACACTTTCCCACCGCAGCCACTTGGAGATATGTATGTATAGACTCTGGGATCCAGGTTTACATTTTTCGCTTTAGTTTTGTTTTGCATTTTTTCATTTTCCGCATTTCCACATTCATGCGGTTCATTTGCGCAGCGCAATTGAGATCTCAATTGCATTTTTAATTGGTACATTTTACGCAGGCATCCTTTGAGCACAAAGGATCAGCCGTATCCCCCTGCCCCCCTCTCCACATTTTCCTCTTCCTTTTGAGCTGGCTTCCACTTTGATTTGTATTTATTTAATGAGTTATTAATTGCATTAAGCTTTCAGCGTTTGCCAACTTTGCAATTAAAAGCAAAAAACTGAAGAACTTGTTAAAAAAGAGATGAAAAAACAACGAAACATTATAAACTTTAACTTTCTATATACTTCCACCAAAAAATATAGCATACTTCTCAGCGCTAGCTTCTGATTTACAGCCTTTTTATCCTGACAAATACTAACATAAACATATAATATACACAAGTGTGATTTCTAAATGACAATTCCTGCGCTGGAAGGACTTGACTTTGGGAAAGGACACTTCACAACAGAAACGGAAAGTTACTGGCTACGCATTATTTCCCAATTTCTATTTTAAATCTGTGCCGGAGGGCAGGCTGGCACCAAGGGGGTGGGATCCGGTTTATAGATTCCTGATCCCCAGATCTACCGACCGCAGGCATTATAACAAGGACTATGAAACAGAGGGCGACACGACTCGACACACTTGACTTCCGGTTGAAGGCCAGGGGGGGGCCGACCACGAATGGCGGAACCAGAAGAGGAAGGAGATGTTTGCCATATTGTGTGAAAATTTGCGTGTTATCCTGCTGCTCCTGCTCCCGCTGCCATTGGTGGTTGCGTTTCCATTCTGTGATTAAAAAAAAATGTTTCGTTATTATCCGGTTGGAAAATTGTCACAAATTGTGTTTGTGCCGCGGGCCGTGCCACACTTGCTTCTTGTTTGTCCTCGGATCAGCAGCATCCATCCCGCTCCATATCTCTGTCATCTTTATCCCTAATTGCCGCATTGTGCCCTGTGCCCCATTGTGTTGGCCATCGAACCGCATGGAACCGCACCGAACCGAACCGAGCTGCGATGATATCGCCACCCACATCGAGCCCAAACAGGTTGGCTGTGGCTCTCTTTGGGGCTAGGAGAGGTCCAGGCTCCAAGCGCAGGTTTCTAGCGATCGATCGATCGATCGATCGATCAGTTGCAATCTATTGGACAACCTGCAAACAATGGAAAAGTGAGTGGATGTTGAAATATATTATTCAATAAAATAATGAAAATCCGGAGACTTGCCTGGATAATTGTGAATAAGAGAAAGTGCTTTCCTAAATATCTATTTATAGTGCAAAATTTGTGAAACGAATGGCAGCCTATTAAAATTTAAATAAACATATTAGCTTGCTTAGCGAACTTACAATAATTATATGTAAAACCTGAAACTCAATTAGGTTTTTTCTTATGTAGTTTGATTTGGTCTACATCTTAAATTAACCTCTTTTTGTAGAATTATTTAAATTAAAAAGGAAGAACACATATATTTTGTGGTACATTATTTTTTAATCATGCCGGTTATTCATTACAAATTACAAAAGTTACCGTGTCTTACGAATTTGTATAGTTCCTTGTTTTCGTATCCAATAATGTGTTAAATTTAATTTCGTGTTTAGTATGAGTATAAGGAGGATTTCCTAGAGATGTTATCCTTTTTAATTGTTCAAAATCTATAAATGTTGAGCAATCAAATCAAGTAGCCAAGCATTCGCTACGTGTTCAGGTTGAGAGATATATGTATATGTTTTCGGTGGCCCCAGAAACCATCGGTAACTAATATTTATTTATTTATTCATTTATTCGCCAACGGATTACCTTAACTGGCTACTACAATCTTAGGGTTAAACTTAAGTACTACTCAATGATTCAAAATATAACTTCAGCATCTTCTTAATATTAATCCTATTGGAGGTGGGGTCCAAAGGCATGCTGGAGTTAATCCTATTTATAAGAATGAGAGTTCTTAATGTAGGCTCATTTAGAGCGTAGTTCGTTCTGCATGTAGGAACAGCAAAGAGCTCATGGTACCTTAGGCACCTACCGGGGACACAAAAGTTTATACAACTCAACAGGACAGGACAATCAATTTTACCAGAAATCAAATCAAAGACAAACAAAATAGACGCTATGTACCTCCTATCACACAGTGACGACAAATGTACAAGACGACATTTAGCAGGATAGGAGGGAATAGGGTCAAGGAAATTGAGGGAAGAGAGGGCAAAAGAAAGGAATATCAGGTGCATGTGTGTACGTACTAATAATTGGTTCTCCGATATCATAACTAATGGGTACCCGAAACGTGTCGAGACATCCGCTTAGCAAGTTATGGTTTTTATCTCGAGCTTTGTAAGCTTTGTAGTTGCTTCGATTAGCAAAGAAAATCCGTCTTGGCTGGGCGGATTCTCTAAATGCTTTCTGAATATGTACGTGGTTCTTATAATACTATATAGTGGTTTGGATTTGCTTCGATTAGCAGGGAAATCAATCTTGGCTGGACTGGCTTTGGACAGGTCTTTGTTAAATACCGTTAAATTCGTTGGGTGTGTTTTCGGTTCGAATCCTTTTAGATTTTCCATGGAGTATTGTTTCGTCGTTACGTACTTTGTGTAGTTTCCTCCGATTGATATACTTAGTAGCGGAGCGATATTTGTTTTGGGTTGCCAATTATGATTCATTATCAGCAACCATCTTAATATTGTGTGTGTGTGTGCATCCCCGATGCCCCGATATGTTTGTGGTCCTTATAGATTCCGTGTTGCCATGCGTAAAGTCACTCGCAACGGCTTATATATTCTATCCTAAAGCTTAATTCCTAGCAGAGTCCCTATATTTAAGGCACTCGTTGTCATATTTTGCAGAGTATCTTAGCTTCCGTTCAGTTTCTTTTCGATGTCCTTTTGGGCAGCTACAAATTTGGCCTTGTAATGACTTCCAAGACAATTTCTTGCATTGTAGATCCCTCGGAACGGCTTAAATATGCCGCTAAATATAGTGTTTTCCGTTCAGTTCCTTGGACATTGTAATCCAAGACGATTTTTCAATGGATTCGTGTAGTTATAAATTTATAAATGTAAATTCAGGATCCATTGAATGTGGCCTCCCGGTTCTTGGATTGAATTCCGCATTTGTAAATTAAAAATAATCCATAGAATTCGACAGGAATTTAAAATCAAAAAAACATAGGAAAGCCAAAGGCAAAAAATCCTTTAACTAGGCCTTATCGCTGTTTACGTCCAATGTAACCTCCACTACCAGTGATGGATCGATATCCGAAACCTTTGACTCTCTATGCTGCATCAGCCGGCCGATTATGGCATGCAAGGGTGCGCCAAACTGTAAAAAAAAAAATATGGAAAATATTTAGTAGTTTATTCGAATTAGTTACCACCTCCTCTTCCTCACTCACCTTTCCCCGGGGTCCACACATGCTGTCCGGCAGCTCTTTGGACAAATCGATGCACCAATCGGAGAGGAAAGTGCTGTCTGACGCCTCAAGCGTGAAGAAATGCTGCGGATAGCCCTCTTCCTGCAGATCGTCGTTGTCGCAGTGAAGCAACAAATCAAACAGCCGCTCCATCGCCTCTAGCATCACGCGCAGCGACTCCATATTCGTCTGTACGGTCCCGATGGGTGTATCATTGTCATCCGCCATCCAGACGCTCGGTAATGGTGGCGGCTTCTTTCGGATGGCCTCAGCTAGTTCTCCTGGCTCCCTGAAGCGATGCATGGTTATCTCCAGGGCGGGCAGCTGACGGCCCAGTACAAGCCACAGCAGGCAAACTGCCAAGACACGGCCGCGATAGCTTATATCGGCCAGCTTGGTGGCCAGTTTGAGGAGGTTCGCCTCGCTATCAACTTGATGCTCCGCCAGATTCTCGAGCAGCTTCTCAATTAGCTGATGCGCCTGGGAGGAATATGAAGGGGAAATATTTATTGATTAAATATAATCATTCAGAGCAGAGATGGTCGCCTATAGTTTATTTGAGAGACGAAATATTTGTGAATAATGGGATTAAATCCTTTGCAGCCCGATTTTACCTATAACTAACTTTGTTTACGGTTCCTAGTACCAATTACAAATGTAAATTTAGATCTCTTTCTCTTGATATCAAGACAAACAATAACATTTTCTACTGAAGTTTATTTTTTTTTTATTAGCAGGCTTCTATGAAAAATATTAAATATCAATTTTCTTTTTCATTATTTTTTTTATGATTTGTTAGAAAATCGAAGATCGAATCGAAGGGGGAACTCACAAAGTTCTTAAGAAATTTATTAAATATTTTTATTGAAGTATTTAGGTAAATTTTGGAATAGAATTACAATGGTTTATTATTTAAGTTACATGCACTCTTATGTTTTTATTATTATATATATAGGATAAATACTAAATCAAAAGTTTATAAATAAACTTACAATCATGGGCGGCACGCAGTCAACAAAATCTAGGAAACGAGACATCAGGCCGCTGCGTTTGTAGCAAAGATCGTCCGTGTTCGACTCCTTGATCAGTATGAGCATGCAGAGCCCCGTGAATAGCGGTTGCATCCGGTCCAGCTCCCAAAACTTGATGCCCTTCATCAATATGCGAAAATGGCGTTCGACCTGCTGTAATTTCCAATTTGGATTCATATTCAAATGTTTATAGTCAGGGAGATTATGATGGGAGCTTACCTTAACCACGTTGCTGGTTGCGTTAAAGTGTCTCAGATGGCTCGCCAAGATGCTGCTCTCCATGAAGCTGCGTAGCTTGGCCAGTGTGCAGCCAGGGACCCGAGCAGGCCCCGGGGTGGTCATCTGAGGGCAAGGAAGAGTTTTAAATGATATTTCATTCTTGATTGTCTTGGTTTGGGAGATATCTTAAGTTAATTAGTACTAAAGGTATTCCATTTTCCGAACTCCTTGGTTTCACCTTCGTCCTTCGCTAATGATGTCTTAAGTTAAGTTATATTATCTATATAAACAAACATTTGAAACCAAATTAACTTAACATTAACTTCCTACGAAACTCGGAACATAAACCTATCCAAGCGCCTATGTATCCAAATAACTCCTCGAATTTCGCTGCCGCGACAAATCGCCGAGGCGTCCAAGTTTCTGGGATTCGGATGACAAAAAGTTGGACCTAATTGTTGGGTGGACGATATACATACATATACATCCGTGGTTCTTGTTTGGGTTATCAATTTGCATACCTTATACGAGAATGATACACAACACTCGGCGCCGCATTTGTGTAAACAACAACTTCATTAGCAAACAAAAGGGGGGCAGCAGCAGGCAGCAGGCGGGCGGGCAGAACCGCCCCCTTCGAATAATACAAATCCTAACCCAAAACCGCACAAATCAACGCATAATGATATGAAATCTGTTGGCTTTTGTCAAAATGCCTCCGGCCACAAAGCCCAAAAAAAGCGGGAAAGTGAAAAAGTGGAAATGTGTGGGGTGGTGTACACATTTATGTCAACAATTTGCCTTAAATTAGGCGTAAAATGCCCAGATTGGTTACAAGCAGCACAAGCGCCTCATCAGGTCCACCCCAAAAATTAAAGGGTAGCTCTACATAGCTCCTGCCTGCCCTCTCGCCACTTGTCATCATCGTCTTTATCGTTCGTCATCAGAAGGGAATGATTGTTATTATTTGCTGTTGCCACACAGTCAGACATCCCCGAGGCGAATATTCCCCCTAATTGAAACTTAACCGAAGTTGTGTAAGTGTTTCGGTAACTGACAAAAAATAATCCAACATCATATTCATGGCTTAGGGGTGTTCCACTGTATTTACAACTCGCTAAGCTAAGCCAAACCCTCGCTAATTGTGCGCTTTTATCGCGGCTAATTGAAGAGCCAGTGATTGTGCCGCATCTGTGGGGAGTTTTGGCCTTTTGCACTTGTCGTCGCCGTCAATCTTTGTGGCTTAATTTAGATCCGATCAGATTTATATCCGTATCTCAAAAATACTGATTTGCATAAGTGTTCTGCTGCGCACTGCTTGCTCGGGGAAAGGAAAATAGGAAAATGAGAGAAAGGGAAGTGAGGTTATGTAAGATGCTGGCTGTTCCCTTTGTAAATACAAATACATGAATAATTAAAAACGGGAACAAATGCACACTGACTTGGCTGCGAAAAGTTGTTAATCTTTTCATGCCGGCGCATAATTAAAATATGTGGATATGGAAATTTCAATAGGAATCTCTGTGAATATTTTCAAGCAAATGGGGCAAGCGCTCAAAAAGAAAAAAAAAAAAACGTAAACAGAAGGAAAGAAAAGGCCAAGCGAAGATACACACACACACGCAAAGCCTCGTTGACTGCAACTTAACAGTTTGCGTGCTGCTGTTATGGCCATCCCGCTTATACCTCTTGCTCTTTTTACCAACAGTTTGTTTACGTCTCGACGTGTGTGTGTGTGTGTGTGTGTGTGTGTGTGAGTGCAAGTAATTGCAAAATATGAATGCATAATGAGCAGATATTTCGCAAGTAGGCAAGGAAACTTCAAGCGGCAGCCGGGCATGGGGCGTGGCAGGTGCAAAAGCAGCAGCAGGAGACGGATGCTAGATGACTTTTATGCTAAAATGCGCACATCGCGCGTGCATCTGCATTTTGCACAGCCTTTTCGAAAGCAGCGCAAGGACAAACACAGTTACGCACACGCACACACACACACACAGGCGTGCTTTTTGAAAACCGTGAAATACAGTGAATATTGCCACGAAATGAGTTCGTGTGCCATTAAATTGAATAATTGAAATTCGAGAATGAATAATATGCAACATGTTTAGCATACATTCAGTTCTGTGCAATATTGAAGGGAATTGAGTTTGCCTTAGACAGCACACACTGTAAATTCACCATCTTGCCAAGCCCTCCAAGTGTGGTTGAAAACGGGACAAAATGTTTGGGGAGTAGAGCTCATTAAAATGCCGTTGGCCATTTGCACACATTTCTATCAAGATGCCACTAATTTGCAAGGGGATCCTCGAAAGGACCTGCCCGCGACATCCCTGGCCCTCCTCTCTGCTGCGCTACATCGTATTTCTCCTACACAGTTGGTGTCCGAATCCGGCCGGAGGCCTCCCATTCATGGCCCACATGGTGCGACCCCAGGGCTTTAGCTTGGAGCAACTGCGTCTGACTTTAGGCCATTCGGCGATCCGTGAACGGTGCTACTTCATCTATGGCACCAACAATATTCTGGAGGTAAGCGAAGACAGACGATACTAAGTGGTCTAGTTGATGTGTCCTGTCCATTTGCAGATCATAGCTGGATTCGACTACCTGCTCAGCCAGGAGGAGATTGAGTTCGGCGCGGACAGGCTGGCCGCGATACATGTCACCGGAATGATGGTATATCTGCTGCATCACGAGAATATGGCTGGGACCCAGATGAAGAGAACTCTCTTCATGCAACGTTGTTTCGAGTATCTGGCCTGCACCGAGGAAACCTATGTACGTTTCCGTAGAAGTTTGTTTTTCTACTTCTTGATTTGTGGTTTTTCGATCGCCCCAATAGGTCCACCAACTGTGCAGCCAGATTCTCGGACTGTTGGAGGCTAGCGATTCCGAAGTGATGCTAAACCTGATCCTATGCTTTCGAGTGGCCAGCCCCCTGAGCCTGATGGCTCGCGTGGTGGCCAACTGCCTACTGTGGGCCATGCTGGCCCGGCTGACGGACCTGGGTCTGGACTCACACCGGCTGCGCCCGTGCCCAGCACTGCTTTTGGTTGTCGCCATGGTTAATCCCCGCGTCTACGTGGAGTCTTATATGCATGCCCTCCATCTGGTGGTCCGCCTAATTTCCTGCCTCCTTATCGTTGGACCTCTTGCTGGCAATGGGCAGATACTCTGTCAAGAGGTCGGCGTGCCGCCGGAGCTCCTCGAACTTTCCAAGGAGGACTCGGCCATTTTGTTTCGCTGGCTTACGGCTATCGTCCAAGACTTGCGTCCGCAAATGCTTTCGGGAGATCTGGGGCACCTGGAGGAGCGCTTAGTGCTACTGGAAGCCATATGCGAACTTATGCAGATCCTGCACGGCCACCTTATCAAGTGCTACCAAGTCAATAGGAACCTAACCTTAAACGAAGAATCCAATAACGATGGAAATCAAATTTAAAATTATGCACACATTCAAAACAGAGGGAAAGCTTAGCTTGTTTAATTATTAATCATGAGCATATTTATAATGTCCCCATTTAATTTTAAATAAATGCATTATACGCACAAGAAGCAGATTAAAAATGCTGACATGTGTATTTTTTTTTATTTTTAGACGTTTCGAGTGCGTTTTTCTGCAAATAATTAAGAAAGCAATAAAGTTCAGAATTAACCTATATGCAAAAGCGAAAGAAATGTGAAATTGCGAGTTTTTAACTATTACAACAAAGTTACAGTTCTAACGTCAAAAAATAAGAAAATCAGGACTGTCAATGGGCAGATGCAAACGAAAAATAGGTTATGATATGGAAAATAATTGTTATAGCAAACGGAAGCAGATCGGAAAACGGCAGAATCTATTTTTTTAAGGTTATTCCACTTCCATTTTATAGATTGGTTTCAGTTCTCCAAGTTTAGGGTGTTTTAAAGTGAAATATATTTTAAAATTGTTAAAAAGAGAAACAAAAAATACGACCCAAAACTGGTTTACATTATATTAGTAGGGTTAATACCAGTAAATGAAATGTATTGCTTTTATTTTTAAGGCACGATTACTGCAGATTTAATATTCTAACCCCAAAGGAATATAGATTTCTTCTTTTTAGATGCGCACATGAAAACCTCAAGGTAGCTTTTTCTTCATAACAAACTTTACACAGAACTGGAGAACCGATTTTAAAACCCAATGCATTGAATACAACTCACCTGTGTCAGTAAAAATTTAGGGTTTTTCCGAAAAATTTAACACCACTTAAAATTTCATCACGAACGACTGATCCGAGAAGCGTGCGAAAGCGAAATGGGCTTGGGCTTTGATTTTGACAGGAAATAGGCCTAGAGTTGCAAAATTTTGGAGGGAAGGGGTTACCAGATCCCTTCACAGTATAAAAGAATTTTTGATGCTTCCTTCATCTTCTTTTTCTTATTTCCGATTCCCATATTCCATCATTCCCACATTAAGATCACGTTTTATTTTGAGTTTTGAAATTGAGCAAGCAAGCAGAGAGGATTTTAATTTTCCAGGACCTCTAGAAGATTTCAATGAATAGAGCTTCCTAACAAAATTGATCAAATTGTACATACATATGTACATATATAATAAAAACAGTAGAGACAAAATGGAATCATTGCTATTAGTGTGATATCCGACTGTATAGGACACCTAGGTTCCTATCTTAAACTAGATTAAAAGGCCCTTAAATATATTTCAAACTCCTTTTAGATTACCCATTCGTTAAAAATTACTCGCTACATTTTAAGTGTTACACAACACCTATGTAGGTGCTTGGGCTTACATTTAAGTGCTATGCTAATTTGAATAACCTAGAATACACTCTAGGTTTTATGCTAATATCATCGATTTCCAGGGACTAGGTCATAAAAACCTCTTAATAAACGAAATGAAACATCAATTAAATTCAAACCTACCAGAAGAAAATCTGCTCACCTCACTATACCACCCCACACCGTCATTGATAATAATATAAAACATTGCATTTAATAGTTCTTTAAAGAATTTTTGGTAGTGACTCTTCCATTACAAGAAACACGTATTAAGTCTGCTTTAAAGCTAAGCATTTTGGTGCCTTTAATGTATACATTAAAAAAGCTATAGCTTTTGATATACAATTTAAAATGTTGGGCTATATTTACTAGTTTTTAAGGAACCAACTATCGGGACTAAAAAGCTAAGCGCACTTGCTGACTTCGATTAGCTCGTATGCGTTGGAAGTGTAGAAAGTTCAGACCTCCTTCAGAGCAATCCAAATTCACTCATCCAAGACCGAGTCCAGCCACTGCTCCACCTCGTTTTTACTGGCCGCAGAAGAGGGCGTGGCCGGCTGCACCATTGGCATGGGCATGGGCATAGTTATGGGTCCAATGCCTCCGGAATTTATATCCATTTGCGTATTAGTCATGGCCAACAGCTCATCGAGTTCATCGGGCTCCGCGGCAGCAGCAACAGCAGCAGCAGAAATTGTAGGTGTAGGGGTGAGAGCTGCCTCTTTAGTGGACTTGGCTGAAGGAGCTCGCGACTTTGGGCCACCCCCATTGGCATCCTGGAGAATGCGCTGCTGATAAACGACCTCTGCTCGCTCAGCGGCCTCCTCCTGGGCGATAATCTGCTGGCGGGTGAACATACTCGCCGAATAGTCCATACGCTTGTAAAACGGAATCGTTTGGAGGCCAGCATTCAGACGGCTCAGGTTCAGGGTGAAGTAGCCGCTGGCGGCCTTGGTGTGCAGTTTAGTCTGGCCCTCGGCCACGCTGTTCCACTCGCGCTCAGAGCCGAAGGTGAAGTGGCCTCCGCCCAAACTGGGGAACTGCGCCAGTTGCTGGAAATCGCCCGCACGCAGCTGGGCACGGGCATTCTCATCAATGGGTGCCCCGTCCAGGCCAAGCTGCTGCTGATCCACGTCGTCCGTGTCACTGGGCAGTGTATTCAGCAGCTCGCGGTTCCGTTGCGGTGCCAGGACGCTACGTCCAGCGCCGCCAGATTGCCAATTGCCGCGAGGCGGAAATCTCGGCTCATCGCTGGAATCCGCCACATCTACCATGCTGCGCCGTGAGTTCGGCGGCGGCGATCCCGACGATGTGGTCGTAGAGCGTCCCTGGCCCTTTGCCTGGTCCTTTTTGTGGTGATGATTGTACTGCTTCATGTTCCTTCGCTTCCTGCAAACACGAAGTGCGGATTAAAGAATAGCTGCTGCGTTACGTTGCGTGCAAATCCACTCACTCCTTGGATCGATCGTCCTTGCCGGACATTCTGCTGCTGGGGGTGGGTTGGCTTCCGGGGATGATAAAATGCAGGTGAATTTCGCGATTCTAAATCGGTTTGTTTACACCTTTCGCTCGGCTTGTTGTTGCTGTGCAAGTAGTGTTGCCAACTCTTGTCATTTGTTTTTGTCAAATAAAGAAAGACGTTAAATGAACAACAACAAAGTAAGATAAAAGATTTTAAACTAAAATCGAAGTGTAATGTATTTGCTTAGCCTATATGAGATAAGTTTATTGCTCTATTTTATAAATAAAAATGCAAAAAAAAAAACGCGGGCACTTTACAACCCTGCTGGGCGGCTACGAAGAACAGCTGCAAAAAAGCCCTAACATGTGTTTTGGTATTTTTCAACGTCAGTCACACTGCCGCCAATCGCACGTGTTTTATTTTGTTAAATTTCAAAATTTTATACCTGTTTTTCCATCTTCGGTATCGTCACTAGCATGGGAAAGAAAAACAAGGGCGCTACGCCCAATCTGGGTCGCCAGCTGATCAAGGATCGGTTCGGCCACACGCCCCGCCGCAAGGTGGACAACGATACGATGGTAAGTGCGTAGAAGGGAAAACCGAGTCGCCAAAACATGAATTTAACGCCTGTTCTTTGCAGCTGCACACAACCGAGCTGCAGGATGGCTATGACTGGGGTCGCCTCAACCTCTCGTCCGTCACCGAGGAGTCTTCGTTCCAAGCCTTTCTGCGCACCGCCGAGCTGGCCGGCACTGAGTTCCAGGCCGAGAAGCTCAACATTACGTTTGTGAACCCAAAGCAGCGAGTGGGACTGCTGAGCAAGACACAGGAGCAGCGAATGCACCAGAAGCACGACGAGCACCGCGACCAACTAAAGATACCGCGCCGTCCCAAATGGAACAAGGAGACGAGCGCCGAAGAGCTGGAGCGGGCCGAGAACGAGGCCTTTCTTGACTGGCGTCGCGACCTGGCACTTCTGCAAGAGGACGAGGAGATTCTAATGACGCCCTACGAAAAGAACCTGGAGTTCTGGCGTCAGCTGTGGCGCGTGGTAGAACGTTCAGATGTCGTTGTTCAGATCGTGGATGCTCGCAATCCGCTGCTCTTCCGAAGCGTCGATTTGGAGCGCTACGTAAAGGAGGTGGGCTCCATGAACATGAACATGATCCTGGTGAACAAGTCGGACCTGCTGACGGCGGAGCAGCGGCGCCATTGGGCGGAATACTTCGACAGCGAGGGCATCCGAACAGCCTTTTATTCCGCGACCCTGGTCGAGGAGGAGTTAAAGCGGGAGGCGGAGGCGGCGCGCCATGACTCCTTCTCGGAGGTGCAGCAACTACGTGAGGCTGCCGAGGAGATATTCCAGTCGCTGGACAAGGTAGAGGACACACTGGACGCCATCGAACGAAAGCTGAAGGTGGACAAAGAGGAAAAGGAGGAGCTGCCGCGACTGCCGGGTGATAAGAACAGTTCCCGTTTGCTGTCCCGCCTTGAGCTCATCGAGTTCCTACGCCACATATACACTGGACCACGGCACACGGAACAGCACGTGACCATCGGCATGGTGGGCTATCCCAACGTGGGAAAGAGCAGCACTATAAACTCGCTGATGACCGTTAAGAAGGTGTCCGTATCGGCTACACCCGGCAAGACCAAGCGGTTCCAGACGCTCTTTCTGGACAAAGACATCCTACTCTGTGACTGCCCCGGCCTTGTAATGCCCAGCTTCGTTTTGACCAAGGCGGACATGTTACTCAATGGCATTTTACCCATCGACCAGATGCGCGACCATGTGCCCGCCGTCAATTTGCTGTGCGAGCGTATTCCGCGACACGTTCTTGAGGACAAGTACGGCATTCTGATTGCCAAGCCGCTGGAAGGCGAGGATATGGAGAGGCCACCGCACTCTGAAGAACTGCTTTTGGCTTACGGATGTGAGTATAAGATCCTATGTTATCACTGACTTGTCGCCCTGACTTTCCCTCTCTTTCTTTTTCGCAGACAATCGTGGCTTTATGACCTCCAACGGACAGCCAGATCAGGCGCGCTCAGCTCGCTACGTGCTCAAGGACTATGTGAACGGGCGACTGCTCTATGCCATGGGTCCGCCATCAGTGAACCAAGCGGAGTATCACACGTTCCCCGAGCGCCAGCGCAAGGTCATCGAGGAGTCACAACTGCCCAGCCAGCAGCAGCGGGCCATGAGAGTGAGTAGTACATATATCCTGCATTTGCATAGATTCTTTTGACAATGATATCGCTTCTTAGATCGACAAGAGCACGTCGAAGGAGCTGGACCAGCAGTTCTTCGCTAACAAGCCCAACCATGCCCATGTGAAGGGTCGCACTAACTTTCCGCATGTTCGCCTGGCCAATGACGGATCACTGGTGGCCAGCACCGATCCAGCGGCAGCAGCGGCGGCCAAGCCCTGGCGTCACGTGAAAAAGGAGCGCCGCGAGAAGCTTCGCAAGAAGTTCTCCCACCTGGACGAGCACTGAGTCGGGGAAGTGGCCGTTCCTCAACATATTTATTCTAAAGCCAGGCACTTGTATATTATTAGCATTTAGATATAGGTAGCTATTAAAGTACACTAAACCCAGGAAAGTC
Organism: Drosophila mayri; assembly: GCA_008042485.1. Classification (NCBI taxonomy): domain Eukaryota; kingdom Metazoa; phylum Arthropoda; class Insecta; order Diptera; family Drosophilidae; genus Drosophila; species Drosophila mayri. The sequence continues at coordinate 34,959 of VNJN01007277.1, read as the reverse complement.
TACTTCCATATGTGCATGAAACTGAAACTGAAACTGAAAGTAGTCCAATCAAACGGGTTTCAGATAAGCTCTCAAGTCGACGGTCGCGTGTCAATAACCCCGCGCCAGTGGGGCCTCAATTGCTAACTAGCTTGCGGTAGGCATTCATTTCTGTGACGCCTCTATTAATACGCGCAACATGGAGGCGAAACTGAGCGAGAACTTGGCATTATGCCCGCAAAGAACTGCGAACGGGCTGTGCGGAGCTGATAGCAGAGACGCGCTGCACTTTGATCGGCGCCTCGGTCTATGCTAACTGAGATCATTCGCGCTTTTGTCAGTCTCAATTCCCGAGTCGAACGGAGGTAATGGCGACCTCCGACGCAAACTACAGCAACTTCAGGCAGCTGTGCGTTACACGGCGCCACCTCGGGCTGCTCCACATTGAGTTCCAGCGCCGCTGGAACATTCGCACCATCTATGAACTGATGCGGGCCATGGACATGGCCGACGCAGACACTACCGTCCAGGTGGTAGTGGTATCCGGCGAGCTATCCGTCGGACCGCACGATCCGTTGCTGCTGGAGCAGGGAATGCTGAAGAGGCATCGCCAGTTGCCGATTACAAGGGAGACACAGACTGTGAGCAGAGACGATGCCGAGGATCGGTACATTCACGAAAAGTCGGCCAACTTCGTGATGCGCTCTCTGGCCAAGAAGACGCTGGCGCAGCGCAAGTTGCTGGTGGCCTTGGTCGAGGGACGGTGTGCTGGCCTGGGCCTTAGCCTGTGCAGCCTGTGTGATTTGGTTTACGCCAAGGAAGCCGCCGTCTTCCTGCCCGCCCTCTCGCACCTGGACCCCTGTGTTCAGGTGGGCCCCTCCTGGACGCTGCCACACATCCGTTGGCTGCTCCACCTGGGAGAGCAGGCGGACGCAAGGACTGCGCTCCATTGCGGTCTGGTGGCCAGCGTAGTGAGCGACTCGCAGGAGTTCTGGGACCGGATGGATCAGTATACGCGTCTGCCATCGCCTGCGCTGCTGGCGACCAAACGCCTCCTGCTCCACAATTGGCGGCAGTCCATGCTAACCGAGCTGCGACAGGAGGGCACGCCGATGGCCGCCCAGGGACGACGGCTGGCCAGATCCAAGCTGTAGGGGCAGTGCAGCTGAAGAGGATTTATAGTAATAAATATAAAAAATAAGGTCAACATTTTGAATTTTTACTCTTTAGGCGCCAATCGAGTTTTCGATTTTATAATCATTTTAATTGATCGAATAAAAACATCGGTAGGGATTCAAAGAATGCGACTATTTCAGTATTCTGTCCAAAAAGCGTGTAATTGTCAAAATGAATATATATATATATATATATATTTATATATTTATTATTATTATTCCAAAAATATTTACATGCCAGAGCTGGGAAAAAATCGATGTCAACATCGACTAAATCGATTCTTTATTTTCGGTTGATGCATCAATCCGGTTTTCTAAGAATCGATGTATCGGAACCATGAAAAATAAAACCATCGCTGGGAATAAGAAGTGGAGGAAAACTTGTAAATAAGGCTAAATAATAGGTTTTACACTTCACGGCACTGAAATGCATACCAGCGTGCTCAACTGAGTGCGAGCGCGTATTCAGACGCGCCTATCTTAAACCAACTACGGTTAACAAGCTTGTTTTACCCAGCAGAAATTTAATTCTTTGTTTTGTTTTGAAATTACTCTGATTACTTATTTTTTTTTACTTTTGATTTTTTTTGTCGTTTTTTAAGTTCTTCCAAAATGTACTTTAGTTAACTTTACATAATTTTTAAGATATTTGATCTCAGTGAAATACCATTACTTTTCTTCTCGTTTCTTACATTTGTTTGTTAGTACTTTACGTTAATACAAAATTTAATTTATGTTTCATAATTTTTAAGATCTCAGTGAAATACAAATATAAATTTGTTTAGTTTTCGATTCAAATATGTTTTCGCCTAAAGGATCGAAAAGAATCGATGCACTGAGAATCGATTTTTCCGCAGCTCTATTATAAGCCAATACTACTTTTCCAAAACTCCAAATATTAATCGATATAATCGTATCAACAAAAACATCGGTAAAAACATCGAAACCCAGCATCTGTTTTGACATTTGACATCCGCGCCCATCCACATAAAAAAAGTTCTTTTCCGGTTTCGTTTCCAACCAACAAGGAGGTACTGGGGCTATGTCTGTTTTAATTTGCGAACATCGCCGCCGCGCAATCCGCTTGCGAGCCAAAACGCGCAAAATAGCCGAGTTGACGAACGCTGGGGGCCGATGCCCGTGTAATTTACGTGAAGCGGCGCTCGCAAGCGGCGGAAAGCGCTGGCGAATCTTGTGTTTTCTTTATATATTTTTTTTACTGTGCCATATATGAAAAGTGCTTGTGCCCCGACTAATAATGCCGTATATTGCAGATATTGAACAATGGGCCGTTACTCCCGTGAGTCTGACAACGTGGCCAAGTCCTGCAAGGCGCGCGGACCAAATCTACGTGTGCATTTCAAGGTGAGAAGCGCTAGGACGCCCGTCCAATTGTTTTTTGTTGTTTTTGTGTGTTTGTGAGTGTGCAGCCTTAATCAGTGGATGACCGCCTCTCGAGTGGCTTCTCACTTTTGCATCGCTGCTAGAGGAATAGCCCCCCTCAAAAGGGGGGAGATGGACGAGTTCATCAGCTGAGCGCTGTCCCCACCACTGGACGCCCTCTTCTAAAATCTCGCTCACAGCTCTATCGTTCTCGTAGCCATGAATTGTTCCTCCCAGTGCCGGCTCAGATCGTTAACTGGTGGCTGCTCCCCCCGCGGACGGCTTCTGCCCAGATGTGTGCCCAAAACGAATCTCCCAGCCTTGCTAAAACAGAGGCCCGCTGCTTGCCATGAGCGAGTCTCTACCTGTAGCTTGGCACAATGGCTTCCTCGGCCGTAGAAGAAGACGCCTATCGACCCAAACATATAGAATCTGTATTGGATAGACAGTAGATAGATTATATTATCAAAATTATAGATTAATTGTCCGATTAATATGACAGATTTGAGGCAAAGGCATTGTAAACATATAAATATTTCAAATAACATGTGTTTCCCCACTTTGACAGCTAAAACTACTTAAATTTATAGACCTTTACAGTGGGGAAAGTAAAGGTATTTAAACTATAAAATCTATACTGTATAACCTTTGAAATTATTAACCTTTTATATATTTGTAACCACCTTTTACAGTAGTAACAACAATTTATTTGAATAAGAACCATGTGCCTTGTGTGACTCAGTTTGTTTGCTCTCAATGCGGGCACAGCTCCTAATTTCGTGGGCTTCCATATCATGGGACCAACTTGTCGAGGGCTGTGCCCAAAGCATACCTCAGCCTTTGTAAAACAGCGGCGTGCTGGCCTTCAATGCTCGCGTCTCTACCTGAACCTTGGCACAACCTAGTCTGCCATGTGCTTTCGTGAAGAATAATCTGAATGTGAACCCTATTGTGCTTTCTCTGCGGGCATAGCTCTTAGTTTTGGTGGCTTCTATGCCATAGAACCACCTTTTCGAAAGCTGTGCCCATAGCAAACTCCAGCCTTTGTAAAACAGCGGCGTGCCGGCCATCAATGCCCGCGTCTCTACCTGAACCTTGGCACAAAATAGTCTACCGGAAGCAGAAGCTTCCTCCCAGCCACCAAACAACAAACTAATGTCATATTTCTTTTGCAGAACACACATGAGACCGCTCAGGCCATCAAGCGCATGCCCCTGCGTCGTGCCCAGCGCTACCTGAAGGCCGTCATTGACCAGAAGGAGTGCGTGCCGTTCCGTCGCTTCAACGGTGGAGTCGGCCGTTGCGCCCAGGCCAAGCAGTGGAAGACCACGCAGGGACGCTGGCCCAAGAAGTCCGCCGAGTTCCTTCTGCAGCTGCTGCGCAACGCAGAGGCCAACGCTGACTGCAAGGGTCTGGATGCCGACCGTCTGGTTGTCCACCACATCCAGGTTAACCGTGCCCAGTGCCTGCGTCGCCGCACGTACCGCGCTCACGGTCGCATCAACCCCTACATGTCGTCGCCATGCCACGTCGAGGTGATCCTCACCGAGAAGGAGGAGGTTGTCTCCAAGGCCACCGATGACGAGCCCACAAAGAAGAAGCTGTCCAAGAAGAAGCTGCAGCGCCAGAAGGAGAAGATGTTGCGTTCTGAATAAAATGTGTCCTGGGCGAGAGCCGCCCAAGCCGGTGTCACCTATTTGAATGAAGCTCCATCTTTTTTTTTTACATAATATAACTAAAAAGAAAGTTAAATGTGCATCCTGTGTGTGTGTGTCTGTATATTGGCTCGGAGAGTTGGATGTGGATAATACAACACAAGCGCGAGACTTGACCACCTGGAAATGCGACGCGTTTTGCTTGGTTTGAACTTCTTCAGATCCAGAAGGGATAATTGTCGGATGAGATTCTGCGTCATTGAAACAAATAAGAGTTGCTGCTTGCCTACTTTGTTTTCTCTTCGATATATTTCTTAAGATGTTAGACTTGGTGTATATGAAAGAGGCATTGTTATGGTCAAGCCGGAAAAGAGCCTCCACAAGAAATGTATCCCTGGTTAACAGAACTTGTGAAGAATGTATACATCAAGCATTATTCTCTTACATCAAACTGTTGAGCTGCTTTGTGATTCACAAAATGGGTTCGTGTAGACGCTAATGTCCAACAAAACTCGGATTCTGAGTTTTTTCCTTGGGCATAGCTTGCAATTGGGCTGCGGCTTGTGTTGTGTTGCATATTTTTCAGGGCCCCGGGATTACCCATATATTATTTAAGAATCTCTCGGAGCCGAAGAAATATCTATAAGAAAGAAATAAATCGAATTGTGCTTACGCTTTTATGGTCGGTAGATGAATATGATTATTGAATTACAGAAACGTTCTAATTTTATTTTAATTTATATTTATTCCCCAATTAATCCTATGAAGATACATATATAATCTGGTCGTCCGTTGCGATGGAAGGAAGGAAGATGTTTTCAGATTGCTCTAAAATTACGAAGCTAGTTTGCTGTTAATGCTGGATTCAAGGGATTTAATGGATTGGCAATTAAACTTACACTGCAAAGGTATGGTTAGTTCTTATTGTGGTGTGTAAAAAATATATAAATATTAGAAAAAGCTGTTAGAGATGAAGTCATACTAGAAAATATGAAGCTATTTCAGCTGGAATCCGTATAAAAAGGAAAATATATGGAAATACTAAAAAAAAAAATGATTGCCGAAACCTGGGATTGAAACTGGTCTTCAATCTAACCCTAGTGCTGCTTGCTAATCCCGACTTAATGAGATAAGCCGCCGATTCTTTAGAGTTCATCAATAGCCATATAATTAGTCTTTAAATAATTGAAATCTTCTCATGACAGGGCCGCGCATAGATTATCCCACTCGCAGGGGGTCGTGGAACAATGGAACATTCACTTGAACCGCAGCACAATTCCCATCGGGGATTTAAAATCAAATAAATTTAGTTAAATCATAAAACTATGCATAATATAGTTGGTCTATATTAAATAGTGGGAATGCCTGATCCTAAGTCTGCATAAAGGTAAAACAATGATGAAGAGGTTATATTATATTAAATGCAAGAAAATTCAATTTGTTTAATTCAGTAAGTAATGTCAAAACATTTTCACAGTTAAGAGGAATACTTTGCGTTTGGGAAACTTCCACTGATGGAGGATACCAGGCAATGACTTGCATCCATAAGCAACCGGAGGGCAATGGAATGGATTTTAATTAAGCAAAACCGTATAAAAACGCATTTCGTGCTGAGCTGGAGGAACATCGAATTAGCTGGACACTAACCGCAGTGTACCTTCTTCTTGTTAGTCACTTATTAGCGACCAGGTGAATCTTGGACGATCCACCAAAACAATCGAAACAATAAAGGGGAACACCAAACCGGTCGAGGAAGTCCCATCAAACCGCCCGCCTGCTCGCTCACGCTCTCTTTACCGGCATCAAAGGAGATCGCCAGGGTTCTTTTCAAAAATCGCGTACTGTATACTCTGAAATTTGGCATTAAATTCGACAATCGTCGAGTATTTTTAGAGTCCATTCGGAAATTTATTCATGATTCACGTCTAATTGCAGGTGTCGCCGCCAGTCGGTCCAGCAGCATTCCATCGGAACCTGTGTATGGATTTCGATATCCATCTGCTGAGGTCAAATGTCGGAGAACTCTGGCTAACTAACTGTCGCATTGCACGTGCCTTCATCGGCGTCGGTCGACGTGGCTCCGTTATTGGGCTTAGTCCACACACAGTTAGTCCAAGGATCCGGTTCCACCCAGCGGCACTTAACTGGAGCTGCCAACCGAGCGCTGCCTTGAAAGCGCATGCCCGCTTGCCAACGCCGCGCTTGCTTGTGGGCGTTCAAGCAAAACAAGAACTAAATAGAACCCAGGCTGCGAACAAAGCTACAACTCGAACTTGACACTCCACCGCCGCCGAGCCACCCACTAGCACCGCCACTGACGACGTCACAGCAGTGGATCTGAGCTGACCAACACCGACACCCACCCAAGCGACGTGAAAAAATCACCCGAAAGAAACAAACACCTGCAAAAAAAAAAAACAGAAAACAGCCAAAACAAAAGTCACCATGGAATTGGAAGCGAAACTGGTTCCGAGGGGAGGCTGTGTGTGCAAGATCTGGAGGAGAACCAAGTGAGTCAGCCAATCTTACTGCACGCACGCATATCTGAGTTTCCTTGGTAATGATAGGCCGGTGAAGCAAAACAACAAAAATTTCCCCCAAATTGCAGGTCTCTCGGACGTCAGGCATAGCTGGGAACTGGATTTTGTGGCGATTTAATGTATTCCCCGAAATCGAAATATCCATCTCAAGAACTTAACCCACTGAAGGCCAAAAAAAAAAAAATGTATATATATAGTAAGAAGTTTAGAATATTCTAGGAAAAGGGAATGATTTAATTCATGATTCAATGATAGGGAAAATCTTTGATAAAAAACTCCCTGAAAAGTGGAGGATATATCTTTAATAGGTTAAAGTTTAATGGTTAACTTTGAAGGGTCAACCAAGGGATCACTGGCAGAACAAGGCTCAGACAAGCATCGCTTTTTCCTCAGAGTTCAACCATCTCTCTTTGCCGCTGTAAAGGAAAAAACCACAGAGAGTCCGAGGCCCTAGCCTGAAGAGACGCTGTTCATAGGGGGAATCCACCGAAGTCTCGATCTCGATTATGCGTGGATTTTCCATCGCCGCTAACTGGTTATATATTTTTTTTTCTGCGATGATTCGCTTGTTTTCGCTGGGCAAGAGCACAGAGAGAAGAGCGCCAGCAAATCTCAAAATCTATGGAGGTGTGCGGGATCAAGGGCATGGGCATGGGCATGATCATGATGGCTAGATATACATATATTTATGTAGCTTGTATTATTTGTTAACAAACAGTTAAGAGAGCCTAAATAAGAGCTTATCAAACGATTCAAGAAGATGTCAAAGAATTTCCTCAAATTAATGCCTTGACAGATTCCATTTCTAAGTTTTAAGATCAAGCCCAAGCAGAGTTCATTAAGCGTTTTTGGACAGCCACCATTAATTTTGCCACTGTGCTCCGGATCTGCCTGTGAAATGATGATCAAGCACCGAGCAGGGATACACCTGCAGCCAAACCAGAAAAAGGAGGCACGGCACGGCTGGCCCGGGATTAATCAGTCCTTTGTTCCGATCAATGACACTATTTTTGGCCTCAAAGGAGGACAGATACTTGACTAAGCAACAGCCGCAGACCCGCAGACGCAGCCTCCGAAGAGAGCCCCGCGTGTTCTCTTCTCGACTGCCCTCTCTGGCGAGCGTTTCTTTCGAGCCGAGCTCAGCTTTGCATTGTTAGCCGCGCGCTGCCAGCGTTCGCGCCGACGCCGGCGTTTGGGCGGTTTTCCTTTTTAAATCGATGGTGGGCGCTGCCGTGCTTAGTTCTGTTTGCAAAACGCAGTCAAGTGGACGTACCCAAAAGCCAAATACTCGTCTCCAGCGTCCAGTCAGAAGGAGTCAAAGAGTCCAGGGCGGACGGAACAGTGTCTTTCCTTCGTCTGCTCCACAGCAAAACTTTGTTTGTTCAGTGTAAGTGGCTTCGTCGGCGCCGGGAGTGTGTGTGCCAGTGTGCCAGTGTGCCAGACCAGTGTTTGCTCTTTCCTGCCTCGCCGGAGATAACTCTGGCGACATTCTGGGGAATTGGCTAATTGGAAACTTGAGAAAACTGAAACTGTCGGAATATTATTATTAACAGCGCCCTGGCAGTGTGCTCAATTGCTCGGCGACGCGTGCTTGTGTGCAATTAATTTGAATCTATCGACTGGGGGTATCAATAATTCTCGAGAATTCTTAGTGTGTCAGTGCCAAGCGCCAGCGATCGATCGATGGTCACAAGAGTTACTTGCAGCATTTAGCATTAGACGGGGGGAAAAGTGCATGCCTCAGTGGTTAATCCAGGAGGGTTTTGCTCGACCATAACTGGGGAATACCAACCAACAAAACCGCAGACCACCTTTTAATTCTAAAAAGATTAAAAGTTGTTCGAGATACAGGTCTCTATAAGTAAGCTTAAAGGCAAAGACAGAATGCCAGAGGAAAGGTATGTAATGTGAGTGGAAGCGTGAATATAAACCTTTTAATGGCTGAGGGAGTTATCTTTCTTTTCAATATCAATTCAAATAATAATTTAAATTTAAGTCTAAGGAAACTTAGAAGTATTACCTTTTAGGGCTGTCTAAAAAAACCTTAATAATTCCTGGAATCCTTAAGAAAACTAGGAGAATTTCTATAATACTTTCCTCGAAACTATATCCATGTAAGATCCAACCAATTAGAGCGGTTGTGCTCTTATAAACATTGCAAATCAAAATGTAAAGTAAATGTGTGCATAATGATCACCCCGATCAGAAATACAAACAGTTGTGATTAGGCGTGCAAGTCTTAAAATTTGCCAGATCATTAATAAGCTTCCAAACCATTTGGGGGGGGCGGGGAGCAGGCCACTTGAGGCACTAACATATATACATAGTAAACCATTAACGTTCGTGTTCCAAGCTGATCAATATTGACGCAACTCTGTTGCTGTCAACAAACTACGGACTCCGACTGACTGATGGCATCGCCAGCCACTCCCACGCCAGCCGAAAAAGCTATCTAATCAGCGAAGAATAGGAAGAGGAGAAAACCTTACAGAAAAAAGGGCGAAACAAACTCGAGCATCGTGCAATGTTCTTTGGTCCGTGGAATTAAGTAGCAACCAAAGCAATTTGTTTAAAACGTGTTATATAAATCTGGCATTATCGCCACCATTTAATTTCGAATTTATTTAGCAAAAATACAAAAAAGGCTAACAAGAAACTCGGCAATCATTTAATTTCAACTTTGATTTAGACAGCAACACGAATCGTATTTGTATTTCGCATTCCCACAACAAAAACAGCAGCAGAAACTCAGAACTCAGAGCTCACATCCCGCTGGTGGGCGTCTTCTGAGGCTGGGGTCGGTCCGATCGGTCGATTGGCTGGCTTGTGGGCAGTCACGAAGATCCGCGAGATCCGAGGCAAAAATATAGAAATAAATTATGAAGACAAGTTGAAAGTGCTAATGTGCAATTGCATAAGTGTCTGAATTTGTTTAGCATTCCCCTTTTCTGTAGTTAATATATGAGTTTAGTTTTCGAATCGAAATTCCTATACAATTCCGTGGGGGGGAGGTATGATGTAACATATTACATATTATATTATTCTTACCCTTTATATCCCATTACCTTTTCCTCATACATAGCGAAGGGGAATGGCAAATTGTCTCCGCATTACCTGGAACAATTAGAAAGGTGGTGCCAGGTGTCGCGGATAAATCGCTTTAATTGATAACTCTCGCTCCGCGAGGTACGAGGAACGAGTGTTCAAGAATCACCTAATTGTTCGATCGCTAATTATGCCGTAAACGTAAATTACGTATCCATTTGTAGGATATTTAATGGGCACCCCGGCGGGGCTATCTACATATAGAAACGTACTCGCACTTTTAACAATTTCCGAGCAATATAAGTGATTTATTTATGGCCCTTAACTGCCACGACCGCTGTGCCAGCAATTTTAAAACAATGATTAATTCTAATTAGTAATGCCACTCACTTAGGAGGACAGTTTTGTCATAATAAGACCTTTGAGCGATTGGAGAGGTATCTGCGAAGTCGGTTCCCCAACACAGGCTTTATATGTCTATATGTGGTATATTCCCCGCTTGATTTGCATTTGTCGAACAAGCAGAGACGATGTAATTACCCGTAATTCGGGTTATACAGTCCGCCAGCCAGCCAGCCAGTCAGTCATCTTTTTCCGAAGTCCGAGAGCGGCAATCACGATGATGATGATCTTGGGACTTGCTTTTGATCGAGTCATGATCCACTGGCTTGACCACCCGGCTTAAAAAGCCCTGCATTTCCATACTAAAACTATTCCATCCTCCCTCCGGCATCCGAGGGGGGAGGGCAAACCCGATTCCACGTGGCCACGATTCGCGATATATGGCATTTGCATTAGCTTTAGATCGAAATCGGTGACACCCCCGATCATCAGCACCACCACCTGCTTCCCAGTTGCCAGGTGCAAGTTTGTTGCGGGAACACCTGGCTGGCAACCATTGAGAGCTGATTCACTCGAGTTTAACTCCGACATTGTCATTGTGATTAACGATCTTCCTGATACGCCCCGATCTCCTCTGATTTAATGTGTCATCTGGATTAGCACTTGCTCCAGTTTCCAGGTCCATCCTTATGCAAGCCCAATCCACAGACACATCCGGCTGCAAGCACTTCGCACCTTGGCACCACCATGTGACGGCACTTAGCGACTGCTAACTGACCACACTCAACCAGGCAACAGCGGATGATGGTGGTAGATGGTTGATGGCTTCATTTGTTTATTTGTTTTGGGGCTCGGACCAGTTGTAGCAAGAGCGGGAGGGGCGTTACCTGTGGAAACAGCATCGTTCACACCGTTAGATGTCGATGTCAAGGTGGTCACGCAAACCTAAGTGGCCCTAAAGATCTCAGCCAGCCAGCCACCCACTCTGGCGGCTAAGTAACTGCTAATTGCGGGCGAGACAGACACCTGGCCGGGTCTGTTGCCTGCACAATAAATAAACAATATTTATAAACAATTTATTAAAATCAGCATCCAAGAATCAGCGTCACTCAGAATTGGGGGCCAAGTTGACCTTGGATGCGGTTGCAACGGCCAGCTTGGCCAGGCTAATACAATTGTATAATGTGTGAGGTGGAATATGGGCATGCTTGAGTGCCGTTTTGTCTGTCTGTCTGTCTGTCTGTCAACTCTGTTCAAACGCTGTATTAGAGGGGCGAGAGCTAATCGAATCGAAGCTAAGCTTGGCCAGACGGTTTCTACATAGGGGAGCACACACACACACACACTTCCCTCTCGATCTATCCATTCGAGGCCGTTCTTGGTCTAAATCTTGTCACGAACATAGGCCCAGTCTCGATGCTGTAATCCCAGGCCTGACTTTGACATTCTCTCTGAGCTTTGGACTCCTCCAAGTACCAGCTACCCGCAGCGGATTTAGTCCAGTCCCTTGGCTCAAGTGTTGTCCCTTAAATGAAGACCAAGTTCGTTGCCATTACCAGGCTATAATGCAGGCCATAATTAAATGCAAATCATTGTAGCTTTATGCTTGCAACAATTCCAATTTTGCAATAATTTTATTGCTGCGAGTGCACTTAAATTTAATGCTCGAACGAGCTTAGGCCCAGCTTGGCAATATTCGATAGTCGCCAGCAGTGCCGCTGGCATTGCCAAAGAAAGCCAAGGAGTGGAGGCAAGGCCAGCAGTGGGGCAAGAGGCACGAGTCACGTCTGTGGCTGGGTCCGGTTTGGTCTGCTCTGGCCAGGCCAGGCCTGGGCTGGTCTATTACGCGCAACGCCTTGGCATTGAACTAGAAATAGAAAACGAGCTTTACAGCTCACGCACTGACGGATGTAATGCATGGCCAAAGCCAAGGCTAATGCTTGCTGCAGCATGGTGCGAGTTCGAGTTCAATTTCCATAAGAATCGATTGATCTCTGGCTTCCTAGTCTCTGTATACTACTGCCCAATGTCAAGGTCTCGTCTGGGCGATTCGCTAAGTCGTCAACAATCACACAATAACGCCCAGCTTCCTACATCGAATCTGCATATAAGACGAAGACAACGGCGCTCTAGAGTCTAGAGTCTAGACTCACGCTCGGCTTGAGCCAAAACGGTGATGCTCATATTTATGGTTCCCATAACTGTCACTGGCTTGTGGCTCGCCCCGTGGAATGATCAAGGCCAGGAGGGGCTTACAATAGGCCAGGCTTAATGGCTATTATTATTTAAAATTGCACCGAATATAGTCGCAAGCGAAGCACTCAAAAATTGAGCTTCGATCGTGAATCTATCCCTCACACCAGCCCAAAGCTTAAATGGTCAATAGAGAATATACTGAAGTCAATAGCACCTGGTCTGGTCAGAGCATCCGCATTCTTGAGACCTTTGTTCGCCTACCGCATATCCGTCTGTTTGGCTATAATGTTCTCAGCCACTCTTGGGCCCGACCTTGGCGGCTTGACAGCGCAACAATTGTAAGACAGAGCCAAAAATAAAAATAAAAAAATAAAAGATAGACAGCAAAAGCAAATTAAGGTGATTGATTAAAGGAATTTTTGAGGTAGGCATGTTGGCGGGGCAAGCCAAATCGGAGTCAGCCTAGACCAGTTGCCGGGTTAGCTCCGCGAGCAGCGATTATTATGAAGCTTGGCTAATGCCAGTTTGCCAAAAAATCATTTATTGCCCACAAAAAATGAATGGAATTAACCCGAAATTAACAAATTGATCTGTTGTATGGGAAGTACTCCAGAAGATTGAATAACGCTTCGTCGAATCGTTAGAATAAACTCTTGGGATCATAGTTATTGTCTATTTGTTAGCTAGTAACAAGTTTTCGTTGAACTTAACCTAGGGATCGGCCGGATCTCCACATCACGTACACGTAATTGCCTTCACTTTCATTCCGCTGCGAGGGAGAATTATGGGTATGGGGTTGGTTGTCGTCTCAGGCCAGGTTCCTTTCGAAATTCCAGTCACGACCACAGATCGGATGCAGGTGACCTGTGGCCATCACTCACTTTCTATGGACTCATTAATTGAGAGCCCGCAGATTATTTGTCATTATGTCGCGGCGTTTGATTATAATTTTCCCCGGCCGATTGCTGCTCCCCTTTTGGAGTGAAGTACAAATGAGAAAAATGTAGTTGCTGATGGATCCCCACTTGGGGGTTTGTTTATCTTCTTGTTGGCGAATGGAAATTGTTGAGAGACTAATCAGATCCCACACACGCCTCCCCCTCTTATCTCTTTGCAGTCGCACAGACACAGGCACAGGCGCAGTCAAAATGATACCGATTATGGAGAAGCTGAGCGGGTTCTACAACTCGTACGTCCTGGCCATACTCACCATCGGGTATATCCTGGGCGAGCTGGGACACTACCTGATCGGCGTGACCTCCAAGCAGACGGCCATCGAGCTGGACTATGGTGACCATGCCTGCCAGCAGAACAACTCCATGTTCAATCGCCACGAGCTGCCCACGCAGTGCTCGGCGGTGGGCAACGAGTCCAGCTGCTATGCCCTCGACTTCAATGGGACCGGATACTGCGAGTGGAACTACAATGGTCTGGGCATAGACTACCAGATTCTGGCGGGTCCCACCTTCATCCTGATCTTCACCATTGCCGGCGTCTTCATGGGCTTCGCCGCCGATAAATACAATCGCGTCAAGATGCTCACCGTCTGCACGGTGATCTTTGGTATTGCCATGATATTGCAGGGCACCGTCAAGGAGTACTGGCAACTGGTGCTGCTGCGCATGGTGATGGCAGCCGGCGAGTCGGGCTGCAATCCGCTGGCCACCGGCATCATGTCCGACATCTTTCCCGAGGACAAGCGAGCCCTGGTTATGGCCATCTTCAACTGGGGCATCTACGGTGGCTATGGCATTGCCTTCCCCGTTGGCCGCTACATCACCAAGCTGAACTTCTGGGATCTGGGCTGGCGTGTGTGCTACCTGGGCGCCGGTGTGCTGACGGTGATTGTGGCCGGCCTTACGGGTACTACCTTGCGGGAGCCGGAGCGGAAGGCCATTGGTGAGGGGGACCGTCAGACGGCCAGCGGCAAGCCGGTGAGCCTGTGGCAGGTGATTAAGAGCCCGGCGATGATAATGCTCATGATAGCCGCCTCGATCCGGCACTGCGGTGGCATGACCTTTGCCTACAACGCTGACCTCTACTACAACACCTACTTCCCGGACGTGGATCTGGGCTGGTGGCTGTTTGGTGTCACCATTGGAATCGGCAGTGTGGGCGTCGTTGTCGGTGGCATTGTGTCCGACAAGATCGTTGCCAAAATGGGTATTCGATCGCGCGCCTTTGTTCTGGCCATCAGTCAACTGATAGCCACACTGCCGGCCTTTGGATCGGTTTACTTTGATCCTCTGTGGGCCATGATCACGCTGGGCCTGAGCTACTTCTTTGCCGAGATGTGGTTCGGCATCGTCTTCGCTATTGTGGTGGAGATCGTACCGCTGCGCGTCCGGTCCTCCACCATCGGTGTCTTCCTCTTCGTGATGAACAACATTGGCGGCAATCTGCCCATTCTGGTCGATCCCGTGGCCAAGGTGCTCGGCTACCGCGGTTCAATCATGATCTTCTATGCCGGTTTCTATGGCATCAGTAAGTGGAAATGGCATTGCAAGCCAGAGGGAGAGCATCTAAACTAATGATTTCCTCTTCCCTTCCAGGTTCTATACTGTTCTTCATCACTTGCTTCTTGCTGGATGGCAAGAGTGCTGAAGACTCGGTGGAGCCGGAGTCGGCGAAGAGCCATCCGGACGCTGTGCTCAATGCCCGTCACATGCACGGGCACGACAACTCCGTATTCTCCGTGGACGAGACTCTGCCCTCCAACGGGCGTCCGTCCCAGCTGCCGCAGCACCTGCAGATGTCCAGCAACGGCTATGACAAGTCTGTCCAGCAGGCTCCATCGGCGCGACAGAACGGTGCCGAAAGCAGTAGACTGTAGTTTAGTTTTTAATACTGTTTTTTTTTCTTTATTTGTACTATTAATAATACAGGTCGACATAACATAAACATTTTCTTTTTACTAAAATACAGTTGGCGATTGGGTCTCGCTGGCGGCATTTAATTCAAATTTTCAAATTTGAAAAAGCGTTGATTTTTTTCACAAGTTGATAATAGATGCTTTGGTTATATTTATCGCATATTTTTCAAAGCTCTACCATCAACTGTAAACTGACAAACACACAATTTGATTTTGCAAAAGAGAGGTGCAAAATTCTTCCTCTAAAAACAATTGATTTTGAGTTCCTGGAAAATTTACAATCTTTAATGAATTTATTAAAAGTTTGGCTTTTAATTAACATCAATGTTTGTAACCGGTCTATAAATGTGTAGCTTATAAAACGTAGTGGTAATTAACCGGAACCGCAGTACTACAAAGGGATTTAACATAAAATAAGAAGAAAATTGGGGATTCCCAATCAAGGAAATCCCTTTGAGGATCCTATGGCCAAGATTCAGGCAGCGCTCCCAGGCGATTCTTCAATGAGGTAGCCAAGAGCGAAGCCACGTAGGAATCGAGAGGGACATACTCCTCGGAACCCACGTATGAACAGCAACCAATCGTCGCATGGACCACAACAGCGCCGAAGTTACACGCCGTCATATTCCGGGGATCCACGTCGTGGCACCGGCACCTACGCCAACATGGATGAAGGCAGCCACTGGCAATCGAACAACAATGGAAATGGAGATGGCAGCAAGTACACCAAGCCAAACTGGGGAGGCTATTTGAATGCCAATCTCAACAACATTTCGGTGTACGTCAGGAAAAAGAGCTGTGCCATCTCGACTCGGAGGAGCTGGAGGAGGCCTCCAGTGTGCCGGTAGTACAAAATTCGATTTTTTTTTAATTTGTGAAGGGCAGTTGCCCCGTTTGCCCTGTGGTAAATCAGGGCCTGGGTTTGTCACAGTGTATATTATCAATAAAGATCTGATTTGTTAATTGTAATTAGTTGTTATACTTGGGTTTCTCTTGGGCTAATGATCATACCATCGCGACAATTGCTGAGCCACAGCTTCCACATCTTCTTTCCATGTGGCCGAAGAGGTGTGGGGCGATTCCTGCCAGCTGCCCTTGCTACGCACCACCTCGTCGATTGCGCCGGTGTGGGCATGGTGCGCGACTTCAACATCTCGGAGCTGCATCTCTACTTGGGGAGCTGGAGGCGGTGCCAATGGCCACTCGGCAGAAGGTTTGTCCTTTTGTCCCCACGATCCGCCAGTATGACGATATCGATAGACTCGGACACCCTATCGATGAAACCCCCCAAAAGTACCAGAACCTTGATTTTTGACAGCAATTTTTCTCGTCCTTCTTTTCAATAAAATAATTCCCAGAATAGTTTGGCTAGTCGAACAGAACAGTGCTCCTCACTCGTGTGAAGTAAAACATAGGAAAAACCAGAAACCAGTTCAGAAGAGAAACCTTTCGATATACAGATAAGTGGAAAACCATCGTGCCCGTGATCCGCGATATTTCCGGCGAATTCAGTTCGATTCCCGTGTCCGTGTGCCCTCGCACACTCGCACTCTGTCTGTGTTGGGCTCAGCGGGTACGGGAGTGTTCGCCGGTGGTGGTGGTGGTGCCAAGCTAAAACCGAGAGAGCGTATCGGCGAACATTGTTCGTTCATTTCAACGTCAACTATAGAAGTGTTCACATCTCGCGTCTCGGCAAGGGCAAGCGCCAGAGTTAGCCAGTCGGAAGATATCGAGGCATTGGGTAAGCCCCTGAATATTTAGTTATATAATAAAGATTAAGATGCGAGTGCTGGAGAGGAACAAAGGGTTTCGCGTGGTTTTGTTGGGTACAGACTATACGGCGAAATGCTCCGCACTACGCCGTGTGCTTGAGAGCGTGTGTGCACTATATGTGCACTATATGTGTGAGCTTTAACGGGAGTGTGTTGGGTCGACTGCCTGCCATAGTTTCGTGCAGAACGTATCGGGAAGACTTCCAGTTCCCATTATCCAATGCCTATTGATTGTCCAATGTATAGCGACACGTCAATAGTTCCTAAGGCGGAAAAAGAAAAGGATCCTATGGATTCCTCTTTCCGACCGTACGAGCTGGATCTTCCCACAGGAAAATGATCCCAAGTACATGGCTCAGATCGTGAAGGATTGGCGGCTGTATTATGCTTCATTATGCCAATTAATTTCACAATCTCATGCAAACCTATTAAGTAGTACTTCTAAGCTTGTTGTTGTTTTATAATGATGACATCTACAAAAAGGATGCATCATTACTTTTCTTCAAAAGCTATAGGAGTGAATGAAATCCATATGAGAGGGAGTAGACTTTAGTCCTCCCCTTATCTGGACATCCTCTTCTACGTCTTCCAATGTTTATGCATTGGAATCTCGTAGAAGAGAAAACCGTTTGCTAAGTCTAAAAGCTGTATCGTGTGTCCGCAAATCTTGGTTTCTTCTTTCGGGTTAATTTTTTTTCGTCTACTTCCATGTTTCCACATTCTAACGGCATATACTTATACATATATGTACAGTTGACAACAAAGTATAAAGACGACTATGCTCAGTGCAATAGCTTCGTAAAAACATAAATAAAGCCCAAAAAATCATAATACCTTCTAAAACAATCAATTTTTAATACATAATAAGGATTTACAAAAAAGCCTTGTTAAATTTTTGTAAAAAAATGTTTTTGAAAGCTTGCAATAAACACTGTGCAAACTAATTAGACTTGTATAATAAATCTTTTGATTTTGCTATTATTTTCTAACAATGTTGGTATCCTTTAACATATTACTTTATTTATAATAAGAATTGGCCAAAATTTGTTGCCAAAAAGCTCCCAAATCTGGCCAGGACTAAGGCAAATGTGCGTTCCCTGCATGAGTCCTTTACGAAGCTTGAAAAGCCTAAATTTACATGTTCTTGTCTCCTCAAGACCTACCTGATCGGGTTTTGAAATAATTTAAAGTCAGTATTAATTCATCACTTGTAATATATCTCCCTAAAATGTTAAATTTAAAATTATTATTCTTAAGTAAATCTGAAGACAAATTGTAAAATGAACTAACTAAAACTGGTTAGATTAAGCTGCCACTGGGGTATCAGTGCGATTTTTTAAATTTGTGGAGTCCCCCAGTTTGTGGGGGCCCCAGGACAGTTGCCCCGTTTGCCCTGTGGTAAATCGGGCCTGCACATATGGCTTAGTCCTGTCCCGGTTTGGAAGTTTCTTGGCAACAAATGATGGACAATTCTAATTATAAAGGATGTAATGAAACCAACATTGCTAAAAAATATTATAATAAGAAAAACAAATGATTTTTATTCTAATTAGTTGGCACGGTGTTTATTGCAAGGGTTTCATAAACATTTTTTTACAGAAAATGTGCAGAATTTTTTGTAAATCCTTATTTTGTATTAAAAATTGATTGTTTTGGAAGGTATTAAGATTTTTTTGGACTTTTTTAGCATAATCGTCTTTCTAATTAGTTGATAACAAATGTAAGTATGGTTAAGCATATGTGTTTGGATGATGCACCAGAAGCAAAAAATACAGAATCGATTTGAGAGTATGGCGTATTTGTGATTCAAGGTCTTTCGATCGTCTCCATCGTGTGTTTTTTGCTTTTGTTGGTTGGTTTTGTTCGGTGCCAGCGAGCGAGCCTCTGAGAACCAAAAACAACAAAGACGGCGACGACCGCATCAAAACCTATCTCCCCGACCGTCCTATGACACTAATACTCTCACAGTCTCGCTCACCAATACCATCGCAGTGTTGCGGCGAATTTGCCACACTTTTGTTGCACCACGAAGGTTGTCCTAGTGATGGTGCCTCGGACTCGGACTCGGCAATCCCACCATCGACGCCAGCCGGTGTTTGAGTTTAGATTATCGATATTTCAATAATTTCTGCAAGCACAGGATCTCAGGATCAGTTTGCACATTGTGAAAAGGATGCGATTTCCGTTTTTTTTTATGATCAATGTGAAAAAAAAGCAAGCGAATTGAAAACGAAATTTCGATTCATCGATAGACCGCCGCACTCGGCCTTCGGCGCCACTCCGCTGTTGTCACTCGTGGAACGACGCAGCTTGTGTGCTTGGCCGTCTTTTTACTTTGTGTGCATTCGCAATTCGAGAAGTTGAGGATAGTGGTGTACCCAGCAAAGCGAGTCCTTATGCCGCCTTGTTATGATATCCGCTGTCGCCTTTGTTGCTTAGTTGTTGGGTATCGTTATTCGGCCATACGGTGAGTACATCCGACGGAGCAGTCTGCGTGCGCCTCGAAGAGCAGGGCGCGGAGCAGTCAAACGGGGAAAACAGACGCCCAAGCCTCTTCCAGGACATCTATTGTGACATTTGGCTAACCCTCCCGCGTGTTTGTGTGCCCTCTCTCCCAACAGCCGCCTCAAAAGAGAGACGACGACGGCGGCGACGGGAACGAAGACACCGTCACATGCAGCATGGACGACAGCGGCGAAGATTTGCGGGTGATTGGCGTTACCAAACAGGACCCCAAAGTCAAGCTCCTGAAGCTCCGCAAGGTAGTGCCCTTCATTAACAGATTGCGGGAGGACAACGACAACAGCCTGTCCAGGGTGCAGTCTCAGCGCATGCAGGCACTCATCGGGCTGTTGGAGCGAGAGTAAGTCCCACAGGCTTATTCTGTGACCCACACAGGAGTATCCTCCAATTATTAATAATCACTCCCCCACAGCAACGTCTCCCTGCTGACGCTGAACAAGATCGAGCGGATTGTGAAGAAGCTAAAGTCCAAGTTTGATCCGGTAAGTGGGAGTTCGTGCCGTTTGTCGCTTCACATGGTAATAATCCATTCCCCCAGCCTGGCAACGATGTCATCGATATAACCGAGCAGAATTCAATCGAATTGCCGTCGACCTCCGCGGCTGCGGCCAAGCCTTCGGATGGGAATACGCCCAATTCGGCTTCGCAATCAAAGCCAAGCGAAGCCGCCCCTAAGGCTACTCCAGCAACTTCGGTTACCCCAGCCTCCAAGCCACCTGCAGCTGCCGGCATTTCGAAGGCACCAGTCGCCGCGGAGCCAGGCGGCGTGCTGGCCGCCATGCAGAAGGCGCGCTTAAAGGAGATAGAAATGCGAGCCAACGCGAAGCTGCAGTTCACTCGCCGTACTGCGTGTAGTGCCAAGGCGAAGGCTCCTTCGGCAGCGCCAGCGGCGCCGCAGTTTAGCCGCCGGTTACCCAGTGCCGCGGTTGATAAGCCGGATTTTGTGCGCCGCAGCACAACGCCTCTTGTGCAGGAAGCCAGCAAAGACAGCGACCACCTATCGCCGAAAACAGATACTTTCAGTATCTCATCCACATCGATTCTTAGTCCGGGTAAGACTTCAACTCCAGCAAACTCTCTAGAGGAGGCACGCAAGAAACTGGCTGCCTTGCGGGGCGGCGCAGTTGGTACAGGACAGGATCAGCCAGCGACGGCGTCTGCCTCTAATATGAACGACCCGCGTGGCAAGAAGCAGACCCTAGTCAACGCCCTGCCCAAGCACGACAATAATGCGAGTTTGAATAATGCGAAGAACAATGTCACGCCGCCGCCGGTGGTCCGAACTGTGTCACCAATACCACCGGCGCCGAGTATGAAGCCAAGTTGGTTCACATATACGTACAGTCCGGTGGCCTCCGTTAGCAAAAGAAGTAGCTCCAGCAGCAGCATAAGCCAGGAGGATCATGAACCAATGTCGTCGCGTTCCTATGGCAGCGATCCCAGGCGATCCTTCAATGGTAGCCAGGAGCCAAGAGATCCGCGGAAGAACCGCGATATATCGCGCGATAGTCGGGATTCATGGCGAGAGGGCCATAATCCTCGGGATCCACGCATGGGCAGCAACCAATCCTCGCATGGACCACAACAGCGCCGTAGTCACACGCCGTCATATTCCGGGGATCCACGTCGTGGCACCGGCACCTACGCCATCATGGATGAAGGTAGCCACTGGCAATCAAAAAACAATGGAAATGGAAATGGAGATGGCAGCAAGTACACCAAGCCGAACTGGGGAGGCAGTTCGAATGCCAATCTCAACAACATTCCAGTGAGTGGCTTCAATGGATCGGCTAGCTCAAGGGGCGGATTCCACGGCGGAAACCATAATCCGACCATGGGCCGCTATGGCCGACCAAATGTGGGATCTGCTTGCAATGGATCTGCCCCAGAGGCTGGACACCCCAACCATGTACCGCGCACCTATCGCGAGCACAAGGAGGCAAAGGCACGCGCGAATGCTGCAATGAAGGCCAAGTTAGCCGAGGAGCTGCGCGTACTGGTGGCGGAAAAGCAACGTCTACTGGAGGCAGTTGAGAAAGAGACTCAGCTGGACAAGGACAAAGAAGATGCGGAAGCTGCGGCATCACCGGCAGGGCCAGCATCAGCACCAGCAGGACCTGTGCCAGAGCCCCAACTGGACACCTTGTACCGCAACTCAACGGGCGCCTCTGTCAAGAAGATTGACTTTCGTATACCAAAAAAATTGCCGGCGGCTGCCTCCAGCCCTAGTTCAGTCAGTTGCGACGGCAATGTCGATCTTGGCAGCAGCGCAAGCCCAGCACCCAGCACGCCCCCGAGCAAATCCTGTGATGCAGGCAAGGATAGCGATAATAATAGCCATAAGAGTAACAATAAGGACAAGGACAGGGACATGGAGGTAACTAAGACCAATGACAAAATTAAGGGCACGGACAAGGAGAAGTCGGAGAACAAGAAGCATCACAAGAAGGCGGACCAGAAGAGTCGCAGCTCCAGCAAGGATAATAAAAAGCTCCTGGACAAGGACAAAGGCCGGGAGAAGGAAAGGGAGAAGAAGTCGTCTTCGCCGTCCGAAGATTTCGACACGGTTAGCATCGTCAGTGTCGCGAGCTCAGAGAACGAGAATGTGGAGAACGAGCCGCCTGTCGAGGAGATCCACCCCAACTCGCCCATTAACGGGCCGTCGCCAGCCTTGTCAGAGGAGGCAGACGAGAAGCTGGACACCATGGCCATGCTACGTGGGGGCAAGAAGATTCCCACTCTGGTCAATGGCGAAGTCATTGAGAATGGAGTCGAAAATAATGTGGTAAACGACATTCGAAGCGGAGAAGCGGAGGCCGAGAAAGCGGAGCCGCCAAAGCTCTCAAAGATCAAAATCGTGCTCGGCCCCAATGCCCACTCTCAGCTGCTCCATAATGAGAACTCCGCCACTGCGAACAACGGCAAGCCTCTGGCCAGCGAGGACGCGAAAAAGACCAGCGATTTCAAGGCTTTCGAATTGTTTGCGGATAAACACGACGACACGGAAGTGCCTGCTCCGCCGGTGCAAGAGTTGCGCCGCATCATGAACCGCCGGTACTCGATGGTGCCCAAGGCCAGCCAACCGTTGGTGGACAAGGCGGAGCTCCTTACCGGCAGCAGTCTCCTGTACGAGGATCTACAGGAGCAGAAGCGGCAGTCTCAGCGCGCCCGCAACCTGGCACACATATTTGAGAAAACCAGCGACAATTGTCGCATCTCTACTCAAAATATAATAATTGGCAAGCGACGCACCCGCGGCGGCCAGGAGGCCTCCTTTAACGAGACGCAGCTAAGCCGACGCAGCTTCGGCCTGGGGAAGATCACCAGATCGAAGCGAAACGAGGGGACCAAGGCTACGGCTCCATCTGCCACCGATGCCGCGCCTACTGAACCCACTATTTCCACGACTCCACCGGCCACCGATGTCGCGCCTAACAAACAATTTGAGGCTACGGTTCCAGCTGCCGTCGATGTGGTTCTTAGCGAGCCATCCACATCGAGCCAAACCACAAGTCGCAAGCGCAGCAGGAGTGCGAGAGATGCGGGGGATGAGCCGGAAGAGAACCACCAAGAGTTGCCTCAGCCGCCGCCGACGCGTAAACCCCGCCACAATCGCCGTCGCAAGCGCAACGAGCTGGACAAGCTAAATGAGGACATAGCGATGATGTACAACGGCGAAGAAGTGCTCCGGGCCACCGGCCGTCGGGCGTGTACCCAGCGTTCGCGCACTCCGTCAATTTCACGAATTTCCCCGCCGCTCGAGACCAACAGCAGCCGCATGTCCTCTCCTATTGTCATCCGAAATGTGGCCCGCCGGGGCAAGCGCTACCATGGTCCGAGCTCTCTGAACAGCGGCTTGAACCGTGCCACAGTCCAGGCCCAGATACAACGCTGCAAGGTCAAAATCCAGCGCCTTCCCAGATTGGAGAAAATGGTCAAGGAGAGTCTGGACAAGCAGCTGGAGGAGGCAGCGGCGGCGGCGGCGGTGGCGGCGGCTCCGGACCAAGAAAAGGCGGTGAGGCCCGCTAAGCGGCGAAAGCTCAGCGAGATAAGCTCAACTGAGACGACAACGACGGATATCCGGAACGTTAATCCGGATTGGCATGCCACATCAGCGGCCAACACCATCTGCGTCGTCTGCAACGCAAATATCAAAAAGAGTCCGCTCCTGCACTACATCCAGAACCATGGCGAGCACTACGGCGCCCGCCTGCCGCCCGGCATGCTGGACGAACTGCGTGCCGGGCGCAATCAGCGGCCGGACTACAAGATCATACAAGGGTCCGGTTATATCTATTACTACAAGTGCCCCTTCTGCGTGAAGGTGATCAATTTGCGCAACATAAACCTATGCGACCATTTCCTCACGCACACGGGCGAGCGACGGTATCAGTGCTCGCACTGCCTCGCGTCGCAAAATCGTTGGCACGCTTTGCAGGACCATATCAAGACCTGTGCTCCCGGTGCCAAAGTCCTAAATAACGGAGACTGCGGCGCATTACCCATAAGCCTGAACGTGTGCCACCTCTGTGAGTTTGTCCAGATAAGCACGGAGCACATGGACCGGCATCTGATGACGCAGCATGGCCTGAAGGAGGAAGAGCTTCGGGATATCGAGCGTGAGCGCGTACTGCTCTGCACCGTTGAGGGCGTGCCCAGCGCGGCGACGCTGGCTGAGGGCAAACAAATAGTTAATCGTAACCTAAAGAAGGCCGCCGCCGCCACTTCTACCGAAGCCAAGACGAAGGCTGGTGCAAAAGTCTCAAAGAAAAATAGTAAAGAGGGCAACGACCACGATGACCAAGACGAAGACGAAGTCGAACGTCCAAGCACATCCAAGGCTGCGAAAAATAAGGCAGCACCCAAAGAGAAGGTCAAGATTCGCTTCCAGAAACCAAGGGCCAAGAAGACGATGCACCGCGTTAAGAGCGAAAAGGAAGATCACACCGCGGACCAGAAGGAGGAGATATCGCCGGAAACAGTGCTGACGGACATAAGGCTGCTGCCGCTGCCGCCGCCGGAGAAGGAGAATCTGCTGGTGGTCAACGAGTGCCTAATGGACCAGGATATGGATATGGCACTCGAAGAGCTCGCTGAGGAAGAGCAGGCCCTGCTGGACAAAGATCAGAAAGTGGATATTGATATGGATGTGAGTGTGGGTGTCAATATGGAGAACGCGGATGATACGCGGCCAATTAAATGTGAGAAGACAACGGAAGCGCCGATGGAGACAGAGCCAGAAAAGGCAGCCACATCCACAGCCACATCCACAGCCACGGAGCCAAGGACCCTGCTGAATCAGGATATCAATCTGTCCGAGCTGGACACCGATCTGCTTGACGGCATTGGTAGTGATGCCTCCGACGCGGATGTTGACGGCGACGACATCAATATCGAGGAGGAGCCCCTAACAGATGAATGGATTGACCTGGAGACTGCCGAACGCTACCGCAAGACCACCAAGAACCCCTTCCAGTCATTCACACGGTTCTGCTCGCGCCTGAAAAAGGGCAACCATACAGGAAGATCGTGGCCCTCGAATGCCAGTAGCAGCAGCAACGATGACGGCACCGATGCACCCGATCCTAGCGAGCTAATGCCCCGCATGCGTCCCCTGGAACCTGAGGCCGCCATCACCACCACACCCGCCACTTTAAAGACCCAGGAGAAGGTGTCACCGCCCTCGCAGAGTTCCGCTGCTGTAACGTCTTCATCTCCGGTGGCCGTTGCTCGCAAGTCGCCGCTTAAGCGCGTCGAGAACGTGGCCTATCGCATAGGTGGAGTCGGCGGGGTGGGTGACAATTGCGCAGCCTACTACTGCATCTATCCAGGCTGCACCTTCCTCTTCTCCAACGAACTGGAGGGCCTCGAGAACCACTTTGTCCAGGAGCATCCGAGGGTGCGTTGGACCGGCACCTGTGCCATGTGCCCGCGCAGCAGCAAACACCCCGACCGGGAGTCACAAAGCATAGCCAATGAGCTGCGCCACATGACAGAAGGCCACATGGCGAGGCGGCGCAGTGTCAATTGCGAAGTAATAGAATTGGATTCGCCTGTACAGGAACCTGAACCCGAACCCGAACCGGAACCCGAGCCGGAGCCCGCACCCGCACCTGCTCCACTCTTCAAGTTGCGTGTACGCCGCTTCACTGGCGATCGCCTGGCGGAGCCACAACCAGCCGGAGAGAGCCAGCCAGCTCCAGACCTCGTAGCAGCGGCGGCGGCAACTGGCGATCAACCAAATGGCATGCTCAGGGGTCTGCTGCAGGCGGACCCCCGGCCCCCGAACCAAGTGGACTTCAATGCCGTCGGTTTGGGCGAATTCCTGTGCGCTAAGCCGGCAGCGCCGCTACAGAATCCGATCCTTAGCAACGGCATCAATACTGCTGCCAGCGAGCAGCCAACTGTCATCAACTATCCGAGTGGCCTGGGATTGGCCATCAGTCAGGTGTTTAACGGTTCCTCTGTACCCATTTCAGTTCTCGAAAGCCCCCCTCAGACATCGTCGTCGGCACCGGCACCCGTGCCAGCTGCCCTGGCCGTGAACGTTCCTAAGCCGGGTGCGGGTCGTGTCCATCTGGTGGCTGACCGCTTCCGGTGCATGGCCGCCAACTGTGGCTTCTGCGCCCACACCGTGATGTGCATACGGGGGCACATGAAGTTCCATCGCTACGGCTTCGGTAGCAATGACTTCCTGAACTGTGCCTATTGCAGCCATGTTGCCATCGACGTGGAGGACTATATTCGTCATGGCATCCTTGTCCACAGCCTGGCCCCGAAATCGGATTTGCCGGAAATTCCCGTCGAAACGCCATCCGTTAGCCAGCAGATTCGTGACATGCTCAATCAGCGTGGAGGAATTACTGTCCGTTCGCTAGGCCCCCAGAATTCAACGGCTGCTGCTCCATCGGCTGCAGGATTGGGACCCGAAACCGGAGAATCTGCATCAGCCGGACTACAAGATGTCTCGCTGGGCACGGCAGTCACCGAACTCCTTCTTCCCACCGGCTATAGCGGTGAGTCAAGTAAACGCAATTTGAGGAGATCTTGTCGAACGAGAACTGTCCGTTCATAAAGGTGTAGCACCTATTTAGTTATCCATTTTGGGTGCAGAATAAAGTCTATCCTCCTCCCCATTCCAATCCAGCATTCAAGCCTAGACCCAAAACTGAAGCCCTGTTCCCTTTCCACAATGAATCCATGACCAGAATTTTGTATAAAACCCAAATATGTCTCATATATACCATGTATATCGCTTAAACTTATATATGCTCAAGAGAAGAAGGAACATTTCAAGCTATTTTATATTCCAAGAACCCTCACTCCTCTTCTTCTCTGCCGTTTTCCTACTTAAACCTAGTCCTAATCAAGAAATTCCCGTTCCAGAGGATAAACTGTACGCCTGCCCACAGAAGGGATGCATCGTGCGGCTAACGGAGGACCAGTTCGTCAACCATGTGCGCTACCATATACGCAGCACCCTCAACCAGGGCAGCCAGCAGGTCAAGTGCAAGTATTGCGCCCAGACATTGCTGCCGCCGGCGCTGCGTACCCACCTGCAGCAGGCCCATGCTCGCCACAAGCTCTTCTGCAGCATCTGTCTGGCCACGGCGGCCAACAAGCGGCTGATGGTGTACCATGTTCGCACCCAGCATAGCCAGGAATTCGAGCTCATCAATCGCCAGCTGCAGCTTATCCAGTTGCCAATCGATCCGGATGCGGGACGAGCCAAGGGAGGAGGAGGTACCGCTGCCGAGGCATTAGTTGCAGACGCGAACAGCAATTACGTGGCTGCCGTTGTCCAGCCATTTGGTAAGCCGCAAATGGAGCGCTTCCAGTGCCAAATACTGCAGGAGCTGCAGCTGCGCCGGCAGGGCACCAAGATGGTGTATCGCGGCTCCGAGGTGCGTCTTCTGCCGCGAATCTCGCTTTTTGCGGAACCAATAAGATGCGCCGAGTGCAACTTTAGCAGCAAAGTGCGGTCTGCCCTCCAGCGGCATTTGTACGAGCACCGGGAGAGGAACGTTCGCGAGGCCTACGAAATGGAGGAGAGCCCGACTGAAGCACCAGCTGAGGTCGAGGTCGATGTCATAACGGTGGGGAAAAATACTGCCACTGTATCCATCCCAGGTCCGATTGAAGCCCTGGCAGATCCGCCAGTGGCTCGACCGCCGGGTCTACACAACGCTGTCGTCCCCAAGCATGTGTACGTGCCGCCGGATAATCGCTACTTTTGCGGCTTCACTAACTGCATCCGTCTGCTGGGCACGGAGATAGAGCTGCGCAAGCACATGACCCTAGACCACTGCTACAGCGAGGAAACCTTCTGCCACCACTGCATGGCGCCCCTGACGGGCCAGAGCAGCGTCGAAAAGTATCTGGCGCACCTGATGCTACATAAGCGACACATTTACCAGTGCGGCACCTGCACGCGCTACAACAACAAGCGCTCCATGATCGAGCGGCACATCCAGGAACGGCATCCGCTGCACGATGTGGACGTGATTGTGCACCGCCACAGCGACGTAAACCGGAATACCACCGCCCGCTGGCTGAAGGCAGGTAAGTTGATGACGATAATAACGATAATTAGCCAAAAGATGATTATAAATCCTCCCTCCCTCCCTTCCTTTCCAGCCAAGACGTCCCGCTCAAACCATGTGGAGTTTATATGCAACCTGTGCCAGATCACCCTGCCGACGGCCGTCCAGATCATGGCCCATGCGGTTGCCGTTCACGATCGGAAGTACCAGAACCACTGCCCCTACTGCAGTTTCGGCAACAAGGATGCCAGCGATGTGATCGACCACATCCTCAGCAGCCATCCCGGTCGGCGGGTGCAGCCGCTGCAGGTCTACCAGCAGTTTTCGAACAAGAAGAGCCAGACCCTCGGCTTCTATTGCATCGTGTGCCTGAAGGGTGCGAACAGCTGCCATCGGATCGGCCAACACTGCGATGAGCAGCACAAGTCGCGCTTCCAGTGGCAATGCCCGCACTGCGATTTCGGCCACCAACTGGAGCGCATTGTGGCCCAGCACCTTGAGATGTCGCATCCGCAGAGGATCGGGCTGGCGGTGATGCAGTTTGAGCGTGTGACCAACGAAATTCCCGACACCCTCAACTGGGAAATGGGTCAGCCCATCGAGGTGAAGGTGCCCGAGCCCGAAAAGGTGGTGGAACCGAATAAGCAAGATCAGCATGTCGCATCGAGTGTGGCCGAAGAACAGCCGCAGCCGGAGAGGCAACAGCTGCCACAGCAGCCAAAGCAGGCCGAGCTTGTCGTCACCGAGGTGGTGGATCTGCTTGCCTCGGACGACGAGAGGGAAGACCAAGAGTCCAACGAGAGTCAGGAGGAACGGGTACGGTCAAATAAGTAGGCAACCCAGAGATCCCACTATTACTTCTATATATTTCTGCAGAAAATCGTCGAATTCGCGTGCACGCACTGCGGCGAGACGAACAGCAACCTGCAGGATTTGCGCACCCAGCACTGGGCTCACGCCCATCCCGATCAGCCCTTCTACTTCCGCGTCCAGCCACAGCTTCTTTGCTCGGAATGCAAGCGATACAGGAGCAACGCCAAGACGCTGCGCGACGACCACCTGCTCAAGGTCCACTCAATTCGAAACATTGTGGCCTGCGATGTGCGGCGGCCGGAGGAGTGCGCCTACTGCGATTACAAGTACCACAACTGGCAGGATCTGGCGCAGCACATTAGCCGGGAGGGTCATTTGCCCAACGATCTGAAGAATGTGACGGACGACGAGTTGGCCGCATTGCAGCAGCTCAGCGCAAGTGGGAGCAGCGGCGACGGCGGCATCGAGGGCACCAAAACTGAATACTTTCAGTGTGATCTGTGCAGCGTCGTTATGCCGACAAAGAGTGCCATTGCCCAGCATGGCCGAGTTGAGCACAACAGGCCCGGCGAGCGCTTCTGCTTCCGCCAGTTAACGGCGCCTCTTATCTACCACTGTTTCTTCTGCATGTTCACCTCGGCGGAAGAGCTGACGACGCTGCGTCACATGGTGGATCACTACAATCGCTTCCTCTACTGTCACTTTTGTGCGAAGCACCTGCCCGGCGGCTTTGACGAGTACATCCAGCACTGCTACTCCCTTCACCGCGAGGAGGTCCACCGCTTCCGAGAGCTGCACTCATATGGGGACCTGCGCAAGTTCCTTATTAACGTGCACTATCAGTTCCAAAACGGGCTGATCATCACCAAGAGCAGTCTGCGTCGCACGCGGTTCAATGATGAAAAGCCGATGCAGATTCTATATGCGGAATTGATGGCCAAGGTGCGAAGGCCGCCAATTCGGTTACACATTAACCTGAAGTCGGTGCAGGGGCAGCAGCTGGCGGAGGTACAGGTGCCAAGTACTCAGGGACAAATGCCAACTGCTCAGGCCCCGCCAGTGCGGATAACACAGCGCCGCAAGACCCTTAACCCCGACGAGCTGCTCAGGTTATCCAGGCAGGATCAGCCGACGCCTCAACGGTCAGGACAGGAACAGCCACGGCAGCAGCCGGCAATCAGGACGCGTATTGTAACGCCTTTGGCCAATCGCGTCTCAAGCGGCAATGTAACTGCTGCCGCTGATGGAGCCGTGACCTCGACTTTAAGCACAACCACTTTAGCCACTGCTCTACAGATGCCAAGAGCTCAGGACCCACCTGTGCGGATAACACAGCGCCGCAAGACGCTGAACCCCGACGAGCTGCTTAGGTTATCCAGGCAGGATCAGCCGACGCCTCAACGGCAGGGACAGGAACAGCAACGACAGCCGCCGGCAATCAGGACGCGTATTGTAACGCCTTCGGCCAATCGGGTCTCAAGCGGAAATGTACCAGTTGGCCCGGCCGGAGCCGTGCCCTCGGCTTTAAGGCCCACCACTTCAGCCACTGCTCTACAGATGCCAAGTGCTTTGGGGCAAATGCCAGCTGCGGCGCCACCACTTCAGCGGATAACCAAGCGTCGCAAGACGCTGAACCCTGACGAGCTAATTAGGTTGTTCAGGCAGGATCAGCAACAAGCTAACGCACCCGGAGGGCGTAATAACGCAACGCTTTCGGCGAATCCGTTGATGAGCGACATTGAGCCCGCCGCCACCACGGCCACCGCCGCTCCATCGGCTCCGGCTCCCGCTGTGCCACTAGTTGTCAACATGCTGCGCATCGTTAAGCGGCGCAATAGCTACGTGGTCCACACCGGACCCTAAAAGACTAAAACCAAACCAATATTATCACCTTAAGCACTGTTTGTAATCATTTTATGCTTTAGTTCTAAACTAATCAGGGGTTTTTTTTTTAACGTGTAACCTAGCGTAGGGCACGCACTTAATTTTATGATCATTACTAGATTTGTAAGTCCTTCTAGAACATAACACTTAACATAACAGAACGATAAGCAGAATGGCCGCGAGGCAGAACCACTTGTTGTTGGGCTGCATTTTAGCTTAGAACACAGATACGATTATACAAAAACAAACAGCAACAATTAAAGAAGAAAAAAACGATTGGGAACACTGAAATGAACAATGAATGGCTAGCAGGCACCGTTGTGCAGGTACTGGAAGTGGGGCACCAGCTGACCCCGCCTCTGCTGGACGCTGGCACAGCGCACCACATTGTAGAACTCGCAGGGAGTGGCAAAGGTCATCGGCTGACCGTTTCGTAGGACACAAACGGGGCGATAGTAGCGTGGGCAGCTGTATTCGCAGCTATCCTCATCCTCATCCTCACCAACCTCCAGCTGGACGTTGTGATTATCGTTCTCCTCGTCGTCGTAATCACTCTCCTCATCGTTGTCCTTGTCCAGCAGCTCGGAGTACTCATAACCACCGGAATCTCCATGGGCTGGGTCGTCCCGCCAGCTCCATTCCTCGACAATAGTGTGCTCAGTTTGCACCTGCAACCCAGAGCCAAGGCGAACCATCAGCAGGATAACTATGGCGAATATGAAACGCATATTCCGTTCGTGTGTGTAGCTGCCAACGTGGTTTCTGGCCAAGATCACTCGAGGCTCGAGCTCAGCCGCTTAAATAGACAACTGCGGTGGTGCTCAAACAGCAGCAGCGAGCCGCGACGGCACTTGTTCAAATAGTTTCCGCCTGGAAATTGATACGAACCGCCCCACACAACACACATAAATATTCAAAAGTGAATCAAGGTCGACGAAATTCAGTTCTTGGCTGGCAGAGATTGGTAATGTGGGTTGCCAGCACGTGGAATATATTTAGTGAGTAACAAGGCGTCGGGCCAAACAGATTATGCTCTCTACCTTCCTATATCTCGTCCATATATCCGTGCTCGTAGGCATGACGCACCGTCTTGAAGATCTCCTCGTTGGCCGCGTCCCCGGCTATGTCCAATGACAGCTGATGGAAGGCCGGGCCATGCATGTCCGTGTCAAAGAGTCGCGATAGCTCCGCGCAGTCAGTCTCGCTGCCCAATAGCCAGGGCATGAAGTGCATGCAGACCAAGACGCCGTAGAAGGCGTAGCGCTTGAAGTGGGCTTCGAAACGCTCAAAGCTAAGGACACCCAGAGATGGAGAGAAAGGGGATATTAAGCCGAGAGGCTTATCTAAACAGAGGAATTCGCTACACACCTGTAGTCCGCCAGCAACTGCTCCACTCGCTCCTCGCTGAGCTCCGATTGGTTGCGCCGCAGCACCAGTTCCAGCATCTCGACCATGTGCCGATGGTACTTGCGCAGCAGATCCGCGTAGATCTCCTCGCGGCCCTCGGACGGCGTGTTCATGTAGAAGAAGAAGCTCAAATCGATGGCCGTGGTGCTGAAACGTAGCTCCTGGAAATCAATGGTACGAATGCCGTCCACCTTATCATCGGCGCCATAGTGAAAGAGGACATTGTTGCGATTGTAGTCGCCGTGCAGGATCGTTGCAAAATAACTATCTGGCTGATCTTCGTCACGGGATGCGGTGCGAATCCGCTCCAGCAGCTGCGTAGGATTCGCAAAATACTTGGCACGCAATCGCTCGATGGCGGCCGCGAAGCCCTCATCCTTGGCATCTCCCAGGAGTTCTGCCTTCTTCCGGTCGTAGAACTCGTAGAAGCGGTCGAAGGCCACGCGGTACAGGACATCGAAGATGGCCCGACCCGAACTGGAGACGAAGGGCATTTCAACGATGCCGGAGCGTAGCCGGGCATGGACCTGCGGCTGCAGGATTCGCGTTGCATAGCCCAAGGCGTGAAATGGTCCAATCAGACCCACCATGGCCTCCAGCTGGTCCCGACGCAGCGTCAGTCGCGGCCCCAGCTGATAGCCATCGCCCTTGAGATGCTTCAGAGCCAGCACGGATTCCCTACCGGCGCCGAGACCTGCGAGTTAAGAGAAATATTGGGTATTAGTTGGGGGGATTCTCTACAGGAATGTGCGACGACTCACCATCGACCTGGCCGAACTTAGCGTAGTAGCAGCGCGGCACCCAGTTGGTCACCACATCGCTGTCCAGGTGGCTCGCCCTTAAAAGGTGCTCGTAGGCGGGCAGGACCTCGGCGTAGGCGAAGGTCTCGTTGCCGAACTGAATGTACGAGTTGCTGCTCTCGCGGAATTCCTCCGTGCCCTTCATGAACTTCACCAGCACCACCTCCGTTTGCTTGCGGTCCGCGATGCTCAGGTCGAGCTGCACCGTGTACAGGGCGGACATGAAGCCGTCTAGCCCATTGGAGCACTCGACGCTGTGCGCCTTCAGCTCGGCGCCAGAGCCAAAGTACTTGAAAATATCGTACACCAGGTAGCGCTCAATAAAGTCCAACTGTTGCTGCTGCGTCGACATTTTATCTGAAAACTGGGGGCGGCGACTGGGAATGGCACGTAATTAATTGGTTGCTCAGTTTGTTGACCTTCCTCTCCGTCAATTAGTCGTCGATCTGATAATCGCACTGCGATTGTCCCGCTATATATCGACGGGCGCACCCGCCAAATTGACGCAACACTGCAGCAATTGTGGATGATCTTGATGAAATGAGATTAAAGTACATGATCAAGGGACACGTCACTCCTTCAAGGGTAAAATAACCTTGCAGCAAATGGGGATGATCTTGATGAAATGTGATTAGAGTACAAGATCAAGGGACACGTCACACCTTCGAGGGTAAAAATAACCTTGGGCTTTGCTTTTGCCTTTTTGAATTTGTTGGCCATCCAACAGGTGGCTGATAAACTATCGATAAATCTTAATAATGCTGCAGCATTATTAAGGGGATTCGCCTTAATAATGCTGCAGCGATTAGAATTTTTCAAATGGAATTTATTTTACATCTGCGAAAAATGATTTTTATTGAATGAAGAAATAACTTGTGATCTTAGGGGTAATTTTGGGGGAAAGTTTAGTATGTGCGTCAAATTAGCGTCAAAACGGAACGGTGGGAAAGAGACATTTTTTATATTTTATTTATTTTGTATATAAGTCACTTATTTTAACAAAATAAACTTCCAGCATGTTGAGAATAAAATTTACTAATAGTTTTTCTTGAGTTTGCGGAGAGTTGAGCATCGCAAGTACTTTGAATGCCCATTTGAAAATTCAAGGCTCCACCTTTTTGGATATTGCTCCCCCTAAAGAGGTCGTGCGCAAATGCACGGTAATCGAGGTTTTGGAGCACTTATTCAAGTATTATCCCAGAAAGTTTCATTAAAATCCCAATTACAGTTTTTGAGAAAATTGCTCAATAGTGCTCAAACCTCTGGATGCGCTCCATACAAAAACGGGGAGCATATATTAAAGTTCCTAGAGCTGTGCTCTAAGAGGTCGTGCGAATATGCACGGATTATTGGCATATTGGGGATCGAATAGAGATCATTTAGTGAAGTTTTTAGTAAAATCCTAAAGACAGATTTTGAGAAAATCGAATTACAGTTTGGCATTCAAAATGATGTTAAGGAGGGCGCGAGTTCCGGAGCTGGAACCGGTCGTGAACCAGCCAATCTACCCGCCAACGGACTCATGTTACGCATTCAAAATGTTGCCCCATACAATATTTTCGACGACATTTTAAGCCTGTTAATGCTGATCAATAATATATATGATTTATAGGGTCGCAAATGCCTCATTCGCTATCTACATGCCCCCAAAGAAGCCCAAGCTACATTTTAATTTAAGATAAAAAATAAATAAATTTACAAAAACCATAACTTAGCCAAAAATGCCTTAAATTCAGTTCGGAAACCTTCGATATTCTAGTTTTTAATAGCTTAACAATTCTGTTATAAAAACTTTGCTTTACTTTGTATATTGATATAAGATTTACGATATTGGAACAAGATTTACGATATTCAAATACGATTTACGATATTCAAATACGATTTACGATATTCAAATACGATATTCAAATAAGATTAACGATATTCAAATACGATATTCAAATACGATTTACGATATTCAAATACGGCTTACGATATTCAAATATGATTTACGATATTCACGATGGATGAGCATCACTGATGCACATCGT